>NW_026847771.1:48055421-48090994 GCF_025583915.1 Anolis sagrei ordinatus
ATGTCCAAAACCACTTTCAGATAATCACTCGGTTCTTGTGGGGGTTTTTGGGCTATATGGCCATGTTCTAGAGGCATCCTCTCCTGCTAACCAGAGAAGTCAGCCATAGCAGAGCACCTGATGAACCAGCCTGGACAGAGCATTTTATTCGAGAACACAGAAATGCTGGACCACACCAACAACCACCATGTCAGACTACACAGAGAAGCCATTGAAATCCACAAGCATGTGGACAATTTCAACAGAAAGGAAAAGACCATAAAAATGAACAAAATCTGTCTACCAGTATTAAAAAAAACTCTAAAATTACAACAGAAAAACAACAGAGAGGAAACAACCAGGCACAGATTAACACCTCCCAGCAAGAGATTTTCCCAGGCTCAGGCAGGCCTTCAAATGCTAATGAAGGTGATCAGTTGAAACATTCACACCTAGCTCCAGCAGAGAAGAGCTCTTTGCCCCACCCCAGCCATTCCACAGATATATAAACCCATTGTCCTAATTCCAACAGACCTCACTACCTCTGAGGATGCTTGCCATAGATGCAGGCGAAACGTCAGGAGAAATGCCTCTAGAACATGGCCCTATAGCCCAAAAAACCCCACAAGAACCTAGTACGTCTTATTCATTGAAGAACATCTGGGGATAGGTCTCCCCTCAATGGAGACAGGTCTGGGAACCTCAGGAACAAGCTCTTCTAAAAGCCATTTCTTTCTCCCTTTGTTTCTTTCTGTGTGTTTCCTTGTGGTTTCTGTTTGTCCTTTCAGTGAGTCACTATTACGGATATGGGCTCCTGGACGCTGGGGCCTTAGTGGCCTTGGCCACAACGTGGAATGCCACTCGGCCACAGAGGCAATGCGCTGTCAAGATGCTCCAGCAGCCTATGTAAGAAAGAGGGAGGGAGGGATGCACAAAGGATCCCCCATTGCCCCCCCCCCCAATTCAGGACTGGTTTGACTGGGTTTCCCTGCGGGAGAACACGTAAAAGTCCAGGATGTGCCAGGCATCTCTGGCACATTTTAGACACATTGAGAAACATTCTCCTTCAGGCCAAAGGCAAAAAGTAATGTGTACCTATTGGTATGAGAAAGTCAGCAGGGTCATATAGTATTTATATCTCATTTCTTCTCTCCCAAAGCAGACTCAAAGTGGCTCACACTAAAATTATTATTATTACTATTATTATTGTTGTTGTTGTTGTTGTTATATACAAGGTTGGGTACCTGGTGTTGCCTGGGTTATTTGAAAAAGTCTATTTTGTAATTGTACAAAATGCATAAGGTTGTGGGTGAACTACAACTCACATTATGCCAGGTTAACCCCCTGAAACTCCATCAGTACTTCAGGTTTGTTATGTTGCTCTAGATGCGTTGTCGGAGGGGTCCAGTTTGCTCTCTGGTTGTAGGGTGAATTACAATTCCCACTATGGTGAGTCAGTCCCTTCAAACCCCTCCAGTAGGTTGAGTTACTCGGAGTTCTGTGCCAAGTGTGGTCCAGGTCCATCATCAGTGGAAGCCACAGTGTCTCTGGTTGGGAGTGAACTACAATTCCCAGAAGGGAAGGTCAGTTCCTCCCAAACCTCTCCAGTAATCTAATTTTGGCATATCAGGTCAGTGTGCCTAGTTTGGTCCAGATCCATTGGTGTTTGGGTTCACAGTGCTCTTTGGATGGAGCTGAACTACAACTCCCCCAAATCAAGATGAATTTCCCCCAATAGCTCTAGTATTTTTTGCTGGTCACGGGGGCTCTTTGTGCCAAGTTTGGTCCAATTCCATCTTTGGTGGAGTTCAGAGGGCTCATTGATTGCAGGTGAACTATACATCCCAGTACCTCCAACTCCATAATGTCCAGGCCAATTCCCCTCAAAACCCATCAGTATTCAAATTTGGGCATATTGGGTATGCATGACAAGTTTGCTCCAGATCCACCATTGTTTGGGTTCATACTACGGTCTGGTTGTAGGGTGAACTACAACTCCTATAAATTCCTTGAAAGATCTCCAGTATTTTTTTCTTGGTCACGGGGATTCTGTGTGCCAAGTTAGTTCCAGGTACACCGTTGGTGGAGTTCAGAGTGTTCTTGGATTGCCGGTACCTACAACTCCTATAACTCAAGGTGAATTCTCCCCAAACCTCTCCAGTATTTCTCATTGGCCATGGGGGTTCTGTGTGCCAAAATGTACACAGAACAGGTATGAAGTCAATACGGACTTTAGGAGAGTCTCCCCAGTAAGAGAGACCCCTAGGACCGCACCAAAGAGGGCCCATGACCTTGGCGAGCCATCAGAGAAGCCTGATTCCAGCAATTTTATTAATATTAATAATTGAAATGAGACTCTTGCCAAGGCGAAGAAGTGGCACCGAGGTTTATTAGCGATTCAGCTGAAGCGGATGCAATTGCAGTGATCCTTCACATGCAAGCATAAAGAAATACATTTGATACAGCCATTTATATAGAGTTTTCAAAGTTGCAGAGTTCAATCTTCCCGCCCCAGCCTCCCTGCCGCACTCCACTGCGATTGGACAATGGACGGACAGCTGGGAGGTGGCCCTCCCGCCCCCGGCGCCTCCGGACCAATCAGGAAGCTCCAGCGGTCCGCAGGGTCCAATGGGGAGGCTTCTGCCATCTAGCGGCAATAGCAAATCAGAAAAGAGGGAGGCGGGATGAAAGGACACAAAGGAATCTATGAATGAATGTGAAAAAAATAATGCCATGTGGCCAGCGAGACAAAGGGGAAATCTCAAGCCAGCCTGATCTATTGTGCTTTGAGTGGAATGGATCAACATGTGTAGACTGGTGCCGTGCCATGCGGCCGGCGAGACAAAGGCCAGCCTGATCTATTGTGCTTTGAGTGGAATGAATAATCAGAGCGAAGGCAAAAGGTTATTTTCGAGGGCCTTTTGTTCTTCAGGAGGAAATATGATTAAGATCTTTGCCAAAGGGGCAAGCTGAGGGCTGGGCAATTCCTCCGAGGGCCACCAGCTGCCCAGGCTATTGTTCATGCAAAAGGAAGTTGTGGATAAAAAAAATCCTGGAATGTTTGGGGCTTTGTAGTCCCTTTTGTGGAGTTTCTTCATGTATATAGGGGAAACAAAGGTCAGAAGAAAAGGGGAAAGGCTTCTGCCACACAAAGAAATCAGAAAACACATTTCATATATCTAAAGTTCATAAAAGGCAAGATTTCATAAGGTTTGTCCATGTGGGGGGAAAGAGTGTCCATAGGGGATGGCTAAAACGCAAGGGTGTTGCACAAAGGTCCTGGCAGGAGTTCTTGAGTGGCCCAAATGGACCTGGTGTCTCTGGAAACAAGCTTTGCTCCCCGTCCTTGGAGAACTACAGCTCCCGAGAGAGGCAGAGGCCCCAAGGTCTAGCTATTCCCGAAGTTTCATGGGGTCCTCATTGTTGTTAAGGCCTTGGCAAATTGACCAAGACTTAACCCCTATTGTGCAGTCTGGTACCTTTGTCCTTTGCAGAACTATAAGTCACCATCCCTTGTTGGGGGGGGGCAAGGACAGTCCAGTTCCATTATCAAAGGGGGTCACAGTGCTCTGCCTTGATGCAGGGTGAACTACAACTTCCATGATGTTGAGTCAGTCCCCCAAACCTCTCTAGTATGTTCAATTGCTGATCAATTCCTCTGTTTGCTGTGTGCCAAAGAAAAGAATAGGAAAGGGTTAAGGGAGAGGCAGTGGGTGGGGGTCATGCGAATTTCACAGCAGTAGAGAGAGAAAGGAACACTGGGATGCCTGTGTTGGAGGAAACACATAAAATCTAGGATGGAATTGTCCCCATGTGGTGGGCAGTGTGGTGTTTGAGGAGGACATTGGCAGGAGTTGGGTTGCATGTTCATGACTCTATAGCCTGAATTGTCTTTGAAGAGAGGGCTTTCGGTGGCTCCTCAGCACCATAGGTTAAAGCTGTTTGTGGAAGTGGGAGTGTAACAGATACCCTAATAGCTTAGGAATATCAGACTTTGTGTCACTCAACTGTAGAGTCTCCTTTATTATTCTTAAAGTTTAATACACGATGCCACCAAATACAGAACATTTCAACAGGCTACCTCCTTATATCTGTAGCTTGTATGTGAGGCACACAGAAACTTTTGTTTGGTATGAACAAAGAAAATTGTTTATTTATTTATTTAGAACGGGCACAGAAGCTTAATGGTTGCAGTAATACTTGTACAAAGCGTGATGGTTTCAGAAGTAGTTCAGAGCTTAATTTGCAGGTTCCATTCAAAACATTCAAAACCCAAGAAACTTTTAGTCTTCCAAGAAACAGTTCCTTAATTACAAACAGCCCAATCACCAGGGTCTGTTTAAAAAAATAGTTCTTCTTTGAGGTAACTATTGAAGCTAAACTTCCACTTCTAACCTAAAACTCCTTCCTCCCTTTTCAAAACCCAAGCTCCAACTGACATAAAATGGCTCCCTTCTTTGCCTTGCCTCGTCTTAGCTCCACTCACTTTCTTCCTCCAGGGCTATTGACCAATCAGGTGGAGACATGTATCCTCAAGGCTGCCTGCTGGCTCCGCCCCTCTTCGCTCTGTGCTAACAAAATGGATGCCTGCTGGCTCCGCCCCCTCAGTTCTGAGCTAAGAAAATGGTTACTTGGCTTTTGGCCTTTAAGGAACCAAACACCAGCCCTGCACAGTAGGCCAGTATGTTACATAGAGCCTGTCTGTGGAAGTGGGTATCTCAGCCACACACATGCATAAACATTTACACTTTTATTATGGCTATAGATAGATAGATAGTATTTAATTTATAGAGCTAAAATTTAGGGGTCTTTGCCAGGAGGCAGAGACCAATTAGACTCATCAAAGAGTTCTTTTTCCCTGGCAAGACAGAGAAGCATCCCATATTTTCCCCTGATTTCCCAATGAAAAATCTCACCAGTTGAAGAAAAGTCATCGAGGTTTAGTGCGATTCAGCTGAAACGAATGCAGAGCTGCAATAATTCGCCAAAGCTAAGCATGAGGGGAGTACACCAATACAGTCATATTTATAGCAAATTCAGAGTTGCAGAGTTCAAACTCCCCACCCCGGCTTCCCTGTTGTTCCCCGCCATGATTGGGCGATGGGCGAACAGCTGGGAGGCGGCCCTCCCACCCCCGGTGCCTCTGGACCAATCAGGAAGCTCCAGTGGTCCGTAGGATCCAATGAGGAGACCTCTGCCACCTGGTGGCCACAGCCAATCAGGAGAGATGGAGGCGGGATGATCTTTAAACAAAGGAAATGCCATGTGGCCGGCGAGACAAAGAGCTCAAGCAAGGCTGATCTATTGTGTTCATGAGTGTTGTGAATCAACATGTGTAAAAATATCCAGATCCTTCCTGGTCCTTGGAAAACTACAGCTCTCGAGAGAGGCAGAGACCCCAAGGTCTAGCCATTCCCGAAGTTTCATGGGGTCCTCATTGTTGTTAAGGTCTTGGCAAATTGACCAAGACTTAACCCCTATTGTGTAGTCTGGTACCTTTGTCCTTTGCAGAATTATAAGTCATCATCCCTTGTTGGGGGGGGGGGGCATGCTCAACTTCATTTATATCCCACTTCTTCTCTCCCAAAGAAGACTCAAAGTGGCTCACACTAAAAAAAAATACAATAATAATAATAATAATAATAATAATAATAATAATAATTACTATTATTATTTGAAGTGGATTCATTCTGCAGCAAAGATGCACCCAAGGTTTTCCTTTCTGTTGTTGGAAGCTTTGGTGTCCTAACACTTTTGCTTTTAAAGAAGAAAGTGAGTGTATGACCAAATGACAAAGTTTTGGAAAAGCATGACCTTTTAGAGATCATAACCTTTTAGTAAATGGTATTCACAACCTTTTAGAGAAGAGCCAAAAACCCATTTGAGTAGAATCTTCTCAAGTGGTATACAACCAAATGTAATTATACAAAGGTAATTGGCTTCAGTTGTTAGACTGAATAACCTGTTGTCTCTGATCTGTGAGGAAACGGAGAATATGCCAGTGCATAACATAGCAGTTCTTGAGGGGTGTTTTTCAGTGCCCCAAAATATATCTACTCTCCCATAAAACAACTTGTTTTATATTATGCACTCAAGAGACAAAATAAAGTTGACTTGGGAAAAATAATATACACAACTTTTCAGTCAGTTACAGGTATGTTTGAGATAGTTTCTGTGCTATCCGGTCAGAACATCTCTCGTAGAAATAAACAACAGGCAAGTGTTTGCAAGGCTGCTATCTGGCCAGTCACAAAATCTAAAGGAGTCTGTGCTCTGTGCTCATCCCAGAGCAGATCATGTGACCTGCGACCCCTCTCACAACTTCTTAGGAAAACATAGAGCAAGGAAAGAAAGCTGCATCCCAGAACATACATACAATAAGTTAGCAGCAAGATTATAAACAAATTACTAGAGGAGACTTGAGGAAGGTTGTAATTTGCAACATGAAGAGGGCACTTTTTGCTGTTGCGCATGACATTCGGCAGCAAATCCTTTGGGGTGCCAGGGTTTTGAAAATGGGGGTGAGCATTAGATTTGATGACGCATGAGACTCGAGTCAATAAAGTATGATGATGATTGATTGATGATCTTTCTTTCCGGAGGCAGACGGCTGGCGGGGCCGGGGCTTCGGGTCTCCCGGAACATGACGGGGTCTTGCCTGGGGGAGAGCCGCTGGATCCGCTCCTTGGAGCACGTCCAGGTCCAGCTCTCTCTGCGCTACAGCCGCCGCGGGGACCTGGCCATCTCCCTCTCCAGCCCCAGGGGGACCCGCTCTGTCTTGGTCGACGTCAGGTGCGTGGGGTCAGGATCTCCCTAATCCAATGTGGGTTCGGCAATGCTACTCTGAGGCGAATCGGTAACACTGTTCAACGGAGAAAAAGTTTCGGGCCTGAACATAGTTGTTCTTTTATGATTTTGGGGTGCTGAAAACGAAAATGACATTTAAAAATCTATATTGGCGCTAGTTTTTATGATATAAGCAATCACGTGATCACATATGTTTGAAAAAATCATGTTGTGACTTACACTATGGAAGATTCTAGAAAGTTGAGGGCCTGAAAATAGCTGTTCTTTTATGATTTTGGGGTGCTGAAAACGAAAATGACATTTAAAAATGTATATTGGCTCTAGTTTTTACAATATAAGCAATCACGTGATCATGTATGTTTGAAAAAATGCATGTTGCGACTTACACTATGGAAGATTCTAGAATACTCTAGAAAGTTTGATGACGCAGTATTAGTGCCGTGTGCAAAAGCCAGAAAGCCCTCTATAAGGCCAGACTTTTGAACGGTGAGGGTCAGTCAGTTGAAGACTGAGACAGTATCGTTAAACATCGTTTTACATTGTTCTTTTTACTGTAGTTATGCCTCGCACGTGTGTAAATAAAGCACTATGGAAAAAAGATATCAAGGCAAATGAACTCCGTCAATGCTGTCAGACTACTGCTGGAGCATTGTAAGAGACAATCCTTTCCTTGAATACAAAAGAAAAGTCAAGAGAAGCAAACAGGATATAAACTAAAGTCACGATTAAAGCGACATTTAAACTTTCAGACT
The DNA here is from genome assembly GCF_025583915.1 of Anolis sagrei ordinatus. Classification (NCBI taxonomy): domain Eukaryota; kingdom Metazoa; phylum Chordata; class Lepidosauria; order Squamata; family Anolidae; genus Anolis; species Anolis sagrei. The sequence goes on from NW_026847771.1 coordinate 48,062,960, forward strand.
TTTCAACTGCATTAGGCCTACTAATATAGTTTCTTGCTGCACAAACATAAACAATAGACTAATTAAATAAATATTTCTCATGTATAAACTATTGGCAATATAATTTGACTAAAATTTAGTAAATATTCACGGTTTATATACATGCAGTAAGGTTAGGCGCATTATCATAATATTAACGAATTACCTATTGTGGAGAAAATTGAAATAGCTGTTGCATAAAAACCAGAGCCAATTAACACATTTAATTATTATATTTGAATTCAGCATGTTAAATTTATTAAGAAATGGCACATTTCGTTTCTGTAACTGAGAAAAACTGAAAATTTGTAGAACAGTGTAATTGGTTAAGCGGCCAAACCCAAAGGGTGCTTCTCCCCAGTGGTTGCTTTTCTTCATCCTAGAAAGAAGAGACTGGTGGAGTGCCATTTTTTTATTTATTATTTCAGAAGTGAATTGAGAATACAGGTATAATGTATAGAAAAACCACAAACTAAGTTAAAAACTTGGCATTATACTCAATTTCCTTTGACCAGAAGCTGGCCACTTGGAGTGCCTCTGGTGTTGCTGTAAGAAGGTGCTCCATTGTGCATGTGGCAGGGCATTGTAGTAGGTGGTCTGTGGTTTGCTCTTCTCCGTACTCGCATGTCACGGACCTTGCTTTGTGGCCCATTTCTTAAGGTTGGCTCTGCACCTTGTGGTGCCAGATCTTCATCATTACTGTCTCCATCATCATTTCCTTCATCTTTATAACCTTCGTCTCTTTCATCTTCATCTCCATTATCTATATCATCTCCATTGTTCTATCGCCATCATCTTTATCATCTCCATCATCTTTATCCCCATCTTCATCATCTCTGTTGTCTTCATCATCGCTATCCATCATCTCCATCTTCATAATACTCAGGGGCGGCTCAACCCATTACGCAAAGTAAGCATTTGCAGTATAGTTGATTTTGCCCAGGGGCGCTCTTGAGGCGCTTTTGGGGGGAAATAGACCTTGACATATGTGAGTTGCAGTTACTGGGATGTATAGTTCACCTACAATCAAAGAGCATTCTGAACTCCACCAATGATGGAATTGAACCAAATATGGTACACAGAACTCCCACGACAAACAGAAAATATATATCAGTGATTGGTGGGGGGGGGGGGCACCAAAATACTGTTTGCTTACCATTGAAAATTACCTAGGGCCACCTCTGATAATACTCACCATCTGTATCACCATCATCTCTAGCATCTCCATCATCCTGTCTCCATCCTCCATCATTTTTATCCCCATCATCTTAATCATCTGTCATCTTCATCCTCTCTATCCATTCCATCTTCATAATATCCATCATCTATATCATCATCATCTCTACCATCTCTAGCATCTCCATCATCTTCATCATGCACAGTTCTCTCCTAACTGTGAGAGCTGTTCAGCAGTGGAACTCTGACCTGGGGTCCAGTGGAAGCCCCTTCCTTGGAAGTTTTTTAAAAAGAGTCTGGGTGGCCATCTGTCAGGGGGGCTTTGATGATGCTTTTCCTGCATGAAAGCAGAAGGGCTTTGGACTAGATGGCCCTTGCAGTCCCTTCCAATACGCCCTCCCCCCCGGGTGACGCCTGTGTGTCCCTTTGCCCAGCAGGCCTTCCGACACCAGCCGCCAGGGCTACCGGGACTGGTCTTTCATGTCCACGCACCACTGGGACGAAGACCCCCGGGGCACCTGGACCCTCCTGCTGGAGAACAAAGGGGACGCCGACAACACAGGTGGGCCTCCCTTCCACCTTGCCCCTCTTTCCGTGTGCTGTTTGGGGGGCCTCAGATGCCGGTGGAAGCTCCTTCTCTGGAGGCATGTAAACAGGCTGCATAGCAACCTGTTAGGAGGGCTTGAATTGTGCTATTCCTGCCTGGCAGAAAGAAGGAGGCTAAACTGGATGGACATTTTGGGGTCCCTTCGATCTTCCTGATCCTATATTTATGCTTGACATCCAAACTATTCCACAGCTGCTTTGGGCTCTTAAAGCATGTCTATATTTGTGTGTATATGCATCTCCCTCCACATTGCCTTGATTCTGCCTGACAGGGTTCCTGGATGGTGCCACCTTGAAGCTCTATGGGACGGAAGAGGACATGATGGCGCGGAACAGCCCAGCTGCCTTGAAGGGGGGCTGCTGGAAACCAGGCCCCAGCGGGACATGTCGAGGTGAGCCCCCCCCCCCCTGCATTTGCCATGGCTTTACACCCCACAGGGCGATTAGGATGACAATGATTAGTGTAAACAGTGCTATCATAATTTTATATTATTATAAGTATTATATTATTATTAAAAGGTAAAGGTAGTCCCCTGACATTAAGTCCAGTCATGTCTGACTCTGGGGTGTGGTGCTCATCTCCATTTCTAAGCCGAAGAGCCAGCGTTGTCCGTAGACACCTCCAAGGTCATGTGGCCGGCATGACTGCATGGAGCGCCGTTACCTTCCCACGCCCTATTGATCTACTCACATTTGCATGTTTTCGAACTGCTAGGTTGGCAGAAGCTAGGGCTGACAGCGGAAGCTCACGCCGCTCCCCGGAATCGAACCTGCGACCTTTCGATCAACAAGCTCAGCAGCTCAGTGCTTTAACACTGCGCCACCGGGGGCTCCTATATTATTATTACTGCTGTAGTATTATATATTATAACTATTTTACAGTTGAATCCATTTGCCTCATGCTTTATGACAGAACCAATTAGGACATGACATTGATCACCCAGGAACAAAAAGCATGTTACATAGTGTTGTTGTTGCTATTGTTATTGTTATTGTGTGTATTAATTTGGGGTGTTTATCTCCCTTGTCCACTTCCTCTTTCCAGGGTGTGCTGCCCCTGCCGACTGCCCCCTGCCCTCCTCTTCCTCCTCCTCCTCCGTGCAGCTGGGCCCCAAAGAGAGGCCCCCCCGAGGCCCCGTCAGGATCCTGCTGCCCCTGCTGGCAGCCCTGCTGGCCTTGGGGGCCCTCCTGTTCCTGCTCTTCCGCCGACGCCAGAGGAAGTGGGGCCCACCCCACGCCCCCCAGCCAGGGCCCCCCCACAGCACTCATTCTCCTCCTCTGCTGCCACCTTGAGCCCCAGGGAGGATTTCTGGATGCTCCTTGGGTATTTATGCCCCTCCGAAAGCAATGCTAATAAACCCTTTCTCCAGAGTCCAGCCCTCTCCTGCTCATTCTTTTCAACAGGGCCTTCTGATGACATTACTAATTGGAAAAAAGACATACAATATATTCGAAGGAGAGGGGAAAGGGGTATGTTTGAGCCCCACAGGCTGCTTCGTCCCATTCACCACCTGCCTTTCAAGCCTCCAGGAGAGAGAGGCAGGTAATAAATTATAAATAATTAAATAAATGGCATTGTTTGTCTATTTCTCCATTTGGAAGACGTTGTTGCTGCCGCTGCTGTTTGCCCATCTCCCCATTTGGCAAAATATTATGTGATGATGATGATGATTGGTACTCTTTGCCCAATTTTACTCATCCTCCTCCTCCTCCTTACTATTAGGCCCAGCTCCCCACATGGTAAAAGTTGTTGTTCTTCTTCTTCTTATTTAATATGATGATTGGTACTGTTTAGCCCATCTCCTCACTGGGGAGAGAGACAGAGAAGCACTCTGGGCGTGCTCAGGAACTCTGCGAACAATAATTAGAGAGGCCTGGCAGATAAGCTTGAGAGCGTAAGCTTTACCTGTAAATTGGTTCTGAGGCTTAATTGAGCACTGGCTCAATTCCTCCTGGACGTCCCAGTTCAAAGCCTCGGGGAAAGGGGGGGGGGGTTCTGTCTTGTGTGTTTTGTTCTGGATTCACCTGATTCTGTTGAGCAACACAAATTCCCTGGGAGGCTGTGTCCAAGGAAACGGGTGTGAAGGAAGCAGCATCCAGCGATGGCCCAAAAGAGGAAGCCCTGGAGGCAGACGTCGTGGGCTCTGCGTCTGTCCATCCACCCTCTCATGTAATGGCTCAATGCTCTGCCATGCTGGGATTTGTAGTTTGGTGAGGCTTCAGCAAGAGTAAAAGCAAGGTCTTTTTTTCCCTCCCAAGATGGCGGAGTTACAATAGGAACTCACAGCATCTCCGGGAGGAATTTTTGCCATCACCCACAATCCTCCCCCCGGGAACCCCCAATATACCATGATGGTCCTTGAGGTTGATGGACCTCAAGGACCATCAACCATTGGCAATCATCTTTGAGAGTTCTTGGAGAACGGGAGAAGTTCCAGCAGATTGGAGGAGGGCCAATGTGGTCCCAATCTTCAAGAAGGGAAAAAAGGATGACCCAAACAATTACCGTCCGGTCAGCCTCACGTCGATACCAGGCAAGATTCTGGAAAAGATTGTTAAGGAAGTGGTCTGCAAACACTTAGAAACAAATGTGGTCATCGCTAATAGTCAACATGGATTTATCAAAAACAAGTCATGCCAGACTAATCTGATCTATTTTTTGGATAGAGTTACAAGCTGGATAGATGCGGGGAATGCCGTGGATGTAGCGTACCTGGATTTCAGTAAGGCCTTTGACAAGGTCCCCCCTGACCTTCTGGCAAACAAACTAGTCCAATGTGGGCTAGGCAAAACTACAGTGAGGTGGATCTGTAATTGGTTAAATGGACGAACCCAGAGGGTGCTCCCCAATGCTTCCTCTTCTTCTTGGAAAGAAGTGACGAGCGGAGTGCCGCAGGGTTCCGTCCTGGGCCCGGTCCTGTTCAACATCTTTATTAATTACTTAGATGAAGGGCTAGAAGGCAGGATCATCAAGTTTGTAGATGACACCAAATTGGGAGGGATAGCCAATACTTCAGAGGACGGGAGCAGGATTCAAAACGATCTTGACAGATTACAGAGATGATTGGCCAAAACTAACAAAATGAAGTTCAACAGTGACAAATGCAAGATACTCCACTTGGGCAGAAAAAACAAAATGCAAAGATACAGAATGGGTGACGATGCCTGGCTCGAGAGCAGTACGTGTGAAAAAGATCTTGGAGTCCTCGTGGACAACAAGTTAAACATGAGTCAACAATGTGATGTGGCGGCAAAAAAAGCCAATGGGATTTTGGCCTGCATCAATAGGAGCATAGTGTCTAGATCTAGGGAAGTAATGCTACCCTCTATTCCGCTTTGGTTGGACCACACTTGGAATATTGTGTCCAATTCTGGGCAGCACAATTCATGAGAGATGTTGACAAGCTGGAATGTGTCCAAAGGAGGGCGACTAAAATGATCAAGGGTCTGGAGAACAAGCCCTATGAGGAGCAGCTTAAGGAGCTGGGCATGTTTAGCCAGAAGAAGAGAAGGCTGAGAGGAGATATGATAGCCATGTATAAATATGTGAGAGGAAGCCACAGGGAGCAGGGAGCAAGCTTGTTTTCTGCTTCCTTGGAGACTAGGACGCGGAACAATGGCTTCAAACTACAAGAGAGGAAATTCCATCTGAACATTAGGAAGAACTTCCTGACTGTAAGAGCCATTCAGCAGTGGAACACTCTGTCCCGGCGTGTGGTGGAGGCTTTCTTCTTTGGAAGCTTTTAAACAGAGGTTGGATGGCCCTCTGTTAGGGGTGATTTGAATGCAATATTCCTGCTTCTTGGCAGGGACTGGATGGCCCATGAGGTCTCTTCCAACTCTTTGATTCTATGATTCTAAGGAGGGTGGTCTGCAAATCTCTGGCTCAAATTCTTTCAAGGAGATCATCAGAAGTCAGAGTGAAGGATATAATATGGCTACGTAGAGACTATCAATCATATGATCGCTCTACTTGTCTTCTAATTACACCAGAAGACAATTTGTGGCTCGGTGAGCTAATAGCAATTCGACCTTGCTTAAAATAATGGGTCATTACCATCAGGAAGGTGCTTGTGGACACATAGGTTCGCCCCCTTGTTGACATCATGGAACCTTCTCACCATGTTCCATCTGGTCCCAGTGATAAATCCACAAATAGCTCCCTGGTTAGGACCCTCCCACTTGCACAATACCAGTTAGAAACTCCATCTGCACTTGTTGTCCCCACTCAATCGGCCACACTCTCCCGCCCAAGGACTCTCCCTCTTTTCAGCCCTCTTAGTTCCCTTGACGATTCCCTTTCTTCTATGACATTGGAAACATCCTTATATGACACGCCCAAAGGAAATCACGCCCTAGCTCCCCCTCTTTAGAGAGCTGACTAGCCATTGAATCTAATTCCCAGGGGGGTGGAGGGGTTCTGGAGGAGATGGGCACCATTCAGGTCGTGTGAGGGAGAAGATTTGCTGGTCACCAACATCCCAGGGAGAAGTGCAACAGAGTTCTTGCGACCCTGGAGAAGGTAGGAAATGGTAGACTCCATGACAGACCCCCCCAGTCTTAAGGCCCTGCTGGAGATCCGTCAATGGAAAGACTGCTGCCATCCAGGACTTGATCCTGGATGAGAGGGCGGACTTGGCTTGCATCAATGAGACCTGGTTGGACGAGCTAAGTGGGGTAAATCTCACCCAGTTATGCCCACCTGGTTTCGGGGTGCACCAGCAGGCCAGGTCTGGGGGTGGGGAGGAGGGGTCGCAGTAGTCTTTCGGCAGTCCATCGCCGTGGTCAGATGCGCTGTACTGCAATCCTCTGGTTTTGAGTGTGTTCACCTGAGGGTGGGAAACCATGATAGCTTGGGGATTCACCCTGAGCTAGCAGATGTGGTCTCCAATTCGGCCATGGTCTCCCAGCACTTAATTGTGCTGGGGGACTTTAATATCCACGCAGAGACCTCTTTAACAGGAGCGGCTCAGGACTTCGTGGTTGCCATGACGACCATGGGGCTATCACGAGTTATATCTGGACCCACCCATCAGGCTGGACATACACTCGACCTGGTTTATGTTGCGGACAGCGGAAAGGTCAGAGTGGAAGAGCAAAATATTCTTCCGTTGTCATGGTCTGACCATCATCTGATCAGTTTTAGACTTGCTGTGACCTCTAACCTCTGCAGGGGTGGAGGGCCAATCAAGATGGTCTGCCCCAGGAGACTGATGGATCCAGATGGATTCCTGAGGAATCTTTGGGCTCTTCCTGTCATGGAGCCTGGCGATCCTGTCGACACCCTGGTTGATCGCTACAACAGTGAGATGGCCAGGGTGATAAACACGATCGCTCCCGAACGCCCCATCTCGTTGCGTAGAGACACACCATCTCCTTGGTTCACTGGGGAGTTGGCTGTGATGAAGCACACGAGAAGGAGGCTAGAGTGCAAATGGAGGAAATCTCATGATGCCTCTGACCAAATACGGGCTAGAGCCTCACTTATGGCCGATTCCGTGGCTATACGGGTAGCCAGGGAGACTTTCACGACTGCCCTTATAGCGTCTGCATCTAATAGATCTTCGGAGTTGTTTCGGGTTGTTGGGGAACTCCTTCACCCCCCTGAGGTGGAGGAGGCCTTCGATGACCCGACAACTCGGTGCTGCGAGTCTGTGCACCATTTTGTAGATAAAGTCACCCAGATACGTCTTGAGTTGGACTCCAGTTCCATCACAGTGCTGGGGAGGTGACCGAGGCATCTGCTTGTCCGGTTTTGTGGGATTCTTTCCGGCTTGTTCGTCCTGAGGACGTGGAGGAGGTCTTCAGGGCTGTGAGGGCGACCACGTCGGCTCTGGATCCTTGCCTATCTTGGCTAATTAAATCGGCCAAAGGTGGTTTGATTGATTGGTTTATGTTGATCATTAATGTATCGTTGGAGCAAGGGATTTTTCCATCCGGACTAAAGCAGGCTGAAAAAGACCTCCCTTGACTCCATGGTCTTGGACAACTATAGACCAAACTCCAACCTTCCTTTTTTGGGTAAGGTGTTGGAGTGGGTGGTCGCCTCTCAGCTCCAGGGTTTCTTGGATGGCATCAACTATCTGGATCTGTCACAGTCTGGCTTCAGACCTGGTCATGGTACCGAGATGGCTTTGGTCGCCTTGGTGGATGACCTCCGCAGGGAGCTGAACAGGGGGAGTGTGACCCTGCTGGTTCTCTTGGATATCTCAGCGGCTTTCGATACCATCGATCATGGTATCCTTCTGGGACGACTCTCCGGGATCAGCCTTGGAGGCACGGCTTTGTCGTGTCTCTGGTCCTTCCTGGAGGGTCGGTCCCACATGGTGAAGCTGGGAGACACCTGCTCGGACCCCTGGCCTTTGACCTGTGGGGTCCCGCAAGGTTCCATTCTCTCTCCCATGCTTTTTAATATCTACATGAAACCGCTGGGAGAGGTCATCCTGAGTTTTGGAGTTGGGTGCCATCTCTACGCAGATGACACGCAACTCTACTACTCTTTTCCTCCTAACTCCAAGGAAGCCCCACAGGTGCTGGTCGAGTGCCTGGCTGCTGTGGCTGTCTGGATGAGGATGAACAAGCTGAAGATTAATCCCGACAAGACAGAGGTCCTTCTGGTCGATCGTAAACCAGATCGGGGTATAGGGTGGCAACCTGTGCTGGACGGGGTTGCACTCCCGCGAAGTCACAGGTTCGCAGTCTGGGTGTCCTACTGGATTCATCACTGACACTTTCTCAGGCGTCGGCGGTGGCCAGGAGGGCCTTTGCACAATTAAGACTCGTGCGCCAACTGTGACCGTACCTTGTGAAGGCGGATCTGGCCAGGGTGGTCCATGCCTTAGTCACCTCCAGATTGGACTACTGTAATGCACTCTACATGGGGCTGCCCTTGAAAACGGCCCGGAAATTTCAATTGGTCCAACGGGCAGTGGCCAGGTTGTTAACTGGTGCTCCTTGCAGGGAGCGGTCAACCCTCCTGTTTAAGGAGCTCCATTGGCTGCCGTTCATTTTCTGGTCCCAATTCAAGGTGCAGGTTCTTACGGTTCGATCATTTGGAGAGGCCCTGCTCGTGCTCCCAACTCCATCGCAGGCGCAATTGGTGGGGATGATCAATGGTCTGGAGAACAAGCCCTATGAAGAGCGGCTTAAGGAGCTGGGCATGTTAAGCCTGAAGAAGAGAAGGCTGAGAGGAGATATGATAGCCATGTATAAATATGTGAGAGGAAGCCACAGGGAGGAGGGGGCAAGCTTGTTTTCTGCTTCCCTGGAGACTAGGACACGAAACAATGGCTTCAAACTACAAGAGAGGAGATTCCATCTGAACATGAGGAAGAACTTCCTGACTGTGAGAGCCGTTCAGCAGTGGAACTCTCTGCCCTGGAGTGTGGTGGAGGCTCCTTCTTTGGAAGCTTTTAAACAGAGGCTGGATGGCCATCTGTCAGGGGCGATTTGAATGCAATATTCCTGCTTCTTGGCAGGGGGTTGGACTGGATGGCCCATGAGGTCTCTTCCAACTCTTTGATTCTATGATTCTATGATTAGAGTGGATGGTGCATGAGACTCCAGTCGATACGGTAATCTATTCTTACCTCTTTTCAAACTCTGCTTCCCTTAATTAATCTTGTGCTTTTAAAAATCCGACAGGCATGGCTTTGTTTCTGCCTGTCTTTTTGTCTCCAAAAGGGGGAAACCAAGGCCTTTGATGGGAAACCAATGTGGACAAACAATCTGAGGAAACAAGACCTCACTTTCGTGACGTTGGTTGTGTAGCTGGGTCAACTTGACCTGGAGTAACCTCCGGTCAGTCGGTTGATCAGAAACGCTTGCGCTCTTTTGAAACAGCTGTCTGCCTGTATGCATTATTAACGGCCTGTCTTTGCAACACTGCTTTGCCCTAATTATCATGAGATTAATATTAATATTACGGGAGGTTTCGTCCAGGAGGAGAAAACAAGAGGAGGCCATCCATCTGCCAGAAAAGCTTGTTTCCATTTCCCAAGTTAAACTATGGAAATACTGGAGACCTGGCAACTACTTCACCTAATCCGCAGACTCCATGAAGGGATGTCACTGTAAATCGGATATAACCCTCAAGGCTACCTCACCAATGCAGTTGGAACTGAGAAAGGTGTCAAGCAAGACTGCACTCTGGCCTCTCTGCTATTTAACTTCTACCTCAACTCCATAGTGGATCATCTTCACAACGTGGGTTTCCACCTGAAAAGGTCCATTTGTTTGTTTGGTTGCATACTGCAAATTGCTTCTGGTGTAAGAGAATTAGCCGTCTGCAAAGACATTGCCCATGAGACACTCTGGACCGTGCTCTTACCTACAAGAAGCACTGCCTGAACATCAAGCAAAAAGTGGGTGCTAGAAACAATATCATACGAAAGCTGACTGGCACAACCTGGGGATCACAACCAGATACAGTGAAGACATCTGCTCTTGCGCTGTGCTACTCTGCTGCTGAGTATGCATGCCCAGTGTGGAACACATCTCACCACACTAAAACAGTGAATGTGGCTCTTAATGAAACATGCCGCATTATCACAGGGTGTCTGCGCCCTACACCACTGGAGAAATTACACTGCTTAGCCGGTATTGCACCACCTGACATCCGCCGGGAAGTAGCAGCCAATAGTGAAAGGACCAAGGCAGAGACATCTCCAGCTCATCCCCTGTTTGGGTATCAGCCAGTGCGCCAACGACTTAAATTTAGACATAGTTTTCTAAGATCTACAAAGACACTCGCTGGAACACCTCAGCAAGTGAGAGTCCAAAAGTGGCAGGCTCAAACCCAGCACCTCAACCAATGGCTGATATCAAATGAGAGACTCCCTCCTGGGCACACAGAAGACTGGGCGACTTGGAAGGCACTGAACAGACTGCGCTCTGGCACCACAAGATGCAGAGCCAACCTTCAGAAATGGGGCTACAAAGTAGAATCCACGACATGCGAGTGTGGAGAAGAGCAAACCACTGACCACCTGCTGCAATGCAACCTGAGCCCTGCCACATGCACAAGGGAGGACCTTCTTGCAGCAACACCGGAAGCACTCCAAGTGGCCAGATACTGGTCAAAGGACATTTAACCAGCTACCAAACTCACAAGTTGTGTATTTTTCTGTTTGTTTGCTTTGTTCTGTTAGAAATGCAATATAATGGACTGGCTGCTCTGACACGACAAATAAAATACTCGGATGTGTTATGATCCTAAGGGGAGAAGCAGATGGCGAAAACAGAAGAACGGCCTGCCTCGGGAGGAGCATGCTTGCGCCAACAATGTTTAACATTTACACAAATGATTAGCAACTTTCATCTGTGCTGATGATTGTGCCATCACTGTTCAAGCAGGGAATTTTGAAATGGTAGAACAGAAGTTCTCCGAAGCTTTAGGTGCTCTTACTGCCTATTACTGGGAAAACCAGCCAATTCCTAATCCATCTAAAATGCAGACGTGTGCTTTTCACCTTAAGAACAGGCAAGCATCTCGAGCTCTGAGGATGAGCTGGGAAGGAATCCCACTGGAGCATTGCAGCACACCCAAATACCTGGGAGTCACTCTGGACCATGCTCTGATCTACAAGAAGCATTGCTTGACTATCAAACAAAAAGTGGGTGCTGGAAATAACGTCGCACGAAAGCTGACTAGCACAACCTGGGGATCACAACCAGATACAGTGAAGACATCTGCCCTTGCGCTTTGCCACTCTGCTACTGAATACGCATGCCCAGTGTGGAACACATCTCATCATGTTAAAACAGTGGATGTGGCTCTTAATGAGACATGCTGCATTATCACAGGATGTCTAGCCCCGCGCTGCTGGAAAAATTACACGGTTTAGCTGGTATTGCACCACCTGACATCTGCCGAGAAGTAGCAGCCAGCAATGAAAGGATCAAGGCAGTGACATCTCCGGCCCATTCCGTTTGGATATCAGCCAGCATGCCAATGCCTTAAAACAAGGAATAGCTTCCTAAGATCTACAGAGATACTTGCAGGAACACTTCAGCATGTGAGAGTCCAAAAGTGGCAGGCGAAAACCCAGATCCTCATTCCATGGCTGATATTGAATGAGACACTCTCTCCTGGGCACACAGAAGACTGGGCAACTTGGAAGGTGCTGAACAGGATGCGCTCTGGCACCACGAGGTGCAGAGCCAACCTTAAGAAATGGGGCCACAAAGTGGAGTCCATGAGATACGAGTGTGGAGAAGAGCAAACCACAGACCACCTACCACATCTGTATGCGACCACTTGCCCAGCTGGTGCGAGGCTTTGGGCTTGAGTGCTATCAGTATGCTGATGACACTCAACTCATTCTGAGGATGGAAGGCCGACCAGACTCCGTACCCAATAATTTCCATCAATGCCTTGAGGCTGTAACTGGATGGTTGCGTGCCAGCAGGTTGAGGGTGAATCCAGCGAAGACGGAGATCCTCTGGTTGGGTCGCCCGGACGGAGGAGTGATCCGGTTGCCTACCCTGGATGGCGTGACATTATGCCCATCATCTTTGGTAAAGAGTCTGGGAGTCCTTTTGGACCCTCTGCTGACAATGGAGGGCCAGGTCTCCGCCGCGAGCAGAGTCGCATTTTTCCATCTGCGTCAGGCTAAGCGTCTGGCTCCCTATCTGTCCAGGGACGACCTGGCCACGGTGATCCAAGCTATGGTCATCTCAAGGTTGGACTACTGTAATGCCCTCTACATAGGCCTGCCTTTATCGGTGATCTGGAAACTTAAACTAGTGCAAAATGCTGCTGCCCGGCTTCTTGCAGGGGTCCCAGCGAGGTGTCATATCACTCCAATCTTGCAGCAACTGCACTGGTTGCCGATCAAGCACCGGATTACCTTCAAAGTGCTGATTATTACCTTTAAGGCCTTATATGGCTTGGGGCCAGAGTACCTGAGGGACCGCCTCACCCCCTACCAACCCCCGAGATCACTCCGTTCAGATGATCAGAATCTCCTTGAAGTTCCCAATTTTAGGACCTTTCACCTGATGTCTACTAGGCGTAGAGCATTCACGGTGGTGGCTCCTTACCTGTGTAATGCCTTGCCAGCGGAAAAACGAGCTCTCAGAGACTTACTATCATTTTGTAGAACTTGTAAAACTTATTTATTTAGGCTGGCATTTAAATCTTGTTGATTGAAATTTTTCTTTGATTTTAAATGTAATGTATCACATATGTATATTGTAAACTGCTCCGAGCCTTCGGGGAGTGGCGGTATATACAATTGATTAATAAATAAATAAAAATAAATATAATGCAGCCTGAGCCCTGCTACATGCACAAAGGAGCCACACCAGAGGCACTCTTAAGTGGACAGCTTCTGGTCAAAGGACAATTAGAATCAAGCCAAGTTTTTAACTTTGTTTGTGGTTTTTCTGTACATTATAACTGTATTCTCCATTTGATTCTGACACAATAAATAAATGGATTTCCAACCCTCCAAAACTAGCGGGAAGACATACTACCACTTACTCTATGCAGATGGTGCAGCACTACTTTCAAGAGCACCCATCGGCCTTGAAAAAGCACTGAGACAAGACTGCCAAACAGATGGGCTATGATGGTACAACTTATCTAGCAATAAAACCAAAAACTATGGCATTTGCCAAAATACTCAAGAGTCAGTCCTGGAGCATAGGCAGACATAGAATTGAACAGGTCCCGTGTTTCAAATACCTAGGAGTAGTCCTTCCACTCTTCCAACAGTAGAAAAGTGCATGGGGACTAGGGTTGTGCATTCGTGGTAAACCTTGACCCGGGTTTCGGTGGGGGGGGCCCCGTTCGGTTTTTTGGGAGTCTCCCAAAATCAGGAGGGCAGATACCTGTTTTCACTCTGGGGTGCCAAAAGGCCCATTATCGCGGGGCCTTCTCGGTGGTGGCCCCCCGGCTATGGAACTCCCTCCCTGCTGAAATAAGACAGGCGCCTTCCCTCATGGCCTTCCGCAAGGGCCTGAAAACCTGGCTCTTCGAAAAGGCCTTCAATTAAGTGCTATGTTTTTGGAATGACCACCGGAATGGACCATGACTACGAGACTGTTTATGACCCCAAACAAGACGAAGCGGATTTTTAGTTTAATTAGTTGTGTACTCGTAAGATGTTGTGTTATGGTCTCGATTTATTGTAAACTGTTGTCTTCTCTATGTTCTATGTTTTGTACACCGCCACGAGTCGCCCCCGGGCTGAGAGTGGCGGTTAACAAGTGCAAATAATAATAATAATAATAATTGTTGTCATTTTAGCTTGAAAGCATCTTATCATCCCTGGATAAGAATCAAGGGAACTGGGACTCAAAAAGATCTCGTTGTAGGCGTCTACTACAGACCTCCAAGCCAGGAGGAAGAACTGGATGAAGTCTTCTGCCAACAGTTGACCAAACAGGCACAGAGGAGAGATGTAGTAGTCATGGGCGATTTCAACTATCCCAATATTTGCTGGAAAACAAACTCGGCCAAGAGTACAAGGTCCAACAAATTCCTTGGTTGCCTTGCAGACAATTTCATGGTCCAGAAGGTAGAAGAGGCAACAAGGGGGTTGGCTACTCTTGACCTCATCCTAACAAATGCGGAGGACCTGATCGATGCAGTTGAAGTGGTTGGATCCTTAGGGGCAAGTGACCATGTGCTCCTGCAATTTGAGGTACAAAGGAAGACCGAAACTAAGACAAGTCAAACCCGCATTTTGGACTTTAGGAGAGCCGATTTCCGAAAAATGAAGGAAACACTGAGCAGCATTCCGTGGACACAGATACTGAAAGACAAGGGAGTTACGGAGGGATGGGAATTTCTCAAGAGTGAAATACTCAAGGCGCAATTGCAAACTGTGCCAACAAAGAGAAAAAATAGGACAAGTGCAAAGAAGCCAGAACGGATGGATGGAATACCTGGCCGCTCTAAATGAGTTCAAGTCCCCAGGGCTAGATCAACTACACCCAAGAGTATTGAAGGAACTAGCGGAAGTCATTTCGGAACTATTGGGGGTGATTTGAATGCAATATTCCTGCTTCTTGGCAGAATGGGGTTGGACTGGATGGCCCATGAGGTCTCTTCCAATTCTTTGATTCTACGATTCTATGATTTAAGCTGTTTTACTCTAGAGGAGAGGCACCCAACTGCAGGCAGGCACGTGCTTTAAGGAGGCTTCTTACCTGTTTCTACTCTAGAGGAGAGGTGTTTGGCTGAAAGCAGGTGCGCGCCCATTCTCTCTCAGGTCTGCATGCCCCACACATTCTCTCTTTCCAAGGCAAGGACACAAGTTCTGACTTTCTGACTCCAGAAGATTTCTGGGCCTGCATGCCATACACACACTTTCCAAGGCATGGAGCACCACATGCTTACTAAAAGCCGGCAAGGAGTTGGGATCAGCTCCAGTTTGTTTTCATGTCAAGCTGATTTTTGTACAGGAAGAGGCCTTCCTGTTACATGCTCCTGAAGGCAACGAAAGAACAGATGTACCAAAGTAAAACACTTACATACACAACTCTAATGGGGACCACGTGGCTGAGATGGTGTAAAGGAGCTCTGTAGCCATCCTGAAATGCCTCAATACACAAAAAGACCACTTCCTACCTGCGGCACTCAAGCTATTTGAAGCCAAACCAGCCACACAGCTCCTGTCTGGAGCCCAGCTCGGCCCCCTCTCCTGTTTGCCCCCCCTCCCCCAGAGCTTGTACAATCAATGTTTCTAAGACTGGCCCTGCAAGTACCAAGGTAAGTCTACAATGGCATCATCCTTGAGTGTTACCAGTACGCTGTTGACACTCAGCTTGTGCTGAAGATGGAGGGCCGACCGGACTCTGTATCCAATTATTTCCATCAGTGCCTTGAGGCCATTACTGGATGGCTGCGTGCCAGCAGGTTGAGGGTGAATCCAGCAAAGACAGAGATCCTATGGCTGGGTCGACCGGGCAGTGGGGATATCCAGCTGCCTACCCTGGATGGCGAGGCGCTACGCCCATCATCATTGGTAAAGAGTCCTTTTGGACCCTCTGCTGACGATGGAGGCCCAGGTCTCCGCCGTTAGCAGAACCGCCTTTTTTCATCTGCAGCAGGCTAGACGGCTGGCCCCCTACCTGTCCAGGGACGACCTAGCTACGGTGATCCAGGCTACGGTCATCTCAAGACTGGACTACTGTAACGCCCTCTACATTGGCCTTCCTCTGTCGGTGATCCGGAAGCTCAAGTTGGTACAAAATGCAGCTGCTCGGCTTCTTGCGGGAACTCCGATGAGATGCCACATAACACCAATCTTACTACAGCTGCATTGGTTACCAATTGAGCACCGGATCACTTTCAAAGTGATGGTACTCACCTTTAAGGCCTTGCATGGTCTGGGGCCGATGTACCTGAGGGACCGCCTCACCCCCTACCAACCCCAGAGATCCCTCCGTTCTGAGGACCAAGATCTATTGGAAATTCCCAGTGTCAAGACCTTGCGTCTAACAGCAACCAGACGCAGAGCCTTTACAGCAGTGGCACCATCGCTCTGGAATACTCTGCCAACTGAAGTCCTTGCCTTGCGGGACTTATCAGCTTTCCGCAGGGCATGTAAGACATATCTGTTTCGACAGGCCTTCGATCTTTAATATTGCTGTTTTTAAATTGTTTTAAATTGTTTTTAAATTGTGTTCGATTTTAGCCTGTTCTTGTAAGCTGCTCCGAACCCCAGGGGAGTGACGGCATATAAGTTTGAATAATAAATAAATAAATCCTGCAGCTAGAGGCAGGCTTCATGAAAGTGGAGGCCAGGGTGTGGGTGGCCATACTCAACTGCTGGCTTAGATGATCCCTTTCTCTCCTTGGTTTGGCCTCACTAACCATGAAGGATGACTTCCAATATCTCACCTCAGGGTTGCTACTCAGTATGGAATATGATCAAGCCAAGATATTTCCTGGAATTAGTTTTATTATCGCTTCCAGCATCCGGGCGGCTCAAGGAAAGAAACCCCAAAGTGCAGCCAGGGCGGGAGTGCAGGCATCCCATTGTGGAGGCAGGGCCATCATCCGTCATTCCCCCCTTTGCTTGGCCACGGTCCACTGAACGGTGCCCCAAACTCGAGATACGGAGAAGCCACACTCCGCCCTTCTCCATCCGGGATGCAAGCGTCCTTCTCCCACCCGCCGACGCCCCGCGCAGACCTTCCCACGGCATTCTGGTCCCACCCTTGGATCCCAAGACCCCCAAGGAACAACTGGAGTCCTGTCCACGCTCAACGTGGAGGGAGGAGACTCCGCTGCGGCCGAGGGAGGGAGGGAAGGCATCACCGCCTCCGGGCCCAGCACTGGTCCTTCCCTGCATCCTCAGTCCATCCGTATTTCCATTCCAAAAGCGATCCCGAAACAATCCTCGTCCGACAGGTTTGACCCATTGTGACCCTTTTCCTCCCGAGACTCAAAGCACGGCGCTGATGAGAAGGTTTATCTTGTAGTAGTAGCAGTAGTACACTTATTGTTAATAGTTATTCTTCTTGTTATTCTGGTTATTCCTGCAGGCGGCAGAGGTTCGGCTAGGAGGCTACAGTCTACCGGAAACCATTTGGGGAAAAATGGATGGATGGATGGATGGGAGGAAGGAAAGAAGGAAGGAGGAGAGGAAGTGAGCAAAGCGAAGGGCTATCTGGCCTTCAGGTGGTGGCCGTTGGCCGGGAGGGCCCTGCTGTTCAGCTCCAAGGGCCGCTCTTTGCCCAGGAGAACACCATCACCATCACCGCAGCTCCCGTTGCTGACGCTCCCGTTCTGCCGCAGCTCCTTCTCTGCCTCGTCCTCGGCCTTTTCGCTGTCCTCCGTGTCGCTCCGCAGGTCCTTCTCCATCTGCAAGTAAAGACCCGCCAGTCAAGAGGGATGCTTGAGATGCAAGAAACAGAAGGGTACTTTTCTCCACGCTTGGTGGTCATGCTCAACAATATCACCATTTTGGAAAGGGATGGTTATGGAAACCAAGAGTGTGCTCACTTGTAAAGTCAGGAAAAACCCAGCAATGTGCCTTCTGGGGCCCCTTCGACACTGTCCTTATATCCCAAGATCTGATCCCAGGTTATCCTCTTTGAACTGGATTACAGGAGTCTCCACTGCCAGATAATCTGAGTTCAGATCCTGGGATGTAAGGGCAGTGTGAAAGGGGCCTAGGTCTACTTAGGGTATAAATGTGCCAATACAGCTTTGCCGCAGCAAGAATTGTTATAGCAAAATCATGGAAGGGAGAAAGAGACCAACTCAGGAGAGATTGGAGAGAAAAATGAATCTATATATATAAATTTGTTAGAGGCATCCAACGGAGCCATAAAACTCAAAAAAACCCCAACGAAACTTAACCAAAATTCCCTTGCCCATAACACAACCCACAAGGTACAAACATATCTACTCAAAATGAAAAACAACACAACAACACACTCACAAAACGGCAAAACTGAGCATGCGCATTGGCGCCCAGCCGCAAGTTCCCTGGCGCGCGCACACGGCCTTCCGGCCAACGTTCCCTCTGCGGAAGCCATGCCCACTCCAAGCGCCGCCGCGCTGCTTCCCGCACACACACACTCCCTGCCGCACACACACACACAACCCCATGCTCCATCACTCCCCCTACCGCCACACACACACGCAACCCCACACTCCATCACTCCCCCCGCCGCACACAAACACACAACCCCATGCTCCATCACTCACCCCGCCGCCACACACACACACGCAACCCCACTCCCCCTGCCGCCGCACACACACACGCAACCCCACACTCCATCACTCTCCCCCGCACACACACACACACACAACCCCACGCTCCATCACTCCCCCGCCCGAACACACACACGCAACCCCACTCCCCCCGCCGCCGCACACACACACGCAACCCCACGCTCCACTCCCCCCGCCGCCGCACACACACACACGCAACCCCACGCTCCATCACTCCCCCCGCCGCCCCACACACACACGCAACCCCACGCTCCATCACTCCCAATCTTACCTCCTTTTACTTCACGCCACCTCCAAACCCCACCCCGCCCCTTCCCGCCCTGTCAAAATCCAGGAAAGACGGGAAGGAAGGAAAGAAGGAAGAAAGAGAAAGGGAGGTAAAGAAAAAGGGGGAAGGAAGGAAAGTTAGAGAAAGAAGGAAGAAGAAAAGGAAAGAAAAGGAAAGATGGAAGGAAAGAAAAGAGAGACAGCAGAAGAGAAAGAAAAAGGGGGAAGGAAGGAAAGAGGTAGGGAAGGAAGAAATGAGAGACAGAGGGAGGGAAAGAAAAAGGGGGAAGGAAGGAAGGAGAGAAGGAAAGAAAAAAGGGAATGAAGGAAGGAAAGAGGGAGTGAAGGAAGGGCGAAGATGTAGAGAAAGAGGAAGGGAAGGAAAGAAGGAAAGAGAGAAGGAAGAAAAGAGACCAGAAGAGAAAGAAAAAGGGGGAAGGAAGGAAGGAGAGAAGAAAAAGGAATGAAGGAAGGAAAGAGGGAGTGAAGGAAGGGGGAAGATGTAGAGAAAGAGGGAGGGAAGGAAAGAAGGAAAGAGAGAAGGAAGAAAAGAGACCAGAAGAGAAAGAAAAAGGGGGAAGGAAAGAGATAGAGAAGGAAGAGGAGAAGGAAAGATGGGAGGGAAGGAAGGAAGGAAGGAGAGAAAGAGGGAAGGTTGGCCACAGCAACACGTGGCGGGTAAAGGTTGTTATTTCTATTATTATTATGCTATTATTCCTATGAGACCCTTTTAGGGGGAATGGGAGAGGTGTCAGGTCCCAGAGGCAATGCATTGCATTATTGTTATTGTTATGATGGTGGTGAAATAAAAGGAAATAAAAAGTGAAAGAAGGAAGCAAACAGGGAGGGAAGAAAGGCAAAGGAAGAAAGGGGGAGGGAATGAAGGAAAGAGAGAAGGATGAAACCAAGTAGTGAAAGAAGGAAAGAAAGAAAGAGGTAGAGAAGGAAGAAAGGAGAGAAAGGGGGGAGGAAAAGGGGGAAGGAATAGGTAGGTACCTCTCTTTCATAATAGTCCAGATATCTACCTCAACTTTGATAAGTTTTACTATAGGCCACAGCAACGTGTGGCAGGGCACAGCTAGTAGATTATATAGAACTGGCCAAGCTGTCTAACCGTTTTTGAGGTAAAAATAATGATGACTTTGCAAACAAATGGCGACTGGCCCTTGTAATGGGGCCATGGTGGCGCAAGGGGTTAAACCATTGAGCTGCTTAACTTGCTGGCCTGAAAATTGGCAGTTTAAACCCGCAGGATGGGGTGAGCTCCCATTGTTAGCCCCAGTTTGAAAACATGCAAATGTGAGTATATCAATAGGTATGTAAGCCGCCCTGAGTCCCCCCTAGGGGGTTGAGAAGGGCGGGGTATAAGCACCCCAAATAAAATAAATACTGCCTCAGTGGGAGGGTAAAATGGCACCCTCCCCTTCAATAACAATGAAGTAATGCCGGCTACATGACCAGGAAGTGTCTACGGACAACGCAGGCTCCTTGGCTTGGAAATGGAGACGAACACCGCCTCCAGAACCAGAGATGAGCACTGCCTCCAGAGCTGGAGATCAAAGGGGAAGACTTTGCCTTTTTCTGTGTATTTGTGTTACATTATGTGTTTCAAAGGAATTGAATGTTTGCCTGTGTCTGTATATATGCTGGAATCCACTCTGAGTCCCCTCGGGGAGATAAAGTGTTGTTGTTATTATCTTGGAAAGAAGACAAACACAGAGTTTAAGGACCCTAACCCTTACTGCATTCACTAATAATTCTACCACTAGTATACATAGCATTGTAGATAAAGGGCAATCATGTCTATCTCCTTGGCTTACGTTAATACTGAAACTTGATTTTTGCATATAATCTTGTAATAAGATGTTTAGTTTTTTTTTTCCCCCCAAACAACCATTTCCAAGTCAAGGCGCTGGTGTTGTCTGTAGATACCTCCTGGTCATGTGGCCAGCATGACTGCATGAAGCACCGTTACCTTTCTGCCGAAGTGGTACCTATTTATCTTCTCACGTTTACATGTTTTCTGTGTTGGACCACTCTCACAACCACCATGTCAGACTACACAGAGAAGCCCTTGAAATCCACAAGCATGTGGACAATTTCAACAGAAAGGAAGAGACCATGAAAATGAACAAAATCTGGCTACCAGTATTAAAAAACTCTAAAATTACAACAGCAAAACAGCAGAGAGGAAACAACCAGGCACATCTTAACACCTCTCAACAAAAGATTTTCCCAGGCTCAGCCAGGCCTTCAAATGCTAATGAAGGTGGTCAGTTGAAACATTCACACCTAGCTCCAGCAGAGAAGAGCTCTTTGCCCCACCCCAGCCATTCCACAGATATATAAACCCATTGTCCTAATTCCAACAGACCTCACTACCTCTGAGGATGCTTGCCATAGATGCAGGCGAAACGTCAGGAGAAATGCCTCTAGAACATGGCCCTATAGCCCGAAAAAAACCCACAAGAACCTAGTTATTATTATTATCTTCAAGGTAAAATAATGATGAGTTTGCAAACAAATGGTGGCTGGCCTTCGCATATCATGGAAAGAAGGCAAACGTTGACTTCTTATCACTCGCTGGAAGCCATGCGCATCTGGGAGCCAAAATGCTACAGGTTCTGGGAGAAGCAGCTCCAAAAGAAGAACCTTCCCCAACTCCCATGAATCCTAAATGCCATGAATCTATGGAAAGGAAGGAAGGAAGGAAGGAAGGGGCCCGATTGACATGAAATATGGTGTATGGTTTGAATAGAATTGTATTTATTTATTTATTTACGTTATTTATATCCCGCCCATATCAGCCCGAAGGCGACTTAGGGCGGTCTACATATCGGCACAATTCGATGCCATTGATACATACATTCAAAAGCAAAAACAAAGTGCATTTAAACATAAAGACAGTGCATAATAACAGTTAAAAAGAGCTATATCCTCTCGTTCCAATCCTCATCCGTTTCATCGTCTTGGCCATTCCTGGGTCATTCTCCATCTCAAGTTTGACTATTTATTCCGGGGTTCCGAATCCTTGCTCGAAGAGCCAAGTTTTTACTCTCTTCCGAAAAGTCAGTAGGGAGGGGGCTGATCTAATATCCCTAGGCAGGGAGTTCCACAGCCGAGAGGCCACCACAGAGACGGCCTTGTCTCTCGTCCCCACCAAGTGTGCTTGCGAAGCAGGCGGGATCGAGAGCAGGGCCTCCTCAGACGATCTTAAATTCCTGGAGGGTTCGTAGGAAGAGATACGTTTGGATAGATAAGCTGGGCCGGAACCGTTTGGGCTTTATAGGCTAAAGCCAGCACTTTGAATTGAGCCCAGTAGCAAACTGGTAGCCAGTGGAGCTGATGCAACAGAGGAGTTGTGTTAGCAACCTGGCTGCCGCACGCTGGACCATTTGAAGCTTCCGGGCCATCTTCAAAGGCAACCCCACGTAGAGCGCGTTGCAGTAATCTATGTGGGATGTAACCAGAGTGTGGACTACCGTGGCCAAATCAGACTTCCCAAGGTACGGGCGTATGAAAGATATATGGTTGTGATCTATATAGTCTAGAGCAGTGGTTCTCAACCTTCCTAATGCCGTGACCCCTTAATATACTTCCTCATTTTGTGGTGACCCCCAACCATAACATTATTTCCATTGATACTTCATAACTGTAATTTTGCTACTGTTATGAATCGTAATGTAAATATCCAATATGCAGGATGTATTTTCATTCACTGGACCAAATTTGGCACAAATACCAATATGCCCAAATTTGAATACTGGTGGGGTTGGGGGGGATTAATTTTGTTATTTGGGAGTTGTAGTTGCTGGGATTTATAGTTAACCTATAATCAAAGAGCATTCTGAACTCCACCAACAAAAGAATCAAGCCAAATTTGGCACACAGAACTCCCAAGACCAAGAGAAAGTACTGGAAGGGTTTGGTGGGCATTAACCTTGAGTTTGGGAGTTGTAGTTCACCTACATCCAGAGAGCACTGTGGACTCAAACAATGATAGATCTGGACCAAACTTGGCATGAATACTCAATATGTCCAAATGTGAACACTGGTGGAGTTTGGGGAAAATAGACCTTGACATTTGGGAGTTGTAATTGCTGGAATTTATAGTTAACGTATAAACTATAAACCCAGCCCAAAATGGATCTGCACCAAACTTGGCACACTACCGACATGGCCAACATTAACTACTGGTGGGGTTGGGGGGGGGGGGGCTGTTTTGAATTCTGGGAGTTGTCATTTACCAACACCAACAAGGATGAGGACAGGCAGAGACCTTCAGCCTTCTCTGCCAAAAGGATTCCTAAGACCATCAGAAATATGTGTTTTCTGATGATCTTTGGTGACCCCTCTGAAACCCCCTCACGACCCCCCCAGGGGTCCCGACCCCCAGGTTGAGAAACACTGGTCTAGAGGTACCATCCTAAGATCGAAGCCTGGAAAACTACAAGAAGGAGGTGAAGAAAGTGGCCGATGACCTGTGACAATGAAGAACTGTTGAACTTTTGGGGAAAAACAATGTGTTTACATTATCAGAGGCAATGGCTCTTTACGTTAAGGAAATGTTTGCAAGGTTCCTTACGTTAAGAAGGAAGGCAACAGAAGGATCTTTATGTTTACCAACACCAATTAAAGAGAGTCAACATCTGTCAGGAACTGGGATGAAGCCAGGATGTTTCAGGCTGGAAAAACATCTATCATTCATTTACAACTTTGGAACAACATCAGCAAGAAATATTGCTATATAAGTGATCTGATGACTATTCAAAATTGTGGCAGACTGGAGGAGTCTGAGCCACCCACAGGAAGGAGAGAAATGGGGTACCTTTGGGACTGGCAGATCTACAGTGGGAAAGCAGAAGTGTGGTTACTTGCTCCTTTTGTCACGGGAAGAGAAAGGAGTGCAATTTTGGAGTCATGATACATTTGCAGGGAGTCAGTTTCCACTGTTGGGAAAATAGAGAGCTGATCCTTGGCATTGTCCTTGTGGAAAGAGGATGCATTTTGGAAGTTTTGGAACTGTGTGATGGCAGGCTTCAGGGAAAGCAGGGCCTGGCCTAAGCAGGTGCTTCTCCAAGGAGGGAGAAAGGATAGGGTAGTATTTGGATGGATGCATGAGGGTGAATGAATGTGTATGTGTAATGTAAATGTTGTTTGTGGATTCAATGTAGTTACAAAGAGTCTGCATGTCTAAATGTTGTTCTGTAAAAGTTCTGATACCCTTTCCTATACTGGAAAAAAAGGTAAAGGTAGTCCCCTGACATTAAGTCCAGTCATGTCTGACTCTGGGGTGTGGTGCTCATCTCCATTTCTAAGCCGAAGAGCCAGCGTTGTCTGCAGACACCTCCAAGGTCATGTAGCCGGCATGACTGCATGGAGCGCCGTTAAAGAACCCATAAAAAGAACCTTTAAAGTTAATGAAAAGTTGTTCATCACATGATGGTTGCGCATACCGTGCCACACTTGAGGAACTTGTAGACCATGTGGACAATCAGGCAGGACCAGAAGAGGTGGAGAAGCTGGAGCGTCATCAGGAGCCCGTTCATGAAGTAGTAGCCGAAGAAGGGCTGGAAGATCTCCATGGAGTAGTAGTATGTGTTGTAGAGCACCCTGGAATCATAGAATCATAGAATCAAAGTTGGAAGAGACCTCATGGGCCATCCAGTCCAACCCCATTCTGCCAAGAAGCAGGAATATTGCATTCAAAGCACCCCTGGCAGATGGCCATCCAGCCTCTGTTTAAAAGCTTCCAAAGAAGGAGCCTCCACCACACTCCAGGGCAGAGAGTTCCACTGCTGAACGGCTCTCACAGTCAGGAAGTTCTTCCTCGTGTTCAGATGGAATCTCCTCTCTTGTAGTTTGAAGCCATTGTTCCGCGTCCTAGTCTCCAGGGAAGCAGAAAACAAGCTTGCTCCCTCCTCCCTGTGGCTTCCTCTCACATATTTATACATGGCTATCATATCTCCTCTCAGCCTTCTCCAGGCTAAACATGCCCAGCTCCTTAAGCCGCTCCTCATAGGGCTTGTTCTCCAGACCCTTGATCATTTTAGTCGCCCTCCTCTGGACACATTCCAGATTGTCAATATCTCTCTTGAATTGTGCTGCCCAGAATTGGACACAATATTCCAAGTGTGGTCTAACCAAAGCAGAATAGTGGGGTAGCATTACTTCCCTAGATCTAGACACTATACTCCTATTGATGCAGGCCAAAATCCCATTGGCTTTTTTTGCTGCCACATCACTTTGTTGGCTCATGTTTAACTTGCTGTGCACAAGGACTCCAAGATCTGCTCTCCAGCCAGGCACTGTCCCCCATTCTGTATCTTTGCATTTCGTTTTTTTCTGCCTAAGTGGAGTATCTTGCATTTGTCCCTGTTGAACTTAATTTTGTTAGTTTTGGCCCATCTCTCTAATCTGTCAAGATCGTTTTGAATCCTGCTCCTGTCCTCTGGAAGGAAGGAAGGAAAGAAGGAGAAGGAAGAAGGAAGAGCTCCGCTGAAGGGCAGCAACACCACTTGACCCTAATCTTGCTCCTCCTTCCACTTGGGAGTACGAGTGCACCTCCCCGCTCTTTGGCGACTTACTTGTAGGGGAAGATGACCAGGCGGGTAAAGAGGAAGACGGCCGAGAAGGTCAGGAAGAGAGCGTCACAGATCCGCCGCCATTTCAAGTAATTGAAGATTTTGGTGGGCTGCAAGGCAGAGAGAGATTCCTTCATGTTAGGATGGCCAGACATTGGGACAGGAGCAGGAGCAACCATTTCCCCATTGTGTTGTCAAAGGCTTTCATGGCCCGAATACACTGGGTTGCTGTGCGTTTTCTGGGCTCGGTGGTCAATGTGTTCCTGCAGCATTCGCTCCTGAAATTTGGCCTGCATCTGTGGCTAACAGCATCTTCAGAGGTTCTATTGGCAATGAAGCAAGTGGAGTGTGTGTGTGTATCTCTGTGAAACAAGGTGGGAGGAAGAATTCTTCTCTGTTTAAAGCAAGTGTGAATGTTGCAATGAGCAAGCTAGAATTAGCATTTGACTAGACTTGCAGCTGCAAAGTCCATAAGTGAGGGTCTCTGCATTGAGGTGGTGAAGCAAGTGGAGTGCATATATCCCTGTCCAGGGTGGGAGGAAAGCACCAATGTATGGCTGTGGATGTTGCAATGTACAAGCTTGAATTAGCATTTGAGTAGCCATGAAGTTTGCAGTCAATCAGTGAGGGTCTCTGCATAGAGGTTGCCTGGCCTCTGTTACCTCGAGGCACCCTTTGTTTGGGAGATGTTAACTGGCCCTTGATTGCTTGCTGTCTGGAGTTGAGTTTCTGAGTGGTCTTATTTACAGTCTTGGTTCTCGTGTTTTTTTAAAAAAAAGATTGGTAACCACATTTTGTTCATTTTCATGGTAACCAGTATTTTTAAAATCTGCAAAAATATTTACATATATATTTGTGACTATGTTTGTGAATATTTCTGCATATATTTTAATGAATATTTTTGCGAATATTTTTTACAAATATTTTTTCTAAATATATTTATGGCTATTGTTTGTGAATATTTTTACAACTTTTTTCTGGAATATTTTTACGAATATTTATATTTATTTTGCAGAAAAAAAAATTCTCAAAAAATTTCAAAAAAATATTTGAACACCTCCCAAACAGATGTTTTTTTTTTGGGTTTTTTTGTCGTGTCAGGAGCGACCTGAGAAACTGCAAGTCGCTCCTACTGTGAGAGAATGGACCGTCTGTAAGGACGTTGCCCAGGGGACGGCCGGATGATTTGATGTTTTTATCATCCTTGTGGGAGGCTTCTCTCATGTCCCCGCATGAGGAGCTGGAGCTGATAGAGGGAGCTCATCCGCCTCTCCCCGGATTCGAACCTGCGACCTGTCGGTCTTCAGTCCTGCCGGCACAGGGGTTTAACTCACTGCGCCACCGGGGGCTCCAAACAGAGGGTGTATCCAGGCAACAGAGGACAGGCTATCTCTATGCAGATACCCTTACTGATTAACTTTACAGCTGCTCAGTGCTATTCAAGCTTGCAAATTGCAACATTCACACTTGCTTCACACAGAAAAATGTTCTTTCTTCCATCCTGGACATTCTATAGGTATATATACATTCCACTGGCTTCCCTGCCAACAGATCTTCTGAAGATGCCATTAGACACAGATGCAGGCCAAATGTCAGGAGAGAATGTTGCAGGAACACATTGGTTACACAGCCTGGAAAACTCGGAGCAACCCATTTCCCCATTGAAGCAAGTTTTTATGAAAGACCCCAAGGAGTGAGTTATAGCAGCAGGGGATTGGTCTCCCTGTATACCCGCCTGGCAGGGCTGGCGTATGGCCTCCCTTCCTTCCTCCCTGCCAAGCCTTACCTCCAAGAGACAGTCGGGTGCATCATGGATGATCATGACCAAGGTGCCGATGCGGATGTAGTTGGCACAGTAGGAGAAGCTGATGAGGAAGATGGTGGCGGCATGGTGCACAATCTGCTCATGGAAGTCCTGCAGCAGGAGAAGGAGAAGAAGGAGGAGGAGGAGGAGCATAATATCACAAGTGGAAATGTGTGTGTGTGTGTATGGCTGGGCTGCCCACTTACAAGGACAAGCTCCTGCCTCCACAAACAGTTATAGCTCCCACTACTCAGGAGACACCAAAGGCCCTCTCTCCAATGACTCTGAAGGTTATAGCAAGCACCATGAACATGTCCATGAGCCCTGCCAGTGTCCTCCACAAACACCATACCACAAACACCAAATTCACCTTGATCTGGGGGAGCTGTAGTTCACCTACATCTAGAGAGAACTGTGAACCCAAACAATGGTGATCTGGACCAAACTTGGCATGCACACCCAATATGCCCAAATTTGAATCCTGGTGGGTTTTGAGGGGAATTGGCCTGGACAGAGAGCCCACGGAACCCCACCAGTGATGGATCCAGAGCAAACTTGCCCAACACCACAAACTGGTGGAGTTTCAGGGGGTTAACCTGGCATGATGGGAGTTGTAGTTCACCCACAACTTTATGCATTTTGACTGCAACGCTGGAGACCCAAGATAATAAGCAATAAATCATATATTTTAGCAATATTTTATCATTAGTATTAGTAGTATTAGTATTATTATTACAAGAAACCTCTGAGTCTGTTACAGGGGAACCGGCAACAAAGGGGTGCTCACCCTTCCCTATGCCATCCAAAGCTTACTGTATATACTCGAGTATAAGCCTAGTTTTTCAGCCCCTTTTTTAGGCTGAAAAAGCTCCCCTCGGCTT
>NW_026847771.1:48091094-48206094 GCF_025583915.1 Anolis sagrei ordinatus
ACCTGGGAAGGAATCCCACTGGAGCATTGCAGCACACCCAAATACCTGGGAGTCACTCTGGACCGTGCTCTGACCTACAAGAAGCATTGCCTGAATATCAAGCAAAAAGTGGGTGCTAGAAACAATATCATACGAAAGCTGACTGGCACAACCTGGGGATCACAACCAGATACAGTGAAGACATCTGCCCTTGCGCTATGCTACTCTGCTGCTGAGTATGCATGCCCAGTGTGGAACACATCTCACCACACTAAAACAGTGGATGTGGCTCTTAATGAGTCATGCCGCATTATCACGGGGTGCCTGCGCCCTACACCACTGGAGAAATTACACTGCTTAGTCGGCATTGCACCACCTGACATCTGCCGGGAAGTAGCAGCCAATAGTGAAAGGACCAAGGCAGAGACATCTCCAGCTCATCCCCTGTTTGGGTATCAGCCAGCACGTCAACGACTTAAATCTAGAAATAGTTTTCTAAGATCTACAGATACACTCGCTGGAACACCTCAGCAAGCAAGAGTCCAAAAGTGGCAGGCTCAAACCCAGAACCTCAATCAATGGCTGATACCAAATGAGAGACTCCCCCCTGGGCACACAAAAAACTGGGCAACTTGGAAGTCGCTGAACAGACTGCGCTCTGGCACCGCGAGATGCAGAGCCAACCTTCAGAAATGGGGCTACAAAGTGGAATCCTCAACATGCAAGTGTGGAGGGGAGCAAACCACTGACCACTTGCTGCAATGCAACCTGAGCCCTGCCACATGCACAAGGGAGGACCTTCTTGCAGCAACACCAGAAGCACTCCAAGTGGCCAGATACTGGTCAAAGGACATTTAATCAACTACCAAACTCACAAATTTTGTATTTTGTCTGTTTGTTTGCTTTGTTCTGTTAGAAATGTAATATAATTTGACTGGTTGTCCTGACACGACAAATAAATAAATAAATAAATAAATATTGTTATTATTATTATTACTATTATTACATTTATAGATTAACTTTATTATTTTTTATTATTACATTTATTATTTTACTCTATTATTATGATTATGATTATGATTATGATTACTATTACTATTATTACATTTATAGGTTAACTTTATTATTTTTATTATTATTACATTTATTATTTTACTCTATTATTATTGTTGTTACTACTACTATTATTATTATTACTATTATTACATTTATAGGTTAACTTTATTATTTTTATTATTATTACATTTATTATTTTACTCTATTATTATTGTTATTATTATTATTACTATTACTATTATTACATTTATAGGTTAACTTTATTATTTTTATTATTATTACATTTATTATTTTACTCTATTATTATTGGAAGGATACGTAAACACATGTACATTGAAGACGGTTAGAATAACGGTTTAGTAAGAGTTGGACAGTTTTATGTAAATGTTAATAAACATTCAACCTACTGATGCTTCAATTAATGTAATTTTATTGGTATCTATTTTTATTTTGAAACTGACCTGTAGCTGCTGCATTTCCCATTCTCGGCTGATACTCGAGTCAATAAGTTTTCCCAGTTTTTTGTGGTAAAATGAGGTGCCTCGGCTTATATTTGGGTCGGCTTATACTCGAGTATATACGGTATATACATACATACACACATACATATATTTGACTGGAGTTATACTTAAAAAAGGGCCATGTTCCAACCCTTTGAACCGGGGAGCAGACAGCAAAGGAAACCACACAGGGATGTTCACCCTTCCCTATGCTATCTAAAGCTTATACATCTACATACACACACATGGTTGAGGCTTAGACTTCAACTGAAAGCAAGCTCACACCCTGCTCCCAAGGCTCACAGGCCTTTTCTTCCCAAACTGGGCTCAAAGGAGGAGGGGTTCCGTAGCCAGAAAAAAATTTCGGGAGGGGTTGAAATTTTCGGAGGGGGGGGGTTTGAAAATTTCGCAGGGGAGTTTGAAACCTGCCTCCTAGCTCACGCTGAAGCAAAGAGCACAGCCGGGGGCAGAGCAGCCTTCAATAGCCTGCAGCTCCGCTCCTGTCAACCACCTCCACCAAGTCTGGCCTCCTTAATGACAGCATTCAACGTCTCTCCCCCCCCCCCCCCCAACTTGGTTGCTTCACTACTGTTCTGTCGCGCACTGGGCCTGTAAATAATTGTCTTTAGAACAGGATGTGCAACCTTTGCCCAGCGGGAAGCCAGGGGGCCTAAAGAGAAGTTCTCAGAGGTTTCCACCACAAACAGTCTTTAGATGGCTTGAGAAGTACAACAAAGTCTTCTATTAATGAACAATCAAACAGAAACTTCTTTTGTCTTCAGTAAAGTTAAGCAAATGATTCCAAGCTTTTAGGCAACTGGTGAATTCCTAATTTTGCCCACGAAGGACAGGCAACTGTCTTCAATAACTTCTTCTTTACTTTAAAGGAAAATCCCCGTTTTAACTTCTCCCAGGCTGACTGTAATCTAACCCTTACTGATGTGGGCTCCGCTACTGGGTCGAACTGCGCCTCGAACGCCGAGTGGACCTACCAGCAAGGCAGTAGATGTTCTCCAGCTGGAGTTCTTTGGCCTTTTGGGCTGTTTACCTGAAAATTCTTTGGAGACTCTTAAGACCTTTCTCCCCCGGAAGGTCTTAAGGGTTGAAGCTTTTGTACAGGGGAAGCTTGCACACATCCTATACATAAGCTTACCTTGCTGAGACTAACTAAAAATGGCTCCCTTCCCTTCCCAATTGCCCTGAGCAAGGGGCGGAACCAAAACTTAACAATGATGGACAGGTGACTTGCCCTATGACTGCAACCAAAGAAGCCACCTATCTGCAGAGTCCCTGAAACCTAGGACTGCAAGCAAACATTTAATACAAAGCAAATAAAGTTGGAGCTCCTGGTACAGCTGTACCAGAACAACTACATCAGCTATTGATGCAAGTAATGACATTGTGAATAAATGGCTAATATTTGCTTGAGATAGTGCTTGCAATTCTGGAGGGACTCTTGATTTTTTGCATCTCATAGACTTAGCAGGGGGATTTGGTTAACCAGTTAAAATTCATGAGTAAACCAGGTTTTAAAAAAAAATCTGAAACATTTCAGGGGGGGGGTTGAACCCTTAAACCCCCCCCCCCTCGCTACGGGCCTGGGGTTCCCCTTGGAAATGGGAAACAGGGCCAGTTTTGCAGGATTGCAACTCACCTTCCGCTTGACGTCAAAGGGCAGGGTGGCCACCAAGGAGCAGTAGAAGGAGAGCTGGAGCACGTAGTAGCCAAAGATGGAGGGCAGGAGTGGCTGCAGGGAAAGAAAGGCATAGGATCTTGGGTGAGCGAGCTGGTGCCTCAAGAAAGGATCACACCATGTCAGCAGATTGGGAAAACACCCTGTTCCTGGTTTGAGAGTGTGATTTCCCATTCAAGCAGGCAATCCTTACTTTGAAAGTCGCCGTTCTACTCTAGAAATTTGTTTTTTGTGCCACAAACTGGGTTGAATTGTTTGAGACTCCCTGATGAGAGATCCACTGGGAAACAATCACAAAATGTGCTCTAGAAGCAGGGTGTCCCTCCCGCAAAGACAAAGTTTGGGCAGTTTAATAAACTTTTTCCTATAGAATCATAGAATCAAAGAGTTGGAAGAGACCTCATGGGCCATCCAGTCCAACCCCCTGCCAAGAAGCAATATTGCATTCAAATCACCCCTGACAGATGGCCATCCAGCCTCTGTTTAAAAGCTTCCAAAGAAGGAGCCTCCACCACACTCCAGGGCAGAGAGTTCCACTGCTGAACGGCTCTCACAGTCAGGAAGTTCTTCCTTGTGTTCAGATGGAATCTCCTCTCTTGTAGTTTGAAGCCATTGTTCCTGCGTCCTAGTCTCCAAGGAAGCAGAAAACAAGCTTGCTCCCTCCTCCCTGTGGCTTCCTCTCACATATTCATACATGGCTGTCATATCTCCTCTCAGCCTTCTCTTCTTCAGGCTAAACATGCCCAGCTCCTTAAGCCGCTCCTCATAGGGCTTGTTCTCCAGACCCTTGATCATTTTAGTCGCCCTCCTCTGGACACATTCCAGCTTGTCAATATCTCTCTTGAATTGTGGTGCCCAGAATTGGACACAATATTCCAGATGTGGTCTAACCAAAGCAGAATAGAGGGGTAGCATTACTTCCCTAGATCTAGACACTATGCTCCTATTGATGCAAGCCAAAATCCCATTGGCTTTTTTTGCCGCCACATCACATTGTTGCCTCATGTTTAACTTGTTGTCCATGAGGACTCCAAGATCTTTTTCACACATACTGCTCTCGAGCCAGGCCTCCCCCATTCTGTATCTTTGCATTTCGTTTTTCCTGCCAAAGTGGAGTATCTTGCATTTGTCACTGTTGAACTTCATTTTGTTAGTTTTGGCCCATCTCTCTAATCTGTCAAGATCATTTTGAATCCTGCTCCTGTCCTCTGGAGTATTGGCTTTTTTGGAGTATGTTTTTATGATAGAGCCCATTAGGAAATGACATAGATAGCCCAGAAACAGAATGTTATTTCACCCTCTGTCTCTAAGGATCTCAATGTATAGAGAGACCTTGCCTCTTCCTGCAGCTGCTTACCTGTTGGGGATACCCAACCCAGCACTCGCGGTGGTCCCAGAACCAGGGTTTCTGCAGAAATTAAGAAAGAAAGAGAGAGAAGGCCATGAGCCAAGCCTTCAGGCCATTTATGGGTACCCAAACTAGAGGAAAAGTGTAGATACATCCCATGTATTTCCATGCATGACTGTGCCTCCAACACACTTCTGTTAAGATGCTTTGAAAAGGGCTCGGTTATCCCCCCCTCTCTTTCCCCCTTGGCCCTCTGCTTGCTCGTTTCCTCGGCTGCAAACAGGTTCAAAGTGCAAAGGTCATAGACTCCTAGGGTTGGAAGAAACCACATGGACCATCCCATCCAACCCCTTTCGGCCATAATAGAAGACGGCACCATCCAATCCCTGCCAACAGCTTAGACAGATAGGTAGGTATCATTCAGAGATAGGATAAGTATAATATTATAGACTCCTAGAGTGAAAGGGACATCCAGTCCAACCCCTTTCTTTCTGCCTTGCAGGAAAAGCACAATCCGATCCCTCCCGTCAGATGTCCCTGCAGACCCTGCTTAGTAACAACAACAATAATAGGCTCCTAGAGTTGGAAGACATCCCCAAAGGGACATATAGTGCAACTCTTTTCTTTCTGGCTTGCAGGAAAAGAGCAATCTGATCCCTCTTGTCAGATGTCCCTGCAGCCCCTGCTGAGTATAGGCTCCTAGAGTTGGAAGACATTCCCAAAGGGACATCCAGTACAACCTCCTTCTTTCTGTGTTAATGTAGGAAAAACACAATCTGATCCCTCCTGACAGATGGCCATGCAGCTCCTGTTGAGTGATAATAAGAACCAAGGAGCTAAACCAGCTCCTTGGTTCAACGAGGAGCTGGCAGCGATGAAGTGAAGGAAGAGGGAACTAGAGAGTGTGTGGCATTCGGATCCGAGCGAGCCAAATCGAACACGGTTTGTGGCCTTTTTAAGGACATATGCTGCGGCAATAACGGCCGCAAAGAAATCCTTCTTTGCGTCCAATATTGCGTCTGCAAAGAACCATCCGGCTGAGCTGTTTCGAATTGTCAGAGGCCTTTTAAATCCCACCACCCAGGATGGGAGCCCTGACAACTCGGCAGCCTGCTGTGAAGCTTTTGCCCAGTTCTTTGCAGACAAAGTCACTTTGATCCATTCTGGTCTGGACACCATGCTGGCGGCAGTCTCTGAGGATATAGCTGGAGCACCTGCTTGTCCGGTTTTGACGGATTCATTTCAATTGGTGAAACCCGAGGATGTGGACAAGATACTTGGAGGAATGAGGCCTACCACATGCATCCTAGACCCCTGCCCATCCTGGCTTCTAAAGGAAGCCAGAGGGGGATTGGCCGAGTGGGTAAAGGTGGTGGTTAATGCCTCCCTTCGGGAAGGCAATATTCCAGCGAGCTTAAAACAAGCTATAATGAAATGGGTGTTGAAAAACAATCACTGGACCCCACTCAATTTGACAACTATCAGCCTGTTTCCAATCTCCCCTTTCTGGGCAAAGTCCTGGAACATGTGGTGGCTTCACAACTCCAGGTATTCTTGGAAGACACAGATTATCTGGATCCAGCACAGTCTGGCTTTAGGCGGGGTCATGGAACCGAGACAGCCTTGGTCGCCTTAGTGGATGATCTATGTCGGGAGCTGGACAGGGGGAGTGTGTCCCTGTTAGTTCTGCTGGACCTCTCAGCGGCCTTCGATACCGTCGACCACGGTATCTTTCTGGGACGCCTCATGGGAATGGGCCTTGGAGGTACTGTTCTGCAGTGGTTCCGGTCCTTCCTAGAGGGTCGATCTCAGAAGGTGCTATTGGGAGACACCTGTTCAACCCCACAACCTTTGTCTTGTGGAGTTCCTCAGGGTTCAATACTGTCGCCTATGTTGTTTAACATCTACATGAAGCCGTTGGGGGAGATCATCCGAAGTTTCGGGGTGCAGTGTCATCTTTATGCGGATGATGTCCAACTCCTTTCCACCTGCTACTAAGGAGGCTGTTCAGGTCCTGAACCGGTGCTTGGCCACTGTGACGGTCTGGATGAGGGCAAACAAATTGAAATTGAATCCAGACAAAACAGAGGTACTCCTGGTCAGTCACAAGGCCAAACAGGGTATAGGATTACAGCCTGTGTTGGATGGGGTCACACTCCCCCTGAAGACGCAGGTTCGCAGCTTGAGTGTGATCTTGGATTCATCGTTGAGCTTGGAACCCCAGGTCTCAGCGGTGACCAGGGAGCATTTGTACAGTGAAAACTTGTGCGCCAGCTGTGCCCGTACCTTGGGAAGTCTGACTTGGCCATGGTAGTCCATGCTCTGGTTACATCCCGTATAGACTACTGCAACGCTCTCTACGTGGGGTTGCCTTTGAAGACAGTCCGGAAGCTTCAAATGGTCCAATGCTCGGCAGCCAGGTTACTAATAGGAGCGGCACTCAGGGAGCATACAACTCCTCTGTTGCGCCAGAACCACTGGCTGCCAGTTTGCTACCGGGCACAATTCAAAGTGCTGGCCTTAGCCTATAAAGCCCTAAACGGTTCTGGCCCAATTTACCTGTCCGAACGTATCTCCTTCTATGAACCAGCTAGGACGTTAAGATCGTCTGGGGGGCCCTGCTCTCGGTCCCGCCTGCATCACAAGTACGGTTGGCGGGGACGAGAGACAGGGACTTCTCAGTGGTGGCCCCTCGGCTGTGGAACATCCTTCCCACAGAAATTAGATCGGCCCCCTCCCTGTTCACATTTCAGAGGAAAGTGAAGACCTGGTTGTTTGAGCAGGCGTTTGAATAGGCAGTGTAACTAATATAGAAATATGGAACTTTGGATGATGAGACTGGATCTTGATTTTAACTATGAGATAAGATGTTATGATGTTTATTGATTGTTATAATGTTATTCTTTTAACTTGTTTTTAACTGTTTTTATCATGTTCACGTTTTGTATTTGCTTTGTTAACCGCTCTGAGTCGCCCTGAGGGCTGAGAAGAGTGGTATACAAATATAGTAAATAAATAAATAAATAATACTAGGCTCCTAGAGTTGGAAGATTATTATTATTATTAACTTTATTTGTACCCCGCTAGCATCTCCCGAAGGACTCAATGGGCTTACAAAGGCCAAGGCCTCAAAACACAATATAACAATACAAAACCTAAAGCAAATTAAAAACAATTAAAGCAATATTAAACAACAAGCAATAAACAATACACCAGGACACAGTTAAACTGGGCCGGGCCAGAGTAATGGGTACAGATTAAAAGTGTTGATGTGACAGGTGATATGTAAGGATTATAGGGCAAGTGCAGTGTGCGGTGTGCGGCAATCTTAGTTCTAATAAAGTGCTTCTGGGACTTGGTATTGGAGATTTCCGAATCTGGAAAGGCACATCGGAACAGCCAGGTCTTCAAGTTCTTTCTAAAGACTGCCAATGTAGGGGCCTGTCTAAGATCTTTGGGGAGGGTGTTCCAGAGTCGGGGGGCCACCACAGAAAAGGCCCTGTCTCGCGTCCCCACCAAATGCGCCTGCAACGCAGGCGGAATCACGAGCAGGGCCTCTCCGGATGAACGAAGTGAGCGCGTGGGTTCATAGACGGAGATGCGGTCACGCAGGTAGGCCGGTCCCAAACCATTTAGGGCTTTGTAGGTAAGCACCTGCACCTTAAATTGGGCTCAGAAAATAAACGGCAGCCAGTGGAGCTCCTTCAACAGAAGGGTTGACCTGTCTCTGTAAGGAGCACCAGTTAACATCCTGGCCGCTGCCCGTTGGACCAGTTGGAATTTCCGAGTCGTTTTCAAGGGCAGCCCCACGTAGAGCGCATTACAGTAGTCCAATCTAGAGGTGACCAAGGCATGGACCACCCCGGTCAGAGCAGCCATGGCGAGGTACGGTCGCAGTTGGCGCACAAGTCTCAATTGTGCAAAAGCCCTCCCGGACACCGCCGACGCCTGAGCCTCAAGTGTAAGCGATGAATCCAAGAGGACTCTCAAACTGCGGACCTGTGACTTCAGGGGGAGTGTAACCCCGTCCAACACAGGTAGCCACCCTATACCCCGATTAGGTTTACGATCGACCAGGAGGACCTCTGTCTTGTCGGGATTGATCTTCAGCTTGTTCGTCCTCATCCAGATAGACACAGCGGCCAGGCACTCGTCCAGCACCCGAGAGGCCTCCTTGGAGTTGGGTGGAAATGAGTAATAGAGTTGTGTGTCATCCGCATAGAGGTGGCACCTAACTCCAAAACTCCAGATGACCTCTCACAGCGGTTTCATGTAGATGACACCCCCAAAGGGAGACCCAGGAACTCACGTAAGTGTATGCCTGGGTTCCACCACTTACATTGTAGAGGATGGCCACTCCTGTGCAGAAGGCGGTGACGTAGTAGGTGAAGCGCCAGCTGCAAAGGGAAGGGAAGAATGTGAGCCTGCTTGCAGCGCAACGGGGCCTCCCAAGGGGCTTCCCCTCCACCTGGGCTTGCTCACCTGGCCTCACAGAACTTCTTGGTCAGGCTGGGCCGGTCCCATTTATGGCGGGAGCGGAACCAGCGCTCCACTTGCCGCGGCTGCAGGTCACACTGCTTGGCCAGCCCTTCCAACTCCGCCTGCAGAGGTACAGCCAGGAAGGAAGGAAAAAAGGAAGGAAGAGAAACAGAAATCATCATCATCACCATCACCTTTATTTATACTCCAGGACCACCTCCTAAAACGGACCGGGTTAGGGTTAGGGTTAGGGCGGTTTACAAAAGTGCACAGTAGTGCTGCAGAACATACAAGTATCGTAAAATACATAAACATTTCTAAAACAATAACCATGTCAATTAACATAAAACAGAGATACAATGTGTCCAGAGGAGAGCGACTAAAATGATAAAAGGTCTGGAGAACAAGCCCTATGAGGAGCGGCTTAAGGAGCTGGGCATGTTTAGCCTGAAGAAGGAAGGCTGAGAGGGGATATGATAGCCATGTATAAATATGTGAGAGGAAGCCACAGAGAGGAGGGAGCAAGCTTGTTTTCTGCTTCCCTGGAGACTAGGACGCGGAACAATGGCTTCAAACTACAAGAGAGGAGATTCCATCTGAACATGAGGAAGAACTTCCTGACTGTGAGAGCCGTTCAGCAGTGGAACTCTCTGCCCCGGAGTGTGGTGGAGGCTCTTCCTTTGGAAGCTTTTAAACAGAGGCTGGATGGCCATCTGTCAGGGGTGATTTGAATGCAATATTCCTGCTTCTTGGCAGGGGGTTGGACTGGATGGCCCATGAGGTCTCTTCCAACTCTTTGATTCTATGATTCTATGATAAAGAACAGCAGATAAAACTCCTCCTGATTTAAATAAATACTAAATAAAACACAGCAGAAGCTGCAGAATAAAAAGTGAGAGAAGGAAAAGGAAAAAAGAGAAAGAAACAAAGAAAGAAAGGAAAGGAGAAAGGGAGAAAAGGAAGAAAAGAGAGAAAGAGAGAAAAGAAAAGAAAGAAGCAATAAAAACAAAGAAAGGAGAGAGAAAGAAAAGGAAAAGAAAGAGGGAGAAAGAGAAAGGAAGAAAATAATAATAATAATAATAATAATAATAATAATAAACCTTTATTTATACCCCGCTACCATCTCCTGCAGGACTCGGTGCGGCTTACAAAAGGCCGAGCCCAAATACATTATAAAAACAATATAAAAATTAAAATATAACTCATAAGCAAAAATAAAAATAAGCATGGGCCATCCAGTCCAACCCCCTGCCAAGAAGCAGGAATGTTGCATTCAAATCACCCCTGACAGATGGCCACCCAGCCTCTGTTTAAAAGTTTCCAAAGAAGGAGCCTCCACCACACTCCGGGGCAGAGAGTTCCACTGCTGAACGGCTCTCACAGTCAGGAAGTTCTTCCTCATGTTCAGATGGAATCTCCTCTCTTGTAGTTTGAAGCCATTGTTCCGCGTTCTAGTCTCCAGGGCAGCAGAAAACAAGCTTGCTCCCTCCTCCCTGTGGCTTCCTTTCACATATTTATACAAGGCTATCATATCTCCTCTCAGCCTTCTCTTCTTCAGGCTAAACATGCCCAGCTCCTTAAGCCGCTCCTCATAGGGCTTGTTCTCCAGACCCTTGATCATTTTAGAGAGAGAAAGCGAAGAACAAAAGGAAGAAAAGAGAAAGGAGAAAAAAGAGAAAGAAAGGGGAGGGAGAGAGAAAGAAAAAAGGAAGGAAGGAAAGAGAGTGAGAAAAAAGATAAGAGAGAAGGAAAGAAAAAGAAAGAAAAGAGAAAGGAGAGAGAGAAAATAGAGAGAGAGAGAAAGCCCCATTTCATGAAGGCTGGGAAGTGTGGCCTTGTGGCATATTGTGAGAAAGAGAGAGAGAGAATTGAGGAAAGAGAAAAAAAGGAAAGAGAGAAAGAAAAAAAAAAGAGAAAGAAATCCCTGTTTCACGAAGGCCGGGAAGTGTGTTCTTGTGGCTTGCTGTGAACCCGAACCATGTCTTTTCTGCAGAGGAAGGCAAGACAAAGGGCTTCCTCCCTCTCTCTGCCAAGAGCCCATGTGCTGGTGTGTTTCTGTCAGCAGGTGGCCCTCTGCTTGGAGGGACCGACCAATGATGTATGGATGATTCACGACGGAGGAGGCGGAGAAGAAGTGCCGCTTCAATCGAGGGGCTATTTATATGACCGCCGGCCAGGGACCATCATCATCATCAGTGGGGCTGAGGCTGGTTTTTCAGGGGAAGTGAGTCATACGCCTGAGTCAGTCCCTTGCTCACTCAGGGCAGATGGGGAACCAAAGGCAGCAGAAGCAGAGAAGGAAGCACAAGACCAAAGCAATGAGGGACACAACCGAGAAGAGAACAACGTCCTTTTGCAAACCGACCCTAAGTAATTAGAATCATAGAATCATAGAATCATAGAATCAAAGAGTTGGAAGAGACCTCATGGGCCATCCAGTCCAACCCTATTCTGCCAAGAAGCAGGAATATTGCATTCAAATCACCCCTGACAGATGGCCATCCAGCCTCTGTTTAAAAGCTTCCAAAGAAGGAGCCTCCACCACACTCCGGGGCAGAGAGTTCCACTGCTGAACGGCTCTCACAGTCAGGAAGTTCTTCCTCATGTTCAATTGGAATCTCCTTTCTTGTAGTTTGAAGCCATTGTTTCACATCCTAGTCTCCAGGGAAGCGGAAAACAAGCTTGCTCCCTCCTCCCTGTGGCTTCCTCTCACATATTTATACATGGCTATCAATCAAGGTGAAAGAAGAAAGCGCAAAAGCTGGGTTGCAGCTAAACGTCAAAAAAACCAAGATTATGGCAACAAGAATGATTGACAACTGGAAAATAGAGGGAGAAAATGTGGAGGCCGTGACAGACTTTGTATTTCTAGGTGCAAAGATTACTGCAGATGCAGACTGTGGCCAGGAAATCAGGAGACGCTTCCTTCTTGGGAGGAGAGCAATGTCCAGTCTCGATAAAATAGTAAAGAGTAGAGACATCAGACTGGCAACAAAGATCCGCATAGTCAAAGCCGTGGTATTCCCTGTAGTAACCTACGGATGTGAGAGCTGGACCTTAGGGAAGGCTGAGCGAAGGAAGATAGATGCTTTTGAACTGTGGTGTTGGAGGAAAGTGCTGAGAGTGCCTTGGAATGCGAGAAGATCCAACCAGTCCATCCTCCAGGAAATAAAGCCCAACTGCTCATTGGAGGGAAGGATACTAGAGACAAAGCTGAAGTACTTTGGCCACATCATGAGGAGACAGCAAAGCCTAGAGAAGACAATTATGCTGGGGAAAGTGGAAGGCAAAAGGAAGAGGGGCCGACCAAGGGCAAAATGGATGGATGGCATCCTTGAAGTGACTGGACTGACCTTGAAGGAGCTGGGGGTGGTGACGGCCGACAGGGAGCTCTGGCGTGGGCTGGTCCATGAGGTCACAAAGAGTCGGAGACGACTGAACGAATGAACAACAACAACAATCATATCTCCTCTCAGCCTTCTCTTCTTCAAGCTAAACATGACCAGCTCCTTAAGCTGCTCCTCATAGGGCTTGTTCTCCAGACCCTTGATCATTTTAGTCACCCTCCTCTGGACACATTCCAGCTTGTCAATATCTCTCTTGAATTGTGGTGCCCAGAATTGGACACAATATTCCAGGTGTGGTCTAACCAAAGCAGAATAGAGGGGTAGCATTACTTCCCTAGATCTAGACACTATGCTCCTATTGATGCAGGCCAAAATCCCATTTGCTTTTTTTGCCGCCACATCACATTGTTGGCTCATGTTTAACTTGTTGTCCACGAGGACTCCAAGATCTTTTTCACACGTACTGCTCTCGAGCCAGGCATTGTCCCCCATTCTGTATCTTTGCATTTCGTTTTTTCTGCCAAAGTGGAGTATCTTGCATTTGTCACTGTTGAACTTCATTTTGTTAGTTTTTGCCAATCATCTCTCTAATCTGTCAAGATCGTTTTGAATCCTGCTCCTGTCCTCTGGAGTATTGGCTATCCCTCCCAATTTGGTGTCGTCTGCAAACTTGATGATCCTGCATTCTTGATAACCCTTCATCTAAGTCATTAATAAAGATGTTGAACAGAACCGGGCCCAGGACGGAACCCTGCGCACTCCACTTGTCACTTCTTTCCAGGATGTAATGTAATGATGACCAGTGACAATAGACCCAACAGCAAGAAAAACATAGAATGTCTTCCCTTTTGACAATGGGCCCCAATGAGAGTGGAACTCACCCCTTGAGGGCTCCTCCGGCGCGTGGCGTAAAAGGCCTCCAGGACCGGGTTTGGGGCCACTTTCCTCCGGACCTTTTCTCGAAGCCCCATCCGCCGGCTCAAGGGCAACGCCACATTCCTGCCAGGGAGGACAGACAGCCACCCATCAGCCACACACCATTATGGTAATATTGATGATTAGACTGATTGATACCCTGGCTTTATTTCTCGCAAAGGGACTCAATAAACTATATAAATAAAAACGTAA
Source organism: Anolis sagrei ordinatus (assembly GCF_025583915.1). Lineage (NCBI taxonomy): Eukaryota > Metazoa > Chordata > Lepidosauria > Squamata > Anolidae > Anolis > Anolis sagrei. The sequence goes on from NW_026847771.1 coordinate 48,104,625, forward strand.
TGTTCGTTTGTGAGATTAACAGAACTCAAAAACCAGAGGGCCAATTGACACCAAATTTGGACAGCATACACCAAACAACCCAATGTATGTCCTTCACTCAAACAATTTTGATTTTGTCATTTGGGAGTTGTAGTTGCTGGGATTTATAGTTCACATACAATCAAAGAGCATTCTGAACTCCACCAATGATGGAATTGAACCAAACGTGGCACACAGAACTCCCATGACCAACAGAACACACTAGAAGGGTTTGGTGGGCATTGACCTTGAGTTTGGGAGTTGTAGTTCACCTACATCCAGAGAGCACTGTGGACTCAAACAATGATGGATCTGGACCAAACTTGGCACAAATATTCCATATGCCCAACTATGAACACAGATGGAGTTTGGGGAAATAGACCTTGACATTTGGGAGTTGTAGTTACTGGGATTTATAGTTCACCTACAATCAAAGAGCATTCTGAACTCCACCAATGATGGAATTGGGCCAAACTTAGCACACAGGGCTCCCATGACCAACAGAAAAAAACTGGAAGGGTTTGGTGGGCATTGACCTTGAGTTTGGGATTATAGTTCACCCACATCCAGAGAGCACTGTGGACTCAAACAATGATGGATCTGGACCAAACTTGACACAAAAATTCCATATGCCTAAATATGAACACAGATGGAGTTTGGAGGAAATAGACCTTGACATTTGGGATTTGTAGTTACTGGGATTTATAGTTCACTACAATTAAAGAGCATTCTGAAACCCACAAACGACAGAAATGGGGCAAACTTCCCACACAGAACCCCCATGACCAACAAAAAATACTTAAGGCCATCCAGTCCAACTCTCTTCACCAGGGCAAGAAAATGTAATCAGAGCCCTCCTGACAAAGAGGCATCCAGTCATCAATATAGATATTAGATAGATAGATAGATATGATTTACACACACACACATTTGTAAGTTGGATGTGTGTAACTCTGGGATGGCCTATGAATCTATCTATCTATATATCTGAGATAGATATAGTATCCTAGATTTGGAAGGGGCCCCCAAAGGCCATCCAGCCCATCCCAGCCCTAGGAGTCATTTCTAAGTCGGATGTGTGTAACTCGGGGGTGGCCTGCATGTGTGTATGTATATGTATGTGTGTATGTATGAGATAGTATTGTAGATTTGGAAGGGCTCCCCAAAGAGTGTCTGGTTTGCCTACTCTGGAACATGCAACATATCATTGTCCTTCTTTAGGGGTCCCTTTCAAATCTATGATACTGCACCTGTCATATACATTTGAAAGGGACTATGATATGTTGCATTTTCCAGAGTAGGCAAACCAGGCACTCTCCACATCAACACTGACAAAGAAACAACAAGAAATACTGTTTACCCACAAGCATAAAGAAATATATTAGAAACCAACACTTTCTCATTACTTTATTTTCCAGATCACCAGACTGGGCCACAGCAACATGTGGCAAGGGACGGCTAATAAATAAATAAATACACACATACACACACAGGCCATCCCAGAATTGTAGACATCCAACTTACAAATGACTCTAGTTAAGAACAGGGGTGGGCTGGATGGTCTTTGGGGAGCCCTTCCAAATCTACAATACTATCTCATACATGGAGCCCCCGGTGGCGCAGTGGGTTAAAGCACTGAGCTGCTGAGCTTGTTGATCGAAAGGTCGCAGGTTCGATTCCGGGGAGCGGCGTGAGCTTCCGCTGTCAGCCCTAGCTTCTGCCAACCTAGCAGTTCGAAAACATGCAAATGTGAGTAGATCAATAGGTACCGCTCCGGCGGGAAGGTAACGGCACTCCATGCAGTCATGCTGGCCACATGACCTTGGAGGTGTCTACGGACAACGCTGGCTCTTCGGCTTAGAAATGGAGATGAGCACCACACCCCAGAGTCAGACATGACTGGACTTAATGTCAGGGGACTACCTTTACCTTTTTATCTCATACATACACACATATATATGTGTAGGTGCATCTATCTCATACATACACACATACATATACATACACACATGCAGGCCATCCCCGAGTTACACACATCTGACTTAGAAATGACTCCTAGGGCTGGACTGGATGGCCTTTGGGGGCCCCTTCCAAATCTAGGATACTATATCTATCTCAGATATATAGATAGATTCATAGGCCATCCCAGAGTTACACACATCTAACTTACAAATGACTCCTAGTTAAGAACGGGAGGGCTGGATGGCCTTTGGGGGTCCCTTCCAAATCCAGGATATTACATCTGTCTCTCATATATATAGATATACATATACACAAACAGGCTGTCCCTGAGTTACACACATCCAAGTCACAAAAAACTCCTAGTTAAGGACACGGCTGGACTGGATGGCCTTTGGGGGCCACTTCCGAATCTAGGATACTATATGAGATATATCCGTGAGTTACAGACATCCTACTAACAAGCGACACCTAATTAAAAACAATGCAGAGAGGGAGAGAGAGAAAGAGAGAGAGAGAGCAGTGCCTGCTCTGCGGTCAATTGTCTATGAAGTGGCCCAACAATGGCTCTTGTTTCCCACAATGGGCCCTGTTCTCGTCCATCGCAATGTCACAAAGCCCCATCTGTGAACACCCAGCCATGCGCTAAGAAAGCCGTGCGGTTGGGCCCTCGAGTCACTTCCGATTTAGGGCAATCCCAGGGCAAATAAGGCTTTTTTTGTATTCCTGGACCTTAGAGGGTGCAAGTTACAAGGAGAAGCAGGAGAATAATAATAATAATAATAATAATAATAATAATAATAATAATAATAATAATAAAAACCCTGTTTGCTGTGACATACTGTGTTTTTGTATCAGTAAAATAATTAATTTTTTCCCATGCTTTTTATGATCGACCCAATTAGGCAATGACATTGATCACCCAGGAACCAAATACCATGTGACATAATGCTATTATAATTTTATATTATTATATATTTAGCTGTCCATAACAACTCAGCGCTCTTGAGGCCGAAGTGTCTGGGGTTTGTCTCTGAATATAAGGCTCTTCCCAATGGCATGAGATATTAGAGGTATTATATATTATACTAGCTGTCCCCTGCCACGCGTTGCTGTGGCCCAGTCTGTTGATCTGGAAAATAAAGGGAATGAGAAAGTGCTGGTTTCTAATATATGTAATTTCTTTATGCTTGTGGGTAAACAGTATTTTTTGTTGTTTCTTTGTCAGTGTTGATGTGGAGATTGTCTGGTTTGCCTACTCTGGAACATGGAAAATATTATTGTCCTTCTTTAAGGGTCCCTTTCAAATCTATGATACTATATCTCTGTATGTGTGAATCATAACTAACTAACTATCTATCTATCTATCTGTCTGTCTGTCTGTCTGTCTGTCTATCTATCTGTCTATCTATTTGTCTATCTATCTATCCATCCATCCATCCATCCATCCATCCATCCATCTATCTATCTATATCGATGGCTGGATGGCTCTTTGTCAGGAGGACTTCGTTTACATTTTCTTGCCCTGATGAAGGGAGTTGGATTGGATGGCCTTAAGTGTTTTCTGTTGGTCCTGGGGATTCTGTGTGGGAAGTTTGCCCCCGATTCTGACGTTCGTGGGGTTCAGAATGCTCTTTGATTGTAGGTGAACTATGAATCCCAGTGACTACAACTCCCAAATGTCAAGGTCTATTTTCCCCAAACACCATCTGTGTTCATATTTGGGCGTATTGAGTGCTTGTGCCAAGTTTGGTCCAGATCCATCATTGTTTGAGTCCACAGTGCTCTCTGATGTAGGTGAACTACAACTCCCAAATTCAAGGTCAATGCCCACCAAACCCTTCCAATATTTTCTGTTGGTCATGGGAGTTCTGTGTGCCAAGTTTGGTTCAATTCCATCATTGATGGAGTTCAGAATGCTCTTTGATTGTAGTTGAACTATAAATCCCAGCATCTACAACTCCCAAATGACAAAATCATAACTTTTTGAGTGATGGTCACTCCTTGTGTTGTGAGACATTTTGTTGCCAAATTTGATGTGATTTCATTCATTGGTTCTTTTGTTTTTAAGGAACTCATTATGCACAGAGCATTTATACATATATAGATTATTATAATTATTTTGCAGTGGTAATGAACTTTTCCTATGTTTTTTATGTTAGAACCAATTAGGAAATGACACTGATAACCCAGGAACAAACATTGCCTTACATAGCGGGTGATCTTCTGCAGGGGGAAACCCTGCACAACTGTCATGATCACTCATGCCCTGCAACTATGAGCTCCTCGGTCCTGCATAGAGCACATGGCCGATGGCCGAAAGAGAGAGGGTAGGATGCTGGGAGGACACATGAACCAACCATAAAAGTCAATGGCCCTTAGGAGCGAGAAGGTGGGCTCTGTTCTGTGGGAAAGGGCAGGCACCAGATGTATTGGGTGATTGATGAAACTGTAGGGAACGTCCTATAGAGACAGGGCGGTAATGCTAATAGTAGTAGTAGTAGTAGTAATAATAATAATAATAATAATAATCTTTATATTCCGCTTTATCTCCCTAGAGGGACTCAGAGTGTCCCTCAGAGTGTCCCTCAGTATAAGGCAAACATTCAATGCAGTGAACAATGACGTACAGTATACAGACAAAGGTAAGGCCTCCCCTTTCATCTCTGTTGTCTGGAGGTGATGCTCAACCATGGAGAGGTGCTCTTTTCCCATTTTTCAATGCCAAGGAGCCTGTTGTCCGTAGACATCTCTGATTGTATAGCAGCATATCTGCATGGGGCGCCTTTCTTTATCTTTCCCGCCGAGGTAGTCTGTCTTGATCTACTTGCACTGCATAGTTTCAAACTACTAAGTTGGCAGAAGCTAGGGCTGACAGCAGGAGCTCACCTCAACTCGCAGCTTCGATTCTAGTGCGAGACTCTTGTATTCTGAACAATAAAGATGTATGCTATCTTCTCAATTTGGAGCAAAGGACCTTCCCAATTGGAGCAAAGGACATAATATAATTTGGAGCAAAGGACCTTCCCAATTTGAAGCAAAGGACCTTCTCAATTTGGAGCAAAGGACCTTCCCAATTTGGAGCAAAGGACGATCACAATTTGGAGCAAAGGACCTTCCCAATTTGGAGCAAAGGACCTTCCCAATTTGGAGCAAAGGACTTTCCCAATTTGAAGCAAAGGACCTTCCCAATTTGGAGCAAAAGACCTTCCCAATTTGGAGCAAAGGACCTTCCCAATTTGGAGCAAAGGACCTTCCCAATTTGGAGCAAAGGACTATCACAATTTGGAGCAAAGGACATTCCCAATTTGGAGCAAAGAACTTTCACAATTTGGAGCAAAGGACATTCAGAATTTGGAGGAAAGGGCTGTCACAATTTGTTTAGAATCCAAGAGTCTCGCCCTCCTTCCCCTCTTGATAGGGCCTTAACGACAATGCCCTGGTGCCTGCCCTTTCCCACATATAGAGCCCACCTTCTCACGCCACAGAGCCATTTATTTTTATGGCTGGTTCATGTGTCCTGACAGCATCCTGTCCTCCCTTTTGGCCATCAGCTTGGTTTGTTTCCATCATAAATGCATCATTGGGCCAAGGGAAATTCCCGTCCTGCCTTAAGCAGGCGGTGGTAAAACCATTACTAAAAAAGACCTCCCTTGACCCTTCCATGCTTAATAATTACAGACCAATCTCCAACCTCCCTTTTTTGGGCAAGGTGCTGGAGTGGGTGGTCGCCTCGCAGCTCCAGGGATGCCTAGATGACACAGATTTTCTAGACCAATCGCAGTCTGGTTTCAGGCCTGGGCACATCACCGAGATGGCTTTGGTCGCCTTGGTGGATGAACTCCACAGGGAACTGGACAGGGGGAGTGTGACCCTGCTGGTTCTCTTGGACATCTCAGCGGCTTTTGATACCATTGACCTTGGTATCCTTCTGAGTCAACTCTCCAGGATGGGACTTGGGGGCACGGTTTTACTGTGGCTTCAGTCCTTTCTGGAGAGTCGTTCCCGATGGCTAAGCTGGGCGACACCTGCTCAGACCCCTGGCCATTGACCTGTGGAGTCCCGAAAGGTTCCATTCTGTCCCCCATGCTTTTTAACATCTATATGAAACAGCTGGGAGAGGTCATCCAGAATTTTGGAGTCAGGTGTCATCTCTACGCAGATGATGCCCAACTCCACTACTCTTTTCCACCTGAATCCAAGGAAGCCCCTCGGATGCTGGATTAGTGCCTGGCTGCTGTGTCGATCTGGATGAGGGCGAACAAGCTGAAAATTAATCCCGACAAGATGGAGGTCCTCCAGGTCAGTCGTATGCCTGACTGGGGTATAGGGTGGCAACCTGTGCTTGACGGGGTTGCACTCCCCCTGAAGGCACAGGTCCGCAGCTTGGGGTTCTCCTGGACTCAGTGCTGACGCTTGATGCGCAGGTGTCGGCGGTGGCTGGGAGGGTCTTCGCACAATTAAAACTCGTGCACTAGCTGCAACCATACCTCGCGAAGTCTGACTTGACCAGGGTGGTCCATGCCTTAGTTACCTCTAGATTGGACTACTGCAATGCACTCTACCTTCCCAATTTGGGGCTTCCCTTGAAGACGGTCCGGAAACTTCCATTAGTCCAGCGCTTGGCAGCCAGACTTCTAACGGGGGCAAATTACAGGGAGCGGTCAACTTCCCTGTTTAAGGAGCTCCACTGGCTGCCATTCATCTTCCAGTCCCAATTCAAGGTACAGGTCATCACCTATAAAGCCCTAAACAGTTTGGGACCCACCTACCTTTGTGGCCGCATTTCCTACCACAAACCTACACGATCCCTTCGATCTTCTGGAGAGGCCTTCCTCTCGCACATTCCACTATCACAAGATCAACTTGTGGGTACGAGGGAGAGGGCCTTTTCCGCTGTGGCCCCTGCCTTTGGAACTTGTTACCTGGGGAGATTAGGCAAGCCCCTATCCTAGCAGCCTTTAAGAAGGTTTTCAAAACTTGGCACTTCCGATGTGCCTTCGGAGAGTGACCACTCAACCCATTTGTCTATTTCCATCTACAGTTGTCCCCTCAATAAAGTATCTTCTCCTGTTTCCCTATAAAGGCCAAACTCCACTGCTCCTTCTTCTCGGGCTCCTCTCTCATAAATGTACTTTTTATTCCTAACTCGCCCAGGGTTTTAAGCTTTTAACATTTTATCTCATACATCTGGCCCACCCTCTGTGTTTGATTTTACTATATCGTTTGATATTGTTTATTTTATCTGTTGTTTTTATATATTTTGTTATGATGTTTTTTCCTGTTATTTATTGTCTAATTATGTTGTATTATTTTGGGGTTGGCCTCGTGTTAGCTGCCCCGAGTCCCCTTTGGGGAGATGGAGGTGGGTTATTTATTTATTTTATTTACCTTGCTTATATACCGCTGTTCTCAGCCCGAAGGCGACTCACAGCGGTTCACAACAACAAGAGAAAACAAAATTCAATAATTACAGTATAAAAGCAATTATCAACTTAATAGAGTTGCATAATTAATAACAATAAACAATTATCAATTAACAATTACTACAATAGCCATTCACTATCATCTCATCATCAAAACATGATCCAGATTCGTCATCCAATGATCCATTCCAGTGTTCATTAACCAATCATTGCACTCATTGTTCGAACGCCTGCTCAAATAGCCAGGTCTTCACTTTTTTTCGGAATACCATCAGAGATGGTGCTAGTCTAATGTCGGTAGGGAGGGTGTTCCACAGCCGAGGAGCCACCACCGAGAAGGCCCTATCTCTCATCCCCGCCAGCCGTGCCTGTGAAGCAGGCGGGATCGAGAGCAGGGCCTCCCCGGAAGATCTCAAAGTCCTGGTGGGTTCATAGGCAGAGATGCGGTCGGATAGGTAGCTTGGGTTGGAACCGTTTAGGGCTGTAAAGGCTAACGCCAGCACTTTGAATTGAGCCCGGTAGCAAATCGGTAGCCAGTGGAGTTGGCGCAACAGGGGGGTTGTATGCTCCCTGCGCTCCGCTCCTGTTAACATCATGGCTGCCGAGCGTTGGACTAATTGAAGCTTCCGAGCCGTCTTCAAACGCAACCCCACATAGAGAGCGTTGCAGTAGTCTAAACGGGATGTAACCAGAGCGTGGACTACCGTGGCCAAGTCAGACTTCCCAAGGTACGAGCGCAGCTGGCGCACAAGCCTAAGCTGTGCAAATGCTCCCCTGGTCACCACCGAAACCTGGGGTTCCAGGCTCAGCGATGAGTCCAGGGTCACACCCAAGCTGCGAACCTGCGTCTTCAGGGGGAGTGCGACCCCATCCAACACAGGCTGTAACCCTATGCCCTGTTCGGCCTTGCGACTGACTGGTTATAAATAAAGATTCTTCTTCTTCTTCTTCTTCTTCTTCTTCTTATTATTATTATTATTATTATTATTATTATTATTATTATTATTATGTGCTCTATGTCAGGACCGGTGATCTGAGAGTCGCATGGCATGAGTGACTATGACAACCAATGTCGCCAATGCCTCCAACAGCCACTAGGTGGCATTCAGAAAGAGGAGGCAGCTGCCCGCCCAATGGTTTGGTTGCCCAGGCTAGGGTCAAGGGGAGCTGACTGACCTTTCGAAGAGAAAGCGGAGGCCGACGAGGAGGAGGGCCAGCGGGAGGCTGAGCAGTAGGTGCCGGGGCTGTGGGTAGCGCACTTCCTCCGTCTCCCGCATGTCCTCCCAGGTGATGCCCGGTGGGAGCCAGAACTCGTGCCGCCACAGCCAGTCTGTCAGCGGGAGGGACATCGCCTGCAGCGCAGAGGGCAGAAAAGGAGGGAGAAACAGTCAGGAGGGGCACCCAGGGGGCATCCAGACCAGACCAGGCCCCTTCCGCCAGGGAGGGAAAGCACACCTAAAGCCCTAGAAGATCCATACAGAACAGGCATGGGCACACTTCAGCCCTCCCTCTGGGTGTTTTGGACTTCAACTCCCACTCCTAATAGCTGGTAATAATGATGATTATTATGATGATGATTCATTCCATGTGGCGTCTAATGTGAGAGACAAACATGGTCATTGAATGGTACGCTGGTTGACTCGTGCTTGAAATAGATATGAATGAAAGCGAATAGAGATGTTGTGATTCAAGCGAAAGCTGAGGAACAGATTGTCTAAGCCCTTATATACAGCAATATAATAATAATGAAATATTTTAAAAATATTATCCTCAAAATAATATATAACAATAAAAATATGCCAATATAATAATAATATAGGGATAATTATATTTAAAATAATATTATAAAAATAAAATATTATTTTAGGTTCTTGTGGGTTTTTTCGGGCTATAGAGCCATGTTCTAGAGGCATTTCTCCTGACGTTTCGCCTGCATCTATGGCAAGCATCCTCAGAGGTAGTGAGGTCTGTTGGAATTAGGACAATGGGTTTATATATCTGTGGAATGGCTGGGGTGGGGCAAGGAGCTCTTCCCTGCTGCGGTACGTGTGAATGTTTCAACTGATCACCTTCATTAGCATTTGAAGGCCTGCCTGAGCCTGAGAAAATCTCTTGCTGGGAGGTGTTAATCTGTGCCTGGTTGTTTCCTCTCTGTTGTTTTGCTGTTGTAATTTTAGAGTTTTTTAATACTGGTAGCCAGATTTTGTTCATTTTCATGGTCTCTTCCTTTCTGTTGAAATTGTCCACATGCTTGTGGATTTCAATGGCTTCTCTGTGTAGTCTGACATGGTGGTTGTTGGTGTGGTCCAGCATTTCTGTGTTCTCAAATAATATGCTGTGTCCAGGCTGGTTCATCAGGTGCTCTGCTATGGCTGACTTCTCTGGTTGAAGTAGTCTGCAGTGCCTTTCATGTTCCTTGATGCGTGTCTGGGCGCTGCGTTTGGTGGTCCCTATGTAGACTTGTCCACAGCTGCATGGTATACGGTAGACTCCTGCAGAGGTGAGAGGATCCCTCTTGTCCTTTGCTGAACGTAGCATTTGTTGGATTTTCTTGGTGGGTTTGTAGATTGTTTGTATGTTGTGTTTCCTCATCAGCTTCCCTATGCGGTCAGTGGTTCCCTTGATGTATGGCAGGAATACTTTTCCTCTGCTTCAAATTCTAATGAAGGTGGTCAGTTGAAACATTCACACCTAGCTCCAGCAGAGAAGAGCTCTTTGCCCCACCCCAGCCATTCCACAGATATATAAACCCATTGTCCTATTTCCAACAGACCTCACTACCTCTGAGGATGCTTGCCATAGATGCAGGCAAAACGTCAGGAGAAATGCCTCTAGAACATGGCCCTATAGCCCGAAAAAACCCACAAGAACCTAGTGATTCCAGCCATGAAAGCCTTCGACAATACATAAAATAATGTTAGGAATTGTGGGAGTTGTAAGTTTGCCCATGCCTGATTTAGAATCATAGATTTGGGACCCCCAGGGAACATCTAGACCAGTCCCCTCCTGCCAGGTAAGAAAAGCATCATCAATCAATAATAATCGTAATACCAATAATAACTTTATTTTTATACCCCGCCTCCATCTCCCTGAGGGGACTCGGGGCGGCTTACAAAGGGACAAGTCCAAAAAGAAAAACCACAGATTAAAACACAGTGCAATACAGTAAAACCAAAAAACCAAATCAAAATATCAAAAACAATAAATAAACACATCATAATAACACAATACATCATAAAAGCAATCCATGGGCTATTTATTTATTTATTTATTTATCGTGTCACGAGCAACCAGACAGTTATATTACATTTTTAACAAAACAAACAAACAGACAGACAAAACACAAAGTTTGCAAGCTTGGTAGTTGATTAAATGTCCCTTGACCAGTATCTGGCCACTTGGAGTGCTGCTGGTGTTGCCGCAAGGAGGTCCTCCATTGTGCATGTGGCAGGGCTCAGGTTGCATTGCAGCAGGTGGTCAGTGGTTCGCTCTTCTCCACACTCGCATGTCGGGGATTCCACTTTGTAGCCCCATTTCTGAAGGTGCCAGAGCGCAGTCTGTTCAGTGCCTTCCAAGTCGCCCAATTTTTTGTGTGCCCAGGGGGGAGCCTCTCATTTGGTATTAGCCATTGATTGAGGTTCTGAGTTTGAGCCTGCCATTTTTGGACTCTCACTTGCTGGGGTGTCTCAGCAAGTGTCTCTGTAGATCTTAGAAAACTATTTCTTGATTTAAGTCATTGACATCCTGGCTGATACCCGAACGGGATGAGCTGGAGATGTCACTGCCTTGGTCCTTTCACTATTGGCTGCTACTTCCCGGTGGATGTCAGGTTGTGCAATACCGGCTAGACAGTGTAGTTTCTCCAGTGGTGTAGGGCGCAGACACCCCGTGATAATGCAGCATGTCTCATTAAGAGCCACATCCACTGTTTTAGCATGGTGAGATGTGTTCCACACTGGGCATACGTATTCAGCAGCAGAGTAGCATAGTGCAAGGGCAAATGGTATATAAGTAAGGTAAATAAATAAATAAATGTCTTCACTGTGTCTGGTTGTGATCCCCAGGTTGTGCCAGTCAGCTTTCGTATGATATTGTTTCTAGCACCCACGTTTTGCTTGATATTCAGGCAGTGCTTCTTGTAGGTCAGAGCACAGTCCAGAGTGATTCCCAAGTATTTGGGTGCGCTGCAATGCTCCAGTGGGATTCCTTCCCATGTAATCCTCTGAGCTCGGGATGCTTGTCTGTTCTTAAGACGAAAAGCACATATCTATGTTTTAGATAGATTAGGGATCAGCTGGTTTTCCCTGTCATAGGTAGTAAGAGCACGTAGAGCTTTGGTTCAAACATCTCAAATCTCCCTGCTTGAATGGTAATGGCACAATCATCAGCATAGATGAAACTCTCTGTCCCTTCTGGCAGTGGCTGGTCATTTGTGTAGATGTTGAACATGGATGGAGTAAGTACGCTCCCTTGAGGGAGGCCGTTCTTCTGTTTACACTGAAACAGAATCAATGGGCTGAAAAGTAAAACTATTACTACTGCTACCAGGGGCGGCTCGTCCATTACGCAAAGTAAGCGGTCGTGATATACTTTTTTTGCCAGGGGCGCAGAGGCACCTCTGTAAATGCCCCCGCCACTTGAGGAGCGCCCACTCGGCTCACAACAGCTCTAGCAGTAAGGGGGGAGCCTTGGCTTCCTTGCCTCACTGCCGGGCGATCCTCTTCCCGAAGGGGACGGGCCCTTGAGCCTCGCCTAGCCCCTCTCGTTCCTGCTCCATATCAATGATTGGTTGGGGGGGGGGGGTGTCAAAATACTGTTTGCTAACCGTTGAAAATTAGGACCTGGGCCTGGTCCTGTTCAACATCTTTATTAATGACTTAGATGAAGGGCTAGAAGGCATGATCATCAAGTTTGCAGACGACACCAAATTGGGAGGGATAGCCAATACTCCAGAGGACAGGAGCAGGATTCAAAATGATCTTGACAGATTAGAGAGATGGGCCAAAACTAACAAAATGAAGTTCAACAGTGACAAATGCAAGATACTCCACTTTGGCAGGAAAAACGAAATGCAAAGATACAAAATGGGGGACGCCTCACTCGAGAGCAGTACGTGTGAAAAGGATCTTGGAGTCCTCGTGGACAACAAGTTAAACATGAGCCAACAATGTGATGTGGCGGCAAAAAAAGCCAAGGGGATCTAGGGATATCATGCTACCCCTCTATTCCGCTTTGGTTAGACCACACCTGGAATATTGTGTCCAATTCTGGGCACCACAATTCAAGAGAGATATTGACAAGCTGGAATGTGTCCAGAGGAGGCGACTAAAATGATCAAGGGTCTGGAGAACAAGCCCTATGAGGAGCGGCTTAAGGAGCTGGGCATGTTTAGCCTGAAGAAGAGAAGGCTGAGAAGGAGATATGATAGCCATGTATAAATATGTGAGAGGAAGCCACAGGGAGGAGGGAGCAAGCTTGTTTTCTGCTGCCCTGGAGACTAGGACGCGGAACAATGGCTTCAAACTACAAGAGAGGAGATTCCATCTGAACATTAGGAAGAACTTCCTGACTGTGAGAACTGTTCAGCAGTGGAACTCTCTGCCCCGGAGTGTAGTGGAGGCTCCTTCTTTGGAGCTTTTAAACAGAGGCTGGATGGCCATCTGTCAGGGGTGATTTGAATGCAATATTCCTGCTTCTTGGCAGGGGGTTGGACTGGATGGCCCATGAGGTCTCTTCCAACTCTTTGATTCTATGATTCTAATTTACCTAGGGTCGCCTCTGACTACTACTACTACTACTACTACTACTACTATTAATAATAATAATAATAATAGAATCATAGAGTTGGAAGGGACTCCCAGGGGACATCCAGACCACCACCCCCCGCCATGTAAGAAAAGCACCATCAAACCCCTCCCGAAAGAGCCACCCAGCCTCTGTATCAAAGCCTCCAAGGAAGGGGCTTCCACTGTTGAATTGCTCTTAAAATCAGGAAGTTTGGTCTCATAATGTTCCATGGCATCTCCCTTCTTCGCTGCCATTAGAACCCATGACTGCATGGAGTCCTAGCCTCCAGGGCTGCAGAGAGCAAGGCTGCTTACTCCTCTTTCCTGCTACCTCCTTTCGAATATTGAAAGGATAAACAGGCCCAGTGTTTGAAGAGGGGAGACCATTCATGGCTTCCGGAGCTTCACTCCGCCAGACACAGGGCAATTGATGGTTCTTCCAGGTGAGAATGCCTAACTGGGCCAAGTGAGGCTCCTTGCCTGGGCATGCCACAGCCATGTCTGTGTGGATCTGCCTCCGTAGCCTCTGGGCATCTCTTCCCTCCCAAATCTGCCTTTCATGAGCACGGGAAGAGGCGCATGCCTGCTTTCCGCCCTTCATTTGTAGCCGGAGGCGGCAAGAGATGTGGAAGCGCAGGCAGGGCTTGCATCCTATCGATCTCTCCTCCTCCTCCCAAGTCTGGCAGCAAAGGCAATGCGCTTGCCCTCATTTTGGAAGAGACCTTTTTGCAGGGTCAGCAGTGTGTGTGGGTCCCCAGGTGTTTTGGCCTACATCTCCCAGAAATCCCAGCCAGTTTACCAGCTGTTAGGATTTATGGGAGTTGAAGGCCTAAACATCTGGAGACACACAGGTTAAGAACCACTGCCTTAGGGCAATGTTTCTCAATCCTCTGAATGCCGCAACCCCTGAATACCGTTCCTCATGTTTTGGTGACCCCCAATCATAACATTATTTTCGTTGCTACTTCATAACTGTAATTTTACTACTGTAATGAATCATCATGTAATATGTAGTTGTAGGGCACAGGCACCTCGTGATAATGCGGCATGTCTCATTAAGAGCCACATCCACTGTTTTAGTGTGGTGAGATGTGTTCCACACTGGGCATGCATACTCAGCAGCAGAGTAGCACAGCGCAAGGGCAGATGACTTCACTGTATCTGGTTGTGATCCCCAGGTTGTGCCAGTCAGCTTTCGTATGATATTGTTTCTAGCACCCACTTTTTGCTTGATGTTCAGGCAGTGCTTCTTGTAGGTAAGAGCACGGTCCAGAGTGACTCCCAGGTATTTGGGTGCGCTGCAATGCTCCAGTGGGATTCCTTCCCAGGTGATCTTCAGAGCTCGGGATGCTTCTCTGTTCTTGAGATGATAGGCACATGTCTGTGTTTTAGATGGGTTGGGGATTAGCTGGTTTTCCCTGTAATAGGCAGTGAGAGCACCTATAGCTTCGGAAAGCTTCTGTTCTACCATCTCAAAGCTCCCTGCTTAGCCGGTATTGCACCACCTGACATCCACCAGGAAGTAGCAGCCAATAGTGAAAGGACCAAGGCAGAGATATCTCCAGCTCATCCTCTGTTTGGGTATCAGCCAGCACGTCAACGACTTAAATCTAGAAATAGTTTTCTAAGATCTACAGAGACACTCGCCGGAACAACTCAGCAAGCGAGAGTCCAAAAGTGGCAGGCTCAAACCCAGAACCCCAACCAATGGCTGATACCAAATGAGAGACTCCCCCCTGGGCACACAGAGGACTGGGCGACTTGGAAGGCGCTGGACAGACTTCGCTCTGGCACCACGAGGTGCAGAACCAACCTTCAGAAATGGAGCTACAAAGTGGAATCCTCGACATGCGAGTGTGGAGAAGAGCAAACCACTGACCACCTGCTGCAATGCAACCTGAGCCCTGCCACATGCACCATGGAGGACCTTCTTGCAGCAACACCAGAAGTACTTCAAGTGGCCAGATACTGGTCAAAGGACATTTAATCAACTACCAAACTCACAATTTTCGTATTTTGTCTTGGTTTTTTTTTTTTTTTTTTTTGCTTTGTTCTGTTAGAAATGTAATATAATCGACTGGTTGCACTGACACGATAAATAAAAAATAAATACCATGTAATATCTGATATGCACGATGGGTTTTCATTTACCGGACCAAATTTGGAACAAATACTCGATTTGGGGGGGGGGGGGGGGGTATCGATTTTGTCACTTGATAGTTGTAGTTGTTGGGATTTGTAGTTTACCTACAATGAAAGAGCTTTCTGAACTCCACCAACAGTGGAATTGAACCAAACTTGACACACAGACCTTCCGTGACCAACAGAAAATACTGAGTTTGGTGGGCATTGACCTTGCGTTTTGAAGTTGTAGTTCACCTACATCCAGAGAGCACTGTGGACTCAAACAATGATGGATCTGGACCAAACTTGGCACGAACCCTCCATATGCCCAAATGTGAACACCGGTGGAGTTTGGGAAAAATAGACATTGACGTTTAAGACTTGTAGTTGCTGGAATTTGTAGTTCACCTACAATCAAAGAGCATTCCGAACCCCACCAACAATAGAATTGGGCCAAACTTTCCACTCAGAACCCTCATGACCAACAGAAAATACTGTGTTTTCTGATGGTCTTTGGCGACCCCTCTGGAACCCCCTTGTAACACCCCCACAGGGGTCCCGACCTCCAGGTTGAGAAATGCTGCCTTAGAGGTAATAATGATTCTTATACTTATTCTACTTATTTATACCCCGTTTTATCTTTCCCGAAGGAGCCTCAAAGCGGCTATGTCTCTATTATTATTATTATTATTATTATTATTATTAACAGAGGTTGGATGGCCATCTGTCAGGAAGACTTGGATGGTTCCTTTCTTGCATAATGGCGGGACTGGATGGCCTCCCAACTCTAGAATACTATGGTTGTATTATTATTATAATTATTAAGCAGAGGCTGGAGGGCTTGGATGGTGCCTTTCCTGCATGACAGCAGAAGGGGGTTGGACTGGATGGCCTCTGGGGATTCCTTCCAAGGCTGGGATACTATGATTGTGTTGTTGTTATTGTTGTTGTTAAACAGAGGTTGGACTGGATAGACTCGGGGGTCCCTTCCAAATCTAGGATACTATTATTATTATTATTATTATTATTATTATTATTAAGCAGAGGCTGGATGGCCATCTGTCAGGAGGGCTTGGGTGGTACCTTTCCTGCATGATGGCAGAAGGGGGTTGGACTGTGTGGCCTCTGGGAGACACTTCCAAGGCTAGGATACTATGGTTGTGTTGTTATTGTTGATGTTAAACAGAGGTTGGACTGGATAGACTCGGGGGTCCCTTCCAAATCTAGGATACTATTATTATTATTATTATTATTATTATTATTATTATTATTATTAAGAAGAGGCTGGATGTCCATCTGTCAGGAGGGCTTGGATGGTACCTTTCCTGCATGATGGCAGAGGCGGGTTGGACTGTGTGGCCTCTGGGAAACACTTCCAAGGCTAGAATACTATGGTTGTGTTGTTATTGTTGTTGTTAAACAGAGGTTGGATTGGATAGACTCAGGGGTCCCTTCCAAATCTAGAATATTATTATTATTGTTATTATTGTTGTTATTATTATTATTAAGCAGAGGCTGGATGGCCATCTGTCAGGAGGGCTTGGGTGGTACCTTTCCTGCATGATGGCAGAAGCAGGTTGGACTGTGTGGCCTCTGGGAGACACTTCCAAGGCTAGAATACTATGGTTGTGTTGTTATTGTTGTTGTTAAACAGAGGTTGGACTGGATAGACTCAGGGGTCCCTTCCAAATCTAGGATACTATTATTATTAATATTATTATTATTAAGCAGAGGCTGGATGGCTATCTGTCAGGAGGGCTTGGATAGTATCTTTCCTGCATGATGGCAGAAGCGGGTTGGACTGTGTGGCCTCTGGGAGACACTTCCAAGGCTAGGATACTATGGTTGTGTTGTTATTGTTGTTGTTAAACAGAGGTTGGATTGGATAGACTCAGGGGTCCCTTCCAAATCTAGAATATTATTATTATTGTTATTATTGTTGTTATTATTATTATTAAGCAGAGGCTGGATGGCCATCTGTCAGGAGGGCTTGGGTGGTACCTTTCCTGCATGATGGCAGAAGCAGGTTGGACTGTGTGGCCTCTGGGAGACACTTCCAAGGCTAAGATACTATGGTTGTGTTGTTGTTATCATCATTATTAAGCAGAGGCTGGGTCGCCATCTTTCAGGAGGGCTTGGGTGGTGCCTTTCCTGCATGATGGTAGAAGTGAGTTGGACTGTATGTCCTCTGGGGTCTCTTCCAAGGCTAGAATTCTCTGGCCTTGCCTGGGATGCAGCTGCTGGGCACGGGTTTGGGAACAGAACAGGGCGTAGCTCCTCCTTTGCCACGGGATCCGGATAGGGTTCCTCTTGCCTTTGAGCGGCCGAAGGGTGAGTCACACTTTCTGGCAGTGAGAGAAGCCAATGCAGCATTGCAATGGCATCGCTGGCAGCAGCAGCATTCCTCCCTGCCTAACTGGAATGCTGGGCCTTCCCTTGCCAACACAACCACCCTCCCTCCCTTTGCACTCGCTCTGGTTCGGGGACATGGCTGGCACTGCTTTTGGATCACTGGCCTTCCTTCTGTGCTCTCCCAAAACCCTTTTGGGAAACCCCTGGGGCTGCCTTCCTGGGCAAGGATTGTTATTCTTTCCTTGCAAAATTGTGCTGTGAATCCATCCAGCCCTGGACATTTAGCCTTTTGAAGACTCCAAGTGGCTATGGATCCATCATCATCATCATCATCATCATCATCATCATCATCATCATCATCATCATCATTATTATATGTATTGGTATCTGGTTGTATCTCTCCTGCAGGAGATTCAAAGCAGCTTAGCATATTTATATTTATATTTATTTATTTCGAACATTTCTACCCAGTCCTTCTCAACCCTTGGGGGGATTCAGGGCGGCTTACAATTGGCAATAATTCAATATTTATTTGTCGTGTCAGAGCAGCCAGTCCATTATATATTACATTTCTAACAGAACAAAGCAAACAGACAGAAAAAGACACAACTTGTGAGTTTGGTAGTTGGTTAAATGTCCTTTGACCAGTATCTGGCCACTTGGAGTGCTTCCGGTGTTGCTGCAAGAAGGTCCTCCATTGTGCATGTGGCAGGGCTCAGGTTGCATTGCAGCAGGTGGTCAGTGGTTTGCTCTTCTCCACACTCGCATGTCGAGGATTCCACTTTGTAGCCCCATTTCTGAAGGTTGGCTCTGCATCTCGTGGTGCCAGAGCGCAGTCTGTTCAGTGCCTTCCAAGTCGCCCAGTCTTCTGTGTGCCCAGGAGGGAGTCTCTCATTTGGTATCAGCCATTGGTTGAGGTGCTGGGTTTGGGCCTGCCACTTTTGGACTCTCGCTTGCTGAGGTGTTCCAGCGAGTGTCTCTGTAGATCTTAGAAAACTATGTCTAGATTTAAGTCGTTGGCATGCTGGCTGATACCCAAACAGGGGATGAGCTGGAGATGTCTCTGCCTTGGTCCTTTCACTATTGGCTGCTACTTCCCGTCGGATGTCAGGTGGTGCAATGCTGGCTAAGCAGTGTAATTTCTCCAGTGGTGTAGGGCGCCGCATCATAAAATACCAAATACAGAATAACAAATATAACAATTAACAATTAATTAATAAAGATTAAAGCAGCATACTTACACTCTGATTAGCTATTGCCTGTCTGGTGCCTGTTTAGCTAGCCATCTACTAATGAATACTCCACTTAACTTATCCAAATCTTCTTCCATGCCATAGTCAAACATTATCAATTGTCCTTTAACCTGACTGCAGCAGATCACAGGAGCTGTCTTCATAGACCTGTCAGCAGCCTATGATACTATGATACTCAGGATGATACCTCCTCTTGAGAAAAATGTATAATATCACAAAGGACTACCACCTCACCCGCCTCATAGGAAACCTGCTACAAAACAGGAGCTTTTTTGTTGAGTTCCAGGGCCAGAGAAGCAGATGGCGGAAACAGAAGAACGGCCTGCCTCAGGGGAGCATGCTTGCTCCATCCATGTTCAACATCTACACAAATTAGCCTGAAGAAGAGAAGGCTGAGAGGAGATATGATAGCCATGTACAAATATGTGAGAGGAAGCCACAGGGAGGAGGGAGTAAGCTTGTTTTCTGCTTCCTTGGAGACTAGGACGCGGAACAATGGCTTCAAACTACAAGAGAGGAGATTCCATCTGAACATTAGGAAGAACTTCCTGACTGTGAGAGCCGTTCAGCAGTGGAACTCTCTACCCCGGAGTGTGGTGGAGGCTCCTTCTTTGGAAGCTTTTAAGCAGAGGCTGGATGGCCATTTGTCAGGGGTGATTTGAATGCAATATTCCTGCTTCTTGGCAGGGGGTTGGACTGGAGGGCCCATGAGGTTTCTTCCAACTCTTTGATTCTATGATTCTATGAAATGGCCAGCCACTGCCAGAATGGACAGAGAGCTTCATCTATGCTGATGATCGTGCCATTACTGCTCAAGCAGGGAGCTTTGAGATGGTAGAACAGAAGCTCTCCGAAGCTCTAGATGCTCTTACTGCCTATTACAGGGAAAACCAGCTGATCCCCAACCCATCTAAAACACAGACATGTGCCTTTCATCTTAAGAACAGACAAGTATCCTGAGCTCTGAGGATTACCTGGGAAGGAATCCCACTGGAGCCTTGCAGCACACCCAAATACCTGGGAGTCACTCTGGACCGTGCTCTTACCTACAAGAAGCACTGCCTGAACATCAAGCAAAAAGTGGGTGCTAGTACAGCCTGTGCTGGATGGGGTCGCACTCCCCTTGAAGGCGCAGGTTCGCAGCTTGGGTGTGACCCTGGATTCATCGTTGAGCCTGGATCCCCAGGTTTCAGCGGTGACCAGGGGAGCATTTGCACAGCTCAGGCTCGTGCGCCAGCTGCACCCGTATCTCGGGAAGTCTGACTTGGCCACGGTGGTACACGCTCTTGTCACATCCCGCCTGGATTACTGCAACGCTCTCTACGTGGGGCTGCCCTTGAAGACGGCCCGGAAGCTTCAGCTGGTTCAGCGCGGCAGCCATGTTACTAACAGGAGCGGGACGCAGGGAGCACACAACGCCCTTGTTGTTCCAGCTCCACTGGCTGCCGATCTGCTACCGGGCCCAATTCAAGGTGCTGGTGCTGGCCTACAAAGCCCTAAACGGTTCCGGCCCAAAATACCTGCTGACCGCATCTCGGCCTATGAGCCCACGAGGACCTTGAGATCGTCTGGGGAGGCCCTTCTCTCGATCCCGCCTGCCTCACAGGCACGTCTGGCGGGGACGAGAGATAGGGCCTTCTCGGTGGTGGCCCCCCGGCTGTGGAACACTCTCCCGGCACACATTAGACAGGCGCCCTCCCTCATGTCCTTTCGAAAAAGCCTTAAGACCTGGCTGTTCGAGAGGGCATTTAATTAAGTGCTAGCAATGTCATTACGGTAATGAGAATTGGAATGGTATAAGGACGAGGAGACTGGCCTACGATTCTACTAAGAGACGAAGCGGATTTTTATGTAGTTTGTATTGTTGTATTGTGTGTATTGTGGATATTGGCTTTTGTAACTGTCTTTTTACGTGTACTGTACACCGCCATGAGTCGCCCGTAAGGGCTGAGAATGGCGGTTAATAAGTGCATCTAATAAATAATAAATAATAAATAGAAAAATATCATACGAAAGCTGACTGGCACAACCTGGGGATCACAACCAGATACAGTGAAGACATCTGCCCTTGCGCTGTGCTACTCTGCTGCTGATTATGCATGCCCAGTGTGGAACACATCTCACCACACTAAAACAGTGGATGTGGCTCTTAATGAGACATGCCGCATTATCACAGGGTGTCTGCGCCCTACACCACTGGAGAAATTACACTGCTTAGCCGGTATTGCACCACCTGACATCCACCAGGAAGTAGCAGCCAATAGTGAAAGGACCAAGGCAGAGACATCTCCAACTCATCCTCTGTTTGGGTATCAGCCAGCATGTCAACGACTTAAATCTAGAAATAGTTTTCTAAGATCTACAGCAGCGTTTCTCAACCTGGGGGTCGGGACCCCTTGGGGGGTCGCGAGGGGGTGTCAGGGGGGTCGCCAAAGACCATCAGAAAACACCATATTGTTTTCTGTTGGTCATGGGGGTTCTGTGTGGGAAGTTTGGCACAATTCCATTGTTTGTGGGTTTCAGAATGCTCTTTGATTGTAGGTGAACTATAAATTCCAGCAACGACAACTCCCAAATGTCAAGGTCTATTTTCCCCAAACTCTACATTCACATTCAGGCATATTGAGTATTCATGCCAAGTGTGGTCCAGGTCCCAGGTCTATCATGGTTTGAGTCTACTGTGCTCTCTGGATTTAGGTGAACTACAACTCCAGAACTCAAGGTCAATGCCCACCAAATCCTTCCAGTATTTTCGGTTGGTTATGAGAGTTCTGTGTGCCAAGTTTGGTTCAATTCCATAGTTGGTGGAGTTCAGAGTACTCTTTGGTTGTAGGTAAACTATAAATTCCAGCAACTACAACTCCCAAATGACAAAATCAATCCCCCCAACCCCACCAGTATTCAAATTTGGGCGTATTTGGTATTTTTGCCAAATTTGGTCCAGTGAATGAAAATACATCCTGCATATCAGATATTTACGTTATGATTCATAACAGGAGCAAAACTACAATTATGAAGTAGCAACAAAAATAATTTTATGGTTGGGGTCACCACAACATGAGGAACTGTATTAAGGGGTCGCGGCATTAGGAACGTTGAGAAACACTGATTTAATAGCTCTCCATCATCATACTCTGGTTTTATTTTCTCCAGAAATATGGATTGGCAAAGAAGCCAGGTGATCACCCTTATTGCATGCAATAGGACCTTGCATGTGGAAAGTTACTGATTCATACTTTTCCAGATAAAACTGCCTAGGTTTGAATTTGTATGACCAACGTTGTGTAATTGGATTTGCACCTGAATAATTATTTGTATTTGAATTAATTGGTTTCAAAACTATACATTATAATTTATGGTTCTGATTTTAATCAATTTAAATTAAATTACAATTAAGTAATGATAATTAATGATGGATTGAATCACCTTTAATACAAAGTTAGAAATCTGTTTTATATATAGCTTCCCAGGAAATACAGTGGGACCTCAGTATCAGCTGAATTTAGACTATAAATTATAATTGATGGTTCTGATACTATTTAAATATGATAATTAATTGTTGATTTAATCATTTTTAATACAGAGTCAGACTTCTATGATGGATTGAATCACCTTTAATACAAAGTTAGAAATCTGTTTTACATATAGCTTCCCAGGAAATACAGTGGGACCACAGTATCAGCTGAATTTAGACTATAAATTATAATTTATGGTTCTGATACTATTTTTATAACATAGAATCATAGAATCATAGAGTTGGAAGAGACCTCATGGCCATCCAGTCCAACCCCCTGCCAAGAAGCAGGAATATTGCATTCAAATCACCCCTGACAGATGGCCATCCAGCCTCTGTTTAAAAGCTTCCAAAGAAGGAGCCTTCACCACACTCCGGGGCAGAGAGTTACACTGCTGAACGGCTCTCACAGTCAGGAAGTTCTTCCTCATGTTCAGATGGAATCTCCTCTCTTGTAGTTTGAAGCCATTGTTCCGCGTCCTAGTCTCCAAGGAAGCAGAAAACAAGCTTGCTCCCTTCTCCCTGTGGCTTCCTCTCACATATTTATACATGGCTATCATATTTCCTCTCAGCCTTCTCTTCTTCAGGCTAAACATGCCCAGCTCCTTAAGCCGCTCCTCATAGGGCTTGTTCTCCAGACCCTTGATCATTTTAGTCGCCCTCCTCTGGACACATTCCAGCTTGTCAATATCTCTCGTGAATTGTGGTGCCCAGAATTGGACACAATATTCCAGGTGTGGTCTAACCAAGCAGAATAGAGGGGTAGCATTACTTCCCTAGATCTAGACACTATGCTCCTATTGATGCAGGCCAAAATCCCATTGGCTTTTTTTGCCGCCACATCACATTGTTGGCTCATGTTTAACTTGTTGTCCACGAGGACTCCAAGATCTTTTTCACACGTACTGCTCTCGAGCCAGGCGTCGCCCATTCTGTATCTTTGCATTTCATTTTTTCTGCCAAAGTGGAGTATCTTGCATTTGTCACTGTTGAACTTCATTTTGTTAGTTTTGGCCCATCTCTCTAATCTGTCAAGATCGTTTTGAATTCTGCTCCTGTCCTCTGGAGTATTGGCTATCCCTCCCAGTTTGGTGTCGTCTGCAAACTTGATGATCATGCCTTCTAGCCCTTCATCTAAGTCATTAATAAAGATGTTGAACAGGACCGGGCCCAGGACGGAACCCTGGGCCCGATAATTAATTGTTGATTTAATCATTTTTAATACAGAGTCAGACTTCTATGATGGATTGAATCACCTTTAATACAAAGTTAGAAATCTGTTTTACATATAGCTTCCCAGGAAATACAGTGGGACCACAGTATCAGCTGAATTTAGACTATAAATTATAATTGATGGTTCTGATACTATTTAATTTAAATATGATAATTAATTGTTGATTTAATCATTTTTAATACAGAGTCAGACTTCTATTCTATATATAGCTTCCCGGCAAATACAGTGGGAATAATATCATTGAATTTAGACCCTCTGTTGAAACCAAAATCCACTGGTATTCAAATCCGGATATATACAATGGTGTAGTAAAATGGTTCCTTATATAAAATGATGAAAATCTGTTGGAAATAGCAACCTTCTTCAATCCCCCACTAGTTATTTGTTATGTATATATTTTAGGTTGCTTACTGTATTGCATATGTATATATTGATATCCAGTTTTCCTTACTCCATGTTATGAGAAAGGCTGCAGATCAAGTAATCAGATCTGGGACTATTCGAGACTCAGACTCCATTTTAGAAAGGCAGAAGCCATTAGACCAGTGTTTCTCAACTTGGGGGTCGCGACCGCTAGGGGGGGTCACGCAGGGGTGTCAGAGGGGTTGCCAAGGACCATCAGAAAACATAGTATTTTCCGTTGGTCATGTGGGTTCTATGTGGGAAGTTTGGCCCCATTCTATTGTTGGTGAGGTTCAGAATGCCCTTTGATTGTAAGCTAACTATAAATCCCAGCAACTACAACTCCCAAATAACAAAATCAATCCCCTCCCCCCAACCCCACCAGTATTCAAATTTGGGTATATCAGGCATTTGTGCCAAATTTGGTCCAGTGAATGATAATACCTGCAAATCACATATTTACATTACATTTCATAGCAGTAGCAAAACGTATGGTTGGGGGTCACCACAACATGAGGAGTCGTATTAAGGGGTCACAGCATTAGGAAGGTTGAGAACCACTGATCTACAGAGACACTCGCCGGAACACCTCAGCAAGCGAGAGTCCAAAAGTGGCAGGCTCAAACCCAGAACCTTAACCAATGGCTGATACCAGATGAGAGACTCCCCCCTGGGCACACAGAGGACTGGGCGACTTGGAAGGCGCTGAACAGACTGCGCTCTGGCACCACGAGATGCAGAACCAACCTTCAGAAATGGGGCTACAAAGTGGAATCATCGACTTGCGAGTGTGGAGAGGAGCAAACCACTGACCACCTGCTGCAATGCAACCTGAGCCCTGCCACATGCACCATGGAGGACCTTCTTGCAGCAACACCAGAAGCCCTCCAAGTGGCCAGATACTGGTCAAAGGACATTTAACCAACTACCAAACTCACAAATTTTGTATTTTTCTGTTATTTTTGCTTTGTTCTGTTAGAAATATAATATAATCGACTGGTTGCACTGACACGATAAATAATAAATACCCGATTGCCCGAAGGCCTGGTCCCACAGCCACGTTTTAACCTTTTTTCTAAAAGTGAGGAGGGATGACGATGACCTAATTTCCCGGGGAAGCAAATTCCACAGGCGGGGGGCCACCACTGAGAAGGCCCTGTCCCAAGCGTGTTTGTGACAAAGGCGGGGCCGAGAGCAGGGCCTCCCCAGACGATCTTAAGCTCCGAGGTGGGACGTGGAAGGAGATACGTTCGGACAGGTACGCTGGACCGGAGCCGTACAGGGTTTTATAGGTCAAGACCAGCACTTTGAATTGTGCTCGGAATTGGATCGGCAGCCAGTGGAGCTGGCACAGCAGGGGGTGGTATGCTCCCTGTATGGCGCTCTAGTGAGTAATCTAGCTGCCGCCCGTTGGGCTAATTGCAATTTCCGAACAGTCTTCAAAGGCAACCCCACGCAGTAATCTATTCGGGATGTGACAAGAGCGTGGAGCACCGTAGCCAGGTCCGACTTCCCAAGGTACGGGCGCAGCTGGCACATGAGTTTTAACCGTGCAAAAGCTCTCCCGGCCACCACCGAGACCTGGGGTTCCAGGATCACTCCCAAGCTGCGAAGCTGCGTCTTCAGGGGGAGTGTAACCCCATCCAACACAGGCTGTAACCCTATGTAACATAAAAGCATCAGCCTACCATTTAAAGTATACCAGTATGCAAACATAAAATCAGGATTAACTATGTAGAGGATTCAAAAAATCCCAGTGAAAAACCATTACGACAGAACCAAAGTTTAAAACCACAGCCTCCTTCTTCCTCTTTTTGTCACTCTTTGGAGGCAGGGGAGGGAGCCCTTCAATCCTAGAATGGAGGAGGAAAGGAAGGAGGAGAGACAGGCTGTGGTGAAAGAAAGAGAGAAAGAAAGAAGAAAAAAGGAATAAAAAGAGAAAGGAACGCCTGGAAGCTTCTCCCAGAGACTCCTCCTCCTCCTCCTCCCTCTCCTCTGCTGTCCTGCCTGGAATGACAAGTGCCTTCCTTGCGGCTCCAAGCCAAAGTGCTCTTCCAGCCAATGCTCTCCTCCTCCTCCTCTTCCCTTCTCAGCCACACTCACATTTCCCAAAAGGGAAAGAGCTGGAAGATCATGAAGCCTCCTTTGCGGGGAAATGGGCCTTCGGAGGGAGGGAGGGTGCCCCACTCAAGCACATGGGGAAATCTCTCCTTTGGAATCGACATAAAGCGGGAAAGATAATTTTTTCTTCTCAAAGCACAGCAGACAAAGAATCAGTACAAGAAAACTACAAACCAGAGCTGACATTTGGCACAACAGAGTATTGCATGGGCAGTTTCTTGACCAAATGGAAGGGAAAGTTGACAAGGAGAAGACCTGGTTATGGCTCACTGATGGAAGAAGGAGACAGAAGGCCTGATTCTTGCAGCCCAGGAGCAAGCCATCAGAGCAAAGGCAATTAAGACCAGGATTGATAAATCAGCTGATGACCCATTGATCATATCCTATCCTCTGCTGCTGCAAGAAAATCGCAGACGGACGACAAACAGAGGCACAACTCTGTGGCCCAAATGGTTCATTGAAACTTATATCACAACCAGAGGTGGCCCTAGGTAATTTTCAATGGTAAGAAAACAGTATTTTGCCCCGGTGCCCACCCCCCCAACCAATCATTGATATATATTTTCTGTTTGTCGTGGGAGTTCTGTGTGCCATATTTGGTTCAATTCCATCATTGGTGGAGTTCAGAATGCTCTTTGATTGTAGGTGAACTATACATCCAGTAACTACAACTCGCATATGTCAAGGTCTATTTTCCCCCAAGAGCACCTCAAGAGTGCCCCTGGGCAAAATCAACTATACTGCAAATGCTTACTTTGAATAATGGGTTGCCGAGGCTTCCCCCGGACTGCTAGGGCTGTTGTGAGCCGAGGGGGCGCTCCTCAAGTGGCGGTCAAGGGGCATTTACAGAGGCACCTCTGCGCCCCTGGCAAAAAAAGTGTACTGCGACCGCTTACTTTGCGTAATGGACGAGCCGCCCCTGATCACAACTACCACATGCCTGCAGTAAAGAACTGGCGGGATCATAAACCTGCAAAGGGAGTGGAAAATGAACACGCAAAAATACTGTGGGACTTTGAATCCAAACTGACAAAGTTTTGGAACACAATACACCAGACATCACGATAGTGGAAAAGTAAAACGTTTGGGTTATTAATGTCACCATACCAGGTGACAGTCAAATTGACAAAAACAACAGGAAAAACCCAGCCGTTATCAGGACCTCAAAATTGAACTGCAAACCAATACAGGTGGTCCCAGTGGCCATCAGCCACTGAGTGCCACAGAGCCCCCGGTGGCGCAGTGGGTTAAACCCCTGTGCCGGCAGGACTGAAGACCGACAGGTCGCAGGTTCGAATCTGGGGAGATACGGATGAGCTCCCTCTATCAACTCCAGTTCCTGCTGGAGGGAGAGGTTCACTCCGTTTTCTACAAAGTCTTTATTTATATAGAATTGGACATGAGAGAAGCCTCCCACAAGGATGATAAAAAACATCAAATCATCCGGGCGTCCCCTGGGCAACATCCTTGCAGACGGCCAATTCTCTCACAACAGAAGCGACTTTCAGTTTCTCAAGTCGCTCCTGACACGACAAAAAACAAAACAAAACCAAAAACTGAGTGCCATGCCAAAATATCTCAGCTAGCATTTGGAAACAATAGACACTGACAAAATCATGATCTGTCAACTGCAAAAGGCCACCTTACTTGGATCTGCACGCATCATTCGAAAATACATCACACAGTCCTATACGCTTGAGAAGTGCTTGACTTATGATTTTACGATATGAAATCCAGCATATATATCTCGTTTGCTGTGTCATACTGTGTTTTTGCGTCAGAATAATAATAATAATAATAATAATAATAATAATAATAATAATAATAATAATAATGGAGGAAAGCAGGGAGTTTCAGAAAAAACATCTATTTCTGTTTTATGATTATTCTAAAGCCTTGGACTGTGTGGATCATAATAAACTGTGGCAAGTTATTGGTGGTATGGGGAGACCAAGTCCCTGAGGTATCTGTATAAAAAACGACCAAGTAGCAACAGTTAAGAACAGGCCACGGACCAACAGACAGGTTCAAGATTGGGAAAGGAGTACGGCAGGGCTGTTTACTCTCACCCAACCTATTCAATTTGTATGCAGAAGGAATCATGCAAGGACCTGCGGGGCTTGACGAAACCAAGACTGGAGTTAAAATTGCTTGTTGTTGTTCATTCGTTGAGTCATTTCCAACTCTTCGTGACTTCATGGACCAGTCCACGCCAGAGCTCCCTGTCGGTCGCCACCACCCCAGCTCCTTCAAGGTCAATCCAGTCACTTCAAGGATTCCATCCATCTTGCCCTTGGTCGGCCCCTCTTCCTTTTTCCTTCCATTTTCCCCAGCATCATTGTCTTCTCTAAGCTTTCCTTTTTTCTCATAATGTGGCCAAAGTACTTCATTTTGGCCTCTACTATTCTTACCTCCAATGAGCAGTCAGGCTTTATTTCCTGAAGTATGGACTAGTTCCATGATGGCGAACCTATGACACGTGTGTCAGCACTGACACGCGTAGCCATTTTCGATGACACACAGCCGCATGCGGCCGCATACAGAGAAGTTGGGACCGCATCCCAAGAAGGACATTTCATCCTCGGCTCCTACACCAGCATTTTTCTATAATGCCGAGATATATGGCATTATAGAAAAAGCAGGTAACTTAAATAATTAGTTTTTGGTTTATTAAATACAGTTATATATTACAACAATATATTTTTGTTATTAAACTATAAATATCATGAAATTATGGGTTTTTCTCGAAGTGACACCCCACTTGAGTTATGCTCGTTTTTTTGGCGAGTATTGACACACCAAACTCAAAAGGTTGCCCATCATTGGACAAGTTGGATCTTCTCGCTGTCCAAGGCACTCTCAGAACTTTCCTCCAACACCACATTGATAGATAGAACATAAAAAACCTGAGATATGCAGATGATTCCACTTTGATGGCTGAAAGCGAGGAGGAGCTGAGGAGCCTTTATCACCAAGGTGAAAGAAGAAAGGGCAAAAGCTGGGTTGCAGTTCAACATCAAAAGAACCAAGATGATGGCAACCAGACTGAATGATAACTGGCAAATAGAGGGAGAAAATGTGGAGGAAGTGACAAACTTTGTATTTCTGCAGACACAGAGTGCATCAAGGACATCAGAAGGCATTTCCTTCTTGGGAAGAGAGCAAGGACCAACCTCAGAAGAATTGTTAAAAGTAGAGACATCACATTGGCAACAAAGATCTGCATAGTTAAAGCAATAGTATTCCCCGTAGTAACCTATGGATGCGAGAACTGGACCATAAGGAAGGCTGAATGAAGGAAGAAAGATACTTTTGAACTGTGGTGCTGGAGTAAAATCTGAGAGTGCCTTGGACCGCAAGAAGACCCAACCAGTCCATACCCCAGGAAAGAAAGCCCAGCTGCTCATTGGAGGAAAGGATAGTAGAGGCAAAGATGAAGTCCTTTGGCCACATAATGAGAAGACAGGAAAGTTTGGAGAAGACAATGATGCTGGGGAAAATGGAAGGAAAAAGGAAGAGGGGCTGGTCAAAGGCAAGATGGATGGATGGCATCCTTGAATGAACTGGTTTGACTTTGAAGGAGCTGGGATGGGCCAGGAGGGCATCAAGAGGCCAACGCCACTGAACAAAATAATAATAATAATAATAATAATAATAATAATAATAATAATAATAATAGCAGCAGCAAAAACAACAACAACAATAAATAATAATCCCTTTGGGCAGCCCAAGGCCTGCAACGTGTTTAACCTTTGAAATGAGAAGGTAATGGTCGCCGATTAACCTTTCAGTCAACATAAAAGCAAGATATAATAATAATAATAATAATAATGAATAATAATAA
Organism: Anolis sagrei ordinatus; assembly: GCF_025583915.1. NCBI lineage: Eukaryota > Metazoa > Chordata > Lepidosauria > Squamata > Anolidae > Anolis > Anolis sagrei. The sequence goes on from NW_026847771.1 coordinate 48,134,658, forward strand.
CAACAGCAACAACAAATAACAATCCCTTTGGGCAGCCCAAGGCCTGCCCCCTATTGAATCTTTGAAATGAGAAAGTAATGGTTGGCGGTTAATTTTTGCCTCTCAGTTGAGATAAAAGCAAGATATCATAATAATATTCCATAGGACTTGAATAACAACACCACCAACAAAAAAGGCCAAGGCCTGCCCCATATTCAGTCTTTAAAACAAGTAAGTAACGGGGTTGTTGTAGGTTTTTCCGGGCTATATGGCCATGTTCTGGAGGCAATTTTTCTCCTGACGTTTCGCCTGCATCTATGGCAAGCATCCTCAGAGGTAGTGACCTCACTACCTCTGAGGATGCTTGCCATAGATGCAGGCGAAACGTCAGGAGAAAAATTGCCTCCAGAACATGGCCATATAGCCCGGAAAAACCTACAACAACCCAGTGATTCCGGCCATGAAAGCCTTCGACAATACAAGTAAGTAACGGTCGCCAGTAAGCTTCTGCCTCTCAATTGAGTAATAATAATGATGATGATTCCATAGTATTGAATGAATAATACTAATCATCGTCACCATCATCATCGTAATACCAGCAACAGCAACAACGAATAAGCCCAAGGCCTGCCCCATATTCAACCTTATAAAGGGGAGAGTACAAGTTGCTGTCAATCCAGATAAAAGCAATACAATAATAGCAACAACAACAACAATAATGATAACAGCCACAAACAATCCTTTTGAGCAATCCATGGCTCCTGGTTGGCCTTCAAAACGGGGAGAGAAAGGGTTGCCCTTTAACTTTTGCATCTCAAGTGGGATGAAAATCATTATAATAAGAATCACAATAAGCCCAAGAAATAGTCCCTCGATTTGGAAGCGACCCCCAAAGGCCATCCAGTCCAGCCCCATTCTGAACTGCAAGTCATTTGTAAGCCTGGTGTTTGCAACCCAGGGATGGCCTGGTTAGATAGAAAGATAAATGGGAGATATAGAATCATAGATTCAGAAGAGGCCCCCAAAGGCCATCCAGTCCAGCCCCATTCTTAACTAGGAGTATTTGCAAGTCGGATGTTTGTAACTTGGAGATGGCCTCTCTCTCTCTCTCTCTACATATATATATATACTAGCTGTCCCCTGCCACGCATTGTTGTGGCCCAGTCTGTTGATCTGGAAAATAAAGTAATGAGAAAGTGTTGGTTTCTAATATATATAATGTCTTTACGCTTGTGGGTAAACAGTATTTCTTGCTGTATCTTTGCCAGTGTTGATGTGGAGGCTGTCTGGTTTGCCTACCCTGCAACATATAATTGTCCTTCTTTAGGGGTCCCTTTCAAATCTATGATACTATATCTCTGTGTGTTTGAATCATATATATATCTATCTATATCTATGGCTGGATGGCTCTTTGTCAGGAGGGCTTTGATTATGTTTTCTTGCCCTGGTGAAGGGAGTTGGACTGGATGGCCTTAAGGCAGCATTTCTGTTGGTCTGTGGAAAGTTTGGCCCAATTCTCTCATTGATGTGGTTCAGAATGCTCTTTGCTTGTAGGTGAACTATACATCCCAGTAACTATAACTCTCAAATTTCAAAGTCTATTTCCCCCCAGCTCCATCTGTGTTCATATTCATATGGAATATACGTGCCAAGTTTGGTCCAGATCCATCAGTGCTCTCTGGATGTAGATGAACTACAACTTCCAAACTCAAGGTCAAGGCCCACCAAACCCTTCCAATATTTTCTGTTGGTCATGGGAGTCCTGTGTGCCATGTTTGGTTCAATTCCATCGTTGGTGGAGTTCAGAATGCTCTTTGATTGTAGATGAACTATAAATCCCAGCAACTACAACTCCCAAAATCATAATTTTTTTGAGTGATGGTTACTCCTTGTGTTGTGAGATGTTTTGTTGCCAAATTTGGTGTGACTTCGTTCATTGGTTCTTTTGTTTTTAAGGTACTCATTATGCACAGAGCATTTGTGTGTGTGTGTGTGTATGTGTATATGTGTGTGTGTGTATGCATATATATATATATATATATATATATATATATATATATATCACTCTAGATTTGGAAAGGGCCCCCAAAGGCCACCCAGCCCAGCCTACTTCTATCTGCCAGGCAGGATGGCATCATGGGGGGAAGATTTCCCTCACTTCTTCTTTGTCTCTCCCCTGACATTCTTAACTCTTGAGTCATTTGCAAGCCGGATGCCTGCAACTTGGGGACAGCCTGTGTAGAGCAAAGATAGCAAGGCGGAGATGAGCCTGGGTGGAGACCAGCGGAGCAGGCAATTGACTCCTAGCTAAGAACAATGGGGCTGGACTGGGTGGCCTTTGGGGGCCCCTTCCAAGTCTAGGATACTATCTCTCTCTCTATATATATATATACACACACACACAGGCCATCCCTAAGTTACACACATCCGACTTACAAATGACTCACAGTTAAGAACAAAGCTGGACTAGATAGCCTTTAGGGGTCCCTTCCAAATCTATGATACTTTATCTCATATCTATTTATTTATATATCTATCTATACAGGCCACCCGCAACTTACAAACATCCGCCTTGCAAACGACTCCCAGTTAAGAACAGGGCTGGATTTGATGTCCTTTAGGGGCCCTGTCCAAATCTAGGATACTATATCTCATACACACACACACACAGGCTATCCCCAAGTTACACACATCCGACTTACAAATGACTCCCAGTTGAGAACAGGGCTGGATTTGATGTCCTTTAGGGGCCCTGTCCAAATCTAGGATACTATATCTCATACACGCACACACACAGGCTATCCCCAAGTTACACACATCCGACTTACAAATGACTTGTAAGTTGGGCTGGACTGGACTGGATGGCCTTTGGGGGTCCCTTCCAAATCTATGAAATTATATCTATTTCATATCTATATCTATACATACACAGCCAACTTACAAACACCTGACATACAAGCGACTCCTAGTTAAGAAGGGGGCTGGGCTGGATGGCCTTTGGGGGCCCTTTCCGAACCTAGGGCACGCGGCCTATCTCCTGCCTGCTTAACCACTGAGTTCATCCCGAAAGCAGGAGCTCTGACCCCGGAGGGAGGGAGGCTGCACGCCCTGTGGTTTCTGGGTCAGCGCAAGGCAGCAAACGGCTCTGACCGGATTCTCATTTGTTCAGATGCTCTTTTGTTTACAGATGGGCAATCCCTGAGGCCTCTGCCAACGCCAACGCCCTGAACCCGAAACGCTGGTATCTGTCCTGGAAGCGAATTGGGGGGGAAAGCCTTAAAAAAAGGACGGGATTCGGATCCGCCCTCAAAACTCAAACTCAGGCATGAAATTGGGGTGGAAGGAAAAGGCCTCCCCTCTCTCCTCTCGGCGGCAACAACAACGCCGAAGGAGCCTAGGGTGGATGGAGTAACTCACTCCGGGAGCCCAAATTGGGCAACTTGGCTGGAAAAGCCTTCCAAAACAAACAGAGTGACACGTTTCAATGCTGTTACCAGAGCGGAGCAACTTCCGAGTTTGTTCAGTGACCCAATGTTTTCCCAAAGTTTGCCTTCTCGAGTACAAGAAGCACTAGCTGCATTTTCCCCATCTTTGTTCTTCTCTGCCTTCTCCTTGCCATTGAGAAGCCCAGGGAGGAAGAAGCTGAGGCTCTTTGGAAGAGCTCCTTATCTCCTGTCAACACTCAAGCCATTCCAGGGACAGGGTGACTTTCCTAATTCTGATCCATCCACATTACAAAGCCAGAGGAGAAGGGATCAAAAATAAACCGGGAGCCAGTTTTCTTTAGAGGAGGAGGAGGCCACCCAGGGCTATTTCTGGTGGGGACAATCTGCTTGGAAGGCCCACAAGGAGGGAGGCAGCAGCAGATGGAGCACAATACGGATTAAGGCAGGCAGGCAGGCAGGGCTCTCATCCAAGCCAAGGCCCCCCGGAAGTGGAAAGCGCTGGGCAAACCCTCCTGACAGATAGCCACCTGTGCCATCCTCTCCAAGGCAGCATGTTCTGTCGGTGAGAGTCACAAGACCCTTTTCTCATTTGAGTTCACTGCAGCAGCCGGAAACAAACAGGCTCCTTCTTCAAAATGATTGCATTGGCGATCCCTATCGTATCCTTATCCATATTCAGTCATTGCCAGAAGGGACAGAGAGTTTCATCTATGCCAAAGATCGTGCCATCACCACTCAAGCAGGGAGCTTTGAAATGGCTGAACAGAGAGTTTCATCTATGCCAAAGATCGTGCCATCACCACTCAAGCAGAGAGCTTTGAAATGGCTGAACAGAGAGTTTCATCTATGCTGAAGATCGTGCCATCACCACTCAAGCAGGGAGCTTTGAAATGGCTGAACAGAAGCTCTCCAAAGTGCTCTTACTGCTTATGACAGGAAAAAACCAGCTGATTCCACATCAATCTAAAATACAGAAATGTGTTTTTCACTTACAGAACAGACAAGTATCTCGAGGTCTGAGGATGACCTAGAAAGGAATCCCACTGGAGCACTGCAGCACATCCAAATACCTTGGAGTCACTCTGGACCTGCTCTGACTTACAGGAAGCACTGCTTGACTATCAATCAAAAACTGGGTGTAAGAAATAATATCATATAAAAGCAGGCTGGCACAACCTGGGGATCACAACCAGGTACAGTGAAGACATCTACCCTTGTGCTTGGCTAATCTGCTGCTGAGTATGCATGCCCAGTGTGGAATACATCTCATCATGCTGAAACAGTGAATGTGGCTCTTAATGACACATGCTGCATTATAACAGGATGTCTGCGCCCCACACCACTGGAGAAATTATACTGTTTAGCCGGTATTGCACCACCTGATATCTGCCGGGAAGAAGCAGACAATAATGAAAGGACCAAGGCATTGACATATCATTAAAGCTTTTAAACAGAGGCTGGATGGCCATCTGTCAGGGGTGATTTGAATGCAATATTCCTGCTTCTTGGCAGGGGGTTGGACTGGATGGCCCATGAGGTCTCTTCCAACTCTTTGATTCTATGATTCTATATCGGGCCCAGCCCAGCCCAAAAGTGGCAGGTAAAAACCCGGAACCTCAATCAGTGGCTGAGATCGGATGAGAGACTCCCTCCTGGGCACACAGAAGATGGGAGACTTGGAAGGCACTGAACAGGTTGTGCTCTGGCACCACCAGGTGAAGAGCCAACCTTAAGAAATGGGACCACAAAGTGGAGTCCATGACATGCGAGTGTGGAAAAGAGCAAACCACAGACCCCCAACTACAATGCAGCCTGCGCCCTGCCACATGCACAAGGGAGGACCTTCTTACAGCAACACCAGAAGCACGTCAAGTGGGCAGCTTCTGGCCAAAGGACATTTAGCATCATGCCAAGTTTTTAACTTTGTTTGTGGTTTTTCTATACATTGTAACTGTATCCTCAATTCGTTTCGGAACTCGATAAATAAAAATCCATATCTTCAAAATGGTCTGATCCAGGCGGCCAAGAGAGTGGGTTCTTGGCCTTGGGGATGTTGTTTCCTGCGCAAAATCTTTGCACCCAGGACCACCTTTTGGAACGTTGTCTCCTGCACAAAATCATCACATCCAAAATGACCTGCAGGTGAATAAGAGGCATCAACAGCGTGGTGGCACCTTTGAGACCTGGGTCCCACCTCCAAGAGCAAAGCACAAAGGCTGCTGGCCTGGAAATTGTTTCCTGTCCTCCGGGTGGTCACTTCCCGTCGACCCTATGCGTGCCATCGACTGGACGGGGGCAAAGCAGGGCTTGCCCCACCCCAGCCAGTCCACAGATATATAAACCCATTGTCCTAATTCCAACAGACCTCACTACCTCTGAGGATGCTTGCCATAGATGCAGGCGAAACGTCAGGAGAAATGCCTCTAGAACATGGCCCTATAGCCCGAAAAAACCCACAAGAACCTAGTGATTCCAGCCATGAAAGCCTTCGACAATACATTCAGGGCTGCATTGTTTGTTCTTCCTTGTGGAAGAATATGCCAAAGTGGAACATGTTTCCAGCATTGTCTACTTGACAATCTGCTTTCTTTTCCAAATCAGTTCCTTCCCGCAGCCAGAATCTGGGCCCTCCAGACCCAGCTTGCTTTCTGAGACTTTAACGCACAATGTGAGCAAAGGCAAGGGCCTTCTATGGGAACAAGCAACACATTTGAAGGACAGAGGTGGAATGGCTTGGCCGAGAAGCAACAACGCCTGGAAAGAAGGAGGAGCTCCTCTTTGAAGAACATCATCTCTCATCTAGTTGCATTGACTCCATATTATGGGATGCTGGGATTGGTAGTTTGGGGAGGCATCAAGAGGGGGCTCAAGGCCTTGTCCAACTGCAGCCCCCAGGACTCAGTAGCACTGAACCCAGGCAATTCAGGTGGATTCATTTTGCAGCAGAGATGCAACCAAGGTGTTCCTTTCCATTGCTGAAAGCTTTGGTGCCGTGTTGTTGTTGTTATTGGTTATTATACCCTGCTTTATCTTTCCCGAAGGGGGCTGAAAGAGGGCACTTTTGACGCATCGCATTCGCCAGCAAATCCTTTTTATTGGTTTCAGGGTTTTGGAAACAGAGGTGCGCCTCAGATCCAATGGCACACGACATGTGAGTCCAGGTGGGGTGTATCAAACCGTTCCCATTTCTTCCCAAAGACTCTCCACCTTGTTAAACACAGGCTTTGGCTACATTCAAGCCTTCCCTTCCTTCCTTTCCTGGCCATGCCACAGATCCGGATCGGGACCCGTCCGTCTGGGCTGTAAGTGCGACACGTGACCCACGCCTCCCTAATTGGCATGACATTGTCTGCGTGTCTTTCTCTCTCTTCCCCTCCGGCAGAAGGAGGCCAAGCAGCATGCGATTAGCAACAGACGGGAAGCATAATCCTCGCCCTTGATCCCTCTCTCCAAAATCCTCCCTTTTGCCAGCTCTATATATATCTCTATCTATCTATTTATCTATAAATAAATAAATATCGGATCTATCTTAGAAGCAAGAGACTGGGTCTCTTTAAAGGTCCACTTGCCAGATTTGGAAATCCTTGGCCCTAATACTAAAATATTTGTATTTCTTTGAACCCCAAAACTGTCCCAAGAGACAGGCCCCAAGCAGAGAGAGAACAGCAGCAGGAAGAAGAGAAAAATATATATTAGAGTAGCTGTAACAACAACGACAATAATATATATTGTATATACTACAATTTATGACATGGTAGTGCATTATATATATATTGTGGTATAATAAGAGTCTAATATGATAATATGTAATAATATGATAATTGCATATTATCTATTACATATAAGTAGTAATATTACAATATAACCTGTTATTATTTTGAATGTAGATGTGGATTTGTTTTTGGGATTTGGGGGGACTTTTTTTGTCTTTGTTCAGCTTCCCATGTCATTGAATGCTGGGTGATACCTGTTGTAAACAGCCCCAAGTCCTCTCAGGGAGGTAGAGCAGGAGAGAAATAAGAGTTGTTATTGTTATTATTACTATTATAGTATTAATAATAGTATCATAATAATATATAGTGATAAAGTAATATATAGTGATAGAGTGTATAATAATAATAATATATAGTAATATAATAATATATAGTGATAGTGTGTTGTGAACCGCTGTGAGTCGCCTCCGGGCTGAGAACAGCGGTATAGAAGTAAAGTAAATAAATAATAAATAGAGTAATAACAATAATGATTTTTTTTTCATGTGAGGAGCAACTTGGGAAACTTCAAGTCACTTCTGGTGTGAGAGAATTGGCCATTTGCAAGAACGCTGCCCAGGAGATGTTGCCCAGATGTGCTACCATCCTTGTGGGAGTCTTCTCTCATGTTCCCACATGAGAAGCTGGAGCTGACAAACAGGAGCTCACCCCACTCCCCGGATTCAAACTGCCGACCTTCAGATCAGCAGTTGAGCCGGCACAGGGGTTTAAACCATTGTGCCACCCCGGCTTCCTAACAATAATGATAAAAAATGAATAGAAATTGAGCAATAGTGATAATAATAATAATATATAGAAATACAGAAATAATAATTGTAATAGAATTGTTATTGTCGGAAGCTATGAGAGCAGCTCCACCCCTCTTGTCCTTTAGGAAAGAACTGAAGACGTTCCTGTTTTGAAATAGCTTTCAATGGAATGAGACACAAGCCAAGTATTTTACCGCCTTATGGGAATTTTAGACTATTTTTAATTCAACCTTAATTTAATTTTAATTGTCTACAAGATAGTATCCATGGAACTCTTTTGGGTTGTTTTAATCAATGCGTTTATGTTATATTGTATGCGAGCCGCCTTGGGTCCGTTGGGAGGAAGGCAGGAGGGAAATACCCGGAGTAAATAAATAAATATGGTAGTGATGGAGTAATAATAATAGCATTAGAGTAGTAGTAGTAGTAATAATAATAATGATGATGATAAATGATAATAATAGCAACAATAGCAATAGTGATATAATAATAATATACAATAGTAATATAGTAGTCATAATAATAGAGAAATACAGTATATTAATAATAGTAATATAGTAGTAGCAGCAGTAATAATAACAGTAATATAATAATAATACAAAACAGTAATATAGTAACAATAATATAATAATATATGTCATATTATAGTAATAATAACATAGTAGTAATAATAGTAATATAAAGTAATAGAGTAATAATAGTAAAATACTAATAATAGAGTAATAACATTATAATAGTAATATAATAGTATTATAGTAGTAGCAATAATAATAGTACTATAACAATAGTAATTATATAAAAAAGCAATATAGTAGCAATAATATTATAATATACAATAGCATAGTAATAAATAATAATAATAATATAGTAGTAATATAATCATATAAAGTAATAATAATATAATATAGTAGATAATATAGTAGGACAAGAGGGAGGGGGCAGATCTAGTCTCGCTCGGGAAAGAGTTCCATAGCCGAGGGGCCACCACAGAGAAGGCCCTGTCTTTTGTCCCCACCAAACGTGCTTGCGAAGGTGGTGGGACAGAGAGCAGGGCCTCTCCGGAAGAATAGGTTAGATCTTCCGGAGAGGCCCTGCTCTCGGTTCCACCACCTTCTCAAGCACGTTTGGTGGGAACGAGAGACAGGGCCTTCTCTGTGGTGGCCCCTCGGCTATGGAACTCTCTCCCGAGCGAGATTAGATCTGCCCCCTCCCTCTTGTCCTTCAGGAGGCTAGTGAAATCCTGGTTATGGAACGAAGCATTCCCAGAATAATGGCTGAGACTGATTACAGACCAAAGTGAGTGACCACATATGCGGACTGAGTTGAACATGATTTTACCTTGGCGATTTGGTATATATGTATTTTATCTATATGTATTTTAATCTTGTATTGTTGTATGATGTTTTAACTTGTATTAGCAGCACTGAATCCTTGCTGTTAGCCGGTCTGAGTCCCTCTACGGAGGTGAGAAGATCGGGATATAAAAGCTTTGAATAAATTAAATAAATACCAGTAGCAGTAGGAATAGTAATAATCATATAATAATAGTGATAATAATAGTAACAGCAATAATACTAGTAATAGTAAAATACTAAGAATAGTAAAATATTACTACTACTACTACTACTACTACTACTACTAATAATAATAATAATAATAATAATAGGAACTCCTTTCCGGGCAAGCTTGCTGGGCTCCCATCCTGCCACCCTTTATATTCAAGGTTTGAATATGACACTTCTTGGCAGGAGGTTGGACTGGATGGCCCATGAGGTCTCTTCCAACTCTATGATTTTATGACACTGCAGAGACAGCTTTTCATGGATTCATTGATATCATGTGTTCTGATATCAATGGCTTTTCTGGCTGTGTTTAGTTCTTTTTCGTTGCCTCTGAATTGGGATCTGTTTGCTGTCCCGAAACGCCGTGATAAGGGAGAAAAGGTTATTTTAAGCACAAAGTAAACTTTGGAGCCTGAACTCAAGTGACTCCGCTTTTTGGGAAAATGGAAGGGAAGAGCCGGGTCATGTTTAATATTTAATTCTGAAGCAGTTTCTGGCACAAAGCCCACCGCCACAGGGCCGGGCCTGCTTTCCCTCTCCATCCAGGGGATGATTAGTATAATCATTGCTATTATTATTATCTATCTATCTATCTATCTATCTATCTATCTATCTATCTATCTATCTATAAATGCTCTGTGCATAATGAGTACCTTAAAAACAAAAGAACCAATGAACGAAATCACACCAAATTTGGCAACAAAACGTCTCATAACACAAGGAGTGACCATCACTCAAAAAATTATGATTTTGTCATTTGGGAGTTGTAGTTGTAGTTCACCTATAATCAAAGAGCATTCTGAACTCCACCAACAATGGAATTGAACCACACTTGGTACACAGAACTCTCATGACCAACAGAAAATACTGAAAGGGTTTGGTGGGCATTGACCTTGATTTTTGGAATTGTAGTTCACCTCCATCCAGAGAACACTGTGGATTCAAACAATGATGGATCCAGACCAAACTTGACAGAAATACTCAATATGCCCAAATGTGAACACAGATGGAGTTTGGGGGAAATAGACCTTGACATTTAGGAGTTGTATTTACTAGGATGTATAGTTCACCTACAATAAAAGAGCATTCCGAACCCCTCCAATGATGGAATTGGGCCAAACATCCCACACAGAACCCCCATACAATAACTAGTAGTTTTGTCGAAGGCTTTCATGGCCGGAATCACTGGGTTGTTGTAGGTTTTCCGGGCTATATGGCCATGTTCTAGAGGCATTTTCTCCTGACGTTTCGCCTGCATCTATGGCAAGCATCCTCAGAGGCTTTCATGGCCGGAATCACTGGGTTGCTGTAGGTTTTTCCGGGCTATATGGCCATGTTCTGGAGGCAATTTTTCTCCTGACGTTTCGCCTGCATCTATGGCAAGCATCCTCAGAGGTAGTGAGGTCTTGCAAGTGCTTAATAAAAACCAACATCTTACAAGATGAACAAAGAGATAGAACAAGGTATCAAAAACTACTGTGTTTTCCGGTGGTCTTGGGTGACCCTTCTGACACCCCTGGTGCCCCCCCCCCCCCCCCCGGGGGTCTTTGACTTTCCAGGTTCAGAAATGCTGCCTTAAGGCCATCCAATCCAACTCCCTTCACCAGGGCAAGAAAACATAATCAAAGCCCTCCTGACAAAGAGCCATCCACCCATTCACACACACACATGTATGTATATGACAGTTGCAGTATCAAAGACTTGAAAGGGACCCCTACAGAAGGACAATGATACATTGCATGTTCCAGAGTAGGGAAACCAGACAATCTCCACATCAACACTGGCAAAGAAACAGCAAGAAATACTGTTTACCTATAAGCATAAAGACATTATATATATTAGAAATCAACACTTTCTCATAACTTTATTTTCCAGATCACCAGACCGGGCCACAGCAACGCGTGGCAGGGGACCGCTAGTTATTATTATTATTTTACCGACACAAAAGCACAGTATGTCACAGCAAATGAGATCTATATGCTGAATTTCATATCGCAAAATCACAAGTCAAACACTTCCAAAGCGTCTAGGACTGTGTGATGTATTTTCAAATCATGCATGCAGATGGTGGCCTTTTGCAGTTGACAGATCATGATCTTGTCAATGTTTATTGTTTCCAAATGCTGACTGAGATCTGTCTGGCATGGCACCATGTACTGGTTTATGCCAGAGCCTTTGCAGTTCAATTTTGAGGTCTTGATAACGGCTGAGTTTTACCTGTTGTTTTTCTTCAATGCGACTATCACCTGGCATGGCGACATCAATAATCCAAACTTTTTTCTTTTCCACAATCGTGATGCCTGGTGTATTGTGTTCCAAAACTTTGTCAGTCTGGATTCAAAAGTCCCACTTTTGAATGTTCATTTTCCGCTCCCTTTGCAGGTTGATGATCCCACCAGTTCTTTACTACTGGGAGGTGGTACCTGTCACATAAGTTCCAATGAATCATTTGGGCCACAAAGTTGTGCCTCTGTTTGTAGTTTGTCTGTGCGATTTTCTTGCAGCAGCTGAGGATATGTCTTGTTTGGATTTACCTTCAACTTGTTAGCCTTCATCCAGCCCATTACTGATGGCAGGAGCTGGTTCAAGACCAGAATGGCAACCTTGGCTTTTGGTGCAAAGTAGTAGTAGAGTTGGGTGTCATCCACATACACATGTCACTGAACTCCAAAACTCCAGATGATCTCTCCCAGCAGTTTCATGTAGATGTTAAACAACATGGGGACAGAATGGAGCCCTGAGGGACACCACAGGCCAGGGAGTTGAACAGGAATCCCCCAGCAGCACCTTTTGGGTCCATCCCTCCCAGAAGGACCAGAACCACTACAGAACAGTGCCCTTGAGTCCCATCCCTGAGAAGCGGCCCAGAAGGAGACCATGGTCGATGGTATTGAAAGCCGCTGAGAGGTCCAGGAGAACCAGCAGGGACACACTCCCCCTGCCAGCTGTCTTTGGTGATAATTCACCAAAGTGACCAATGCCATCTCAGTTTCGTAACCAGGTCTGAAACCAGATTGAGATGGATCCAGATAATTGGTTTCATCTAAGAACCTTTGGAGTTGTGAGGTCCCAACTTCTCCAGAACCTTGCCCTGGAACAGGACACTGGCCTGTAGTTGTTAAGTTGGGTGGGATCCAGTACTGGTTTCTTTAACAATGGTCTTCCTGCAGCCTTCTTTAGGCTAATTGGCATTGAGCCTTGGGCCAAAAATATTATTAGTATTAGGATGTATTATTATTATTATTATTATTATTATTATTATTACTATTATTAGAAACACATCAAGACGAGTCCACAGCAAACAAGATCACTCTGCTGGCTATTGTATTGGATCACACGTCGGACACTTTCCAAGTGTCTAGAACTGTGTGATGTATCGGCGAATGATGCATACAGATCCCAGTAGGATGGCCTTTTGCAGCTGGCAGGTGGTAATTTTGTCAGCGCCAATTGTGTTTAAGTGGAGGCCAAGGTCTTTAGGCACTGCACCCAGTGTGCCGATCACCATTGGGACCACCTTAACAGGCTTGTGCCAGAGTCTTTGCCATTCGATCTTTAAATCCTCATATCGTGTCAGCTTTTCCAGTTGTTTTTCTTCGATCTTGCTGTTGCCTGGGATTGCAACATTGACAATCCATGCTTTGTTTTTTAACACGATTGTGAGGTCGGGAGTATTATACTCCAGAACTCTGTCTGTCTGAATCCGGAAGTCCCAGAGGAGTTTGGCGTGTTCATTCTCTGTAACTTTTCCGGCTTGTGATCCCACCAGTTCTTTGTTGCAGGCAGATGGTATTTGTGGCACAAGTTCCAATGAATCATCTGAGCAACGGTGTTGTACCTCTGCTTGTAGTCTGTCTGCGCAATCTTCTTGCAGCAGCTGAGGATGTGATCTATCGTTTTGTCTGCTTCCTTGCAGAGTCTACACTTGGGATCTGTTGTCAACTTTTCAATTCTGGCTTCGATGGCATTGGTTCGAATGGCTTGTTCTTGGGCTGCCAGAATCAGGCCCTCCATCTCCTTTTTCAGAGTTCCATTTGTGAGCCACAGACATGTTTATTCTTTGTCAATTTGGCTCTCAATTTTTGCCAGAAACTGTCCATGGAGAGCCTTCTTTCACCAGTTTTCTCTTTTGCTCTGGATTGTGTTTTTATGGTATTCCCTCTTTGTCTTTTGCACTTTAACCAGTTTACTACTATTGACTTCCCTCAATGACTTATTATTATTATTATTACTAATATGTTTATTTCTACCCGGCTGGCAAGGAGCCTCCAAGCAGATTTCAGGTGTCAATCAGAGCCCTTATCTCCCATACGTCTCCATAGCAGCTGATGGCCCAATTATGGTTATATAACCCCAGGTAATTATCTGTACAGCTCTATTAGGAGGATCATTACAGGCCAATTACCCAATCTCAACCCTGCCTTCCTCCAACTCCCATCATCCAGCAACCCATGGGAGTCATACAGTACTAGCAGCAATACCAATAATAATAGTAATATAACAAGAATAGTAACACTTGAAGCGGGCGAGGCCATTGCAGTATTGACATGTTTTGTTTTGTTTCACTGAAAAACAACAGCAAAGCAATACTGAGAGAGGGAAGAGTCAAAAAAAGGAAGTGATAGAAGAAGGTAAATCCCCTTGAAGCTGCCACGTTTTTGGAGCTTTATTGCTCCTCCGCTCTTAACACACAACGGCAGCCCCAATATGACTCATTATAGGGGTAGTCTACCTCTAACCCCTTTCTCCCCAAAATGGGGAGGTTTAGTGCTCCTCCGCTCTTAATTCAAGATGGTGACATCTCTCTGTCGCATTAGAGCAGATGGTAGTCTATTTCTGACCTAGGGGCCAAGGTTGCCACGTTCTTGGAGATTTCGCACTTCTCCGCTCTTAAGATCCCACACTGTAGCAAATCTCTGACCAAGAGTCCAAAGTTGCTCCTCCACTCTTAATACACCTCTATGGCCCATTAAGGCAGCCGGTAGAATCATAGAATCAAAGAGTTGGGCCATCCAGTCCAACCCCCTGCCAAGAAGCAGGAATATTGCATTCAAATCACCCCTGACAGATGGCCATCCAGCCTCTGTTTAAAAGCTTCCAAAGAAGGAGCCTCCACCACACTCCGGGGCAGAGAGTTCCACTGCTGAACAGCTCTCACAGTCAGGAAGTTCTTCCTAATGTTCAGATGGAATCTCCTCTCTTGTAGTTTGAAGCAATTGTTCCGCGTCCTAGTCTCCAGGGAAGCAGAAAACAAGCTTGCTCCCTCCTCCCTGTGGCTTCCTCTCACATATTTATACATGGCTATCATATCTCCTCTCAGCCTTCTCTTCTTCAGGCTAAACATGCCCAGCTCCTTAAGCCGCTCCTCATAGGGCTTGTTCTCCAGACCCTTGATCATTTTAGTCGCCCTTGTCTGGACACATTCCAGCTTGTCAATATCTCTCTTGAATTGTGGTGCCCAGAATTGGACACAATATTCCAGGTGTGGTCTAACCAAAGCAGAATAGAGGGGTAGCATTACTTCCCTAGATCTAGACACTATGCTCCTATTGATGCAGGCCAAAATCCCATTGGCTTTTTTTGCCGCCACATCACATTGTTGGTTCATGTTTAACTTGTTGTCCACGAGGACTCCAAGATCTTTTTCACACGTACTGCTCTCAAGCCAGGCATTCCCCCATTCTGTATCTTTGCATTTCGTTTTTTCTGCCTAAGTGGAGTATCTTGCATTTGTCCCTGTTGAACTTCATTTTGTTAGTTTTGGCCCATCTCTCTAATCTGTCAAGATCGTTTTGAATCCTGCTCCTGTCCTCTGGAGTACTGGCTACCCCTCCCAATTTGGTGTCGTCTGCAAACTTGATGATCATGCCTTCTAGCCCTTCATCTAAGTCATGAATAAAGATGTTCTACCGTAGTCTATCTCCAACTCATTTCTCACCAAAGATGGGGTTAGTGCTCCTCCTCTTAAGAGGCCACATTATAGCAAATGATAGTCTATCTGACCCATTTCCCCCCAAAGATGGGGCTTAGAGGCCAAGGTTGCGATGTTTTTGGAGGACTAGCACTCCTCCGCTCTTAACACACGATAGTGGCACCTCTATGACCCACTATAGTAAGTGGCACTCTATCTCTGACCCATTCCTCCTGACGAATGGGGCTTAGAGTCTAAGGTTGCCACATTCCTTGGTGGTATAGTGCTCCTCTGCTCTTAAGAGGCTGCATTATGGCAGATGGTAGTCTATCTCTGATCTAGAGGCCAAGGTTGCCATATTTTTAGAGGCTTACCACTCCTCTGCTCTCGATACATGCAAAGCAAGGGGGGAACACCTGGAGGACCTCTGGGGGACCCTCCATTAGCATCCTTTCCTGTCAATAACACTTCCAAGGACTTCTTGGCCGAGGGCTGCGCATCCCCTTCCCTTCTTTGCCCCCAACCACACTCACCTGTTGAACAGGATCTAATAATACAAATACTAATAACAATCTATTCTAAACTGTAGGTTGATTGATGCTTTTATGTTAAAGCTGCTTTGGGGGTAGAAATATAGTAACAACAACAATAATATTGATAATAATAGCATAGTTTAAATTGTAAGCTGATGCTTTTAAGCCACTTTGAGTCTCTTGCAGGGGTAGAAATAAATAAAATAATAACAAATTGATGATAATAATAATAATAATAATAATAATAATAATGGTAGTGATGATATGATGATAATAATAATAATCATCATCATCGAATGATAGAATCCCAGAGTTGGAAGAGACCTTGCAGGTCAGAGGTCCTCAAACTACGGCCCGGGGGCCGGATACGGCCCTCCAAGGTCATTTACCTGGCCCTTGCTCAGGGTCAACCTAGGTATGAAATGACTTGAAACAACACCACCACGACAACAACAACAACAACAACCCTATCTCATTAGCCAAAAGCAGGCCCACACGTCCCAATGAAATACTAATAAGTTTATATTTGTTAAAATTGTTCTTCATTTTAATTATTGTATTGTTTTTAAGTGTTATAGCACTATAAATAAGATATGTGCAGCGTGCATAAGAATTCATTCATTTTTTTTCCAAATGATAATCAGGCCCTCCAACACTTTGAGGGACTGTGACCTGGCCCTCTCTTTAAATAGTTTGAGGACCCCTGTCGTAGGCCATTCCTACCAAGAAGCAGGAAAATTGTATTCAAAGCACCCCCAACAGATGGCCATCCATCCAGATAGTCTTAATAATATAATGACATTGATATAATGGTAATGATAATACCTTTAGGGGACATAAGGAGTGTTATAAAGTTTTTAAAATTTTATTTAATAATATGAATTGCTTATTTTAAATTGTAGGCTGACTGGCTGTTTGACGCTTTGGTGCTAAGCTGCTTTGAGTTTCCTTTGGCAGGTAGAAATAAAGATCAATATCATAATAATGATCACAATAATGATAAATATAATATTATAATAATTATAGTGATAATGTAATAATAATGATAATAAAAAAACAATGTTGATATAATGATAATAATGTTTTTTGGGGTTTTTTTGTCGTGTCAGGAGCATCCTGTTGTGAGAGAATTGGCCGTCTGCAAGGACGTTGCCCAGGGGACGCCCGGATGATTTTTTTGATGTTTTATCATCCTTGTGGGACGCTTCTTTCATGTCCCCGCATGAGGAGCTGGAGCTGATAGAGGGAGCTCACCCGCCTCTCCCCTGATTTGAACCTGCGACCTGTCGGTCTTCAGTCCTGCCGGCAATAATGTGGATATGACAACAATGATGATGATGATAATGTGTCTATTTTAGATGGTGGGCTGATTGACGCTTTGATGTGAAGCCGCTTTGATTCTCCTTCGGGGGTAGAAATCAATATAATAATGATGAGGATGAATGGATACCAAGAGTACCCCTGTTGTAGGCCATTCCTGCCAAGAAGCAGGAAAATTGTATTCAAAGCACCCCCAACAGATGGCCATCCATTCAGATGGTCTTAATAATATAATGATGTTGATATAATGGTAATGATAATACCTTTAGGGGACATAAGGAGTGTTATAAAGTTTTTTTTAAATTTTATTTAATAATATGAATTGCATATTTTAAATTGTAGGCTGACTGGCTGTTTGACGCTTTGGTGTCAAGCTGCTTTGAGTTTCCTTTGGCAGGTAGAAATAAAGATCAATATCATAATAACGATCACAATAATGATAAATATAATATAATAATTATTATAGTGATAATATAATAATAATGATAATAAAAACAATGTTGATATAACGATAATAATGTTGATATGATAACAATGATGATGATGATGATGATGATGCTGATGATGATGATGATAATGTGTCTATTTTAAATGGTGGGCTGATTGACGCTTTGATGTGAAGCCGCTTTGATTCTCCTTCGGGGGTGGAAATCAATATAATAATGATGAGGATGAATGGATACCAAGAGTACCCCTGTTGTAGGCCATTCCTGCCAAGAAGCAGGAAAATTGTATTCAGAGCACCCCCAACAGATGGCCATCCATCCAGATGGTCTTAATAATATAATGATGTTGGTATAATGGTAATGATAATACCTTTAGGAGTGTTATAAAGTTTTTTTTATTTTATTTAATAATATGAATTGTATATTTTAAATTGTAGGCTGACTGGCTGTTTGACGCTTTGGTGCTAAGCTGCTTTGAGTTTCCTTTGGCAGGTAGAAATAAAGATCAATATCATAATAATGATCACAATAATGATAAATATAATATAATAATAATTATAGTGATAATGTAATAATAATGACAATAAAAAACAATGTTGATATAATGATAATAATGTATTGTCGAAGGCTTTCATGGCTGGAATCACTAGGTTCTTGTGGGTTTTTTCAGGCTATAGGGCCATGTTCTAGAGGCATTTCTCCTGACGTTTCTCCTCTGAGGATGCTTGCCATAGATGCAAGCGAAACGTCAGGAGAGAATGCCTATAGCCCGAAAAAACCCACAAGAACCTAATGATAATAATGTTTTGGGGGGGGGGGTTGTCGTGTCAGGAGCATCCTGTTGTGAGAGAATTGGCCGTCTGCAAGGACGTTGCCCAGGGGACGCCCGGATGATTTTTTTGATGTTTTATCATCCTTGTGGGAGGCTTCTCTCATGTCCCCGCATGAGGAGCTGGAGCTGATAGAGGGAGCTCATCCGCATCTCCCCTGATTTGAACCTGCGACCTGCCGGCAATAATGTTGATATGATAACAATGATGATGATGATAATGTGTCTATTTTAAAGGGTGGGCTGATTGACGCTTTGATGTGAAGCCGCTTTGATTCTCCTTTGGGGGTAGAAATCAATGATGAGGATGAATGGATACCAAGAGTGATAAGATGACAATGCTGAGGATGAGGATCCTAATCCTTGGGGAGGGGGGTCTCAGAGAATGCATAGAGGTGTGTGAAAAGGGATGCTTCCTCTTCCGTTTCCCATAAAAGCCCCCTCCCGCATCTGGCTCCATGTTGAGCCCCCCCTTTCCCTCCCCAAAGCAACAAGCAGTCCCTCCTTTCCATAGAGAGGGGGTTGTAATGGGGAGGGGGCCTGCCTGACTCCCTTCCCTCCCCTTTCAACCCAGAGCCAAACCTGTTTCCTGCAGAAGCAGCAGCAGCAGCAGCAGCCGAAGTGGAGGAGGACCGCCAACAGACTGAGAGAGAGAGAGAGAGAGAGAAAGGAGGAGGGAGGGGCAGGAGGGGGAGGGGCTTCTGAGGGAAAGTGGGCGGGGCCTCCCCCACACTCCCTCAGGGGCAGAGAGAGAGAGAAAGGAGGAGGGGCATTCAGGGGGCGGGGCCAGGGAGAGAACGACCAAAGGTGGGCGGAGCCTCCTCTTGGAAACAGAGAAAACGAGGAGGAGCCTCGGAGGGAGCGGCAAGGGGAGGGGCCAGAGAGGTGAAAGATGGGCGGGAACAGAGAAAGAAAAAGAGCTTTAGAGAAAGGAGCGCGAGGAGGGGAGGAAAGGTGGGCGGGGCCTGGCTGACAGGCAGAGAGAAAGGGAGGGGTCAGGGAGGGGAGTTGGGCGGGGCCTCCTCTCGGGAACAGACTCAGAAAGAAAAGGAGGGGGAGGAGCCTCAGAGGGAGGAGGAGGGAGGGGCCAGGGGGAGGTGGGCGGGGCCTGGCTGACAGGCAGAGGAAAGGGAGGGCCAAGGAGGGGATGGCGGGGCCTCCTCTCGGGAACAGGACTCAGAAAGAAAAGGCTGTCAGCCAGGCCCCGCCCACCTCCTCCCTCTGAGGCTCCTCCCCCTCCTTTTAGGCCAGAGGGAGGAGGTGGGCGGGGCCTGGCTGACAGGCAGAGAGGAAAGGGAGGGGAGGAGGAGGGGATGGGCGGGGCCTCCTCTCGGGAACAGACAAAGAAAAGGAGGGGGAGGAGCCTCAGAGGGAGGAGTGGGCGGGGCCTGGCTGACAGGCAGAAGGAAGGGAGGGGCCAAGGAGGGGATATGGGCGGGGCCTCCTCTCGGGAAGGCTCAGAAAGAAAAGGAGGGGGAGGAGCCTCAGAGGGAGGAGAAGGAGGGAGGGGCAGGGGCTGAGGGAAGGTGGGCGGGGCCTGGCTTGTTGGTTTTTTTTTTGGTCCTGTCAGGAGCGATCTGAGAAACTGCAAGTCGCTTCTGGTGTGAGAGAGGGAGGGCTTTTGCACAGCTAAGAATTCACTTCAGTCATCTGGAGAGGCCCTGCTCGTGATCCCACCGGCGTCACAAGCGCGCTTGGTGGGGACGCGGGACAGGGCCTTTTCCGTGGTGGCCCCCCAACTCTGGAACACCCTCCCCAAAGACCTTAGACAGGCCCCTACATTGGCTGTCTTCAGAAAGAACTTGAAGACCTGGCTTTTCCGATGCGCCTTCCCAGATTAGGAAATCTCCACCACCAAGTCCCATAAGCACTTTATCAGAACCAATGATTGCTGCACATCGCACTTGCCCTAGAAGCCCTATATACACCTCCTGTCACATCAGCACTATTAATCTTGTACCCATTCTCTGGTCCAGCCCAGTTTTATTGTGTTTACTGTATTGTGCCTGTTGTTTATTTTGCTTTATTCTGTTTTTAATTGTTTGATTTCTTAGATTGATTGTGTTGTGTGTTGAGGCCTCGGCCTGTGTAAGCGGCATCGAATCCTTCGGGAGATGCTAGCGGGGTACAAATAAAGTTTAATAATAATAATAATAAATCCCTGCAACTACAACTCCCACTCGTGCGCCAGCTGCGACCGTACCTCGCAAAGGCTGATTTGGCCGGGGTGGTCCATGCCTTGGTCACCTCTAGATTGGACTACTGTAATGCGCTCTACATGGGGCTGCCCTTGAAAACGGCTCGGAAATTCCAACTGGTCCAACGGGCGGCGGCCAGGATGTTAACTGGCGCTCCTTACAGAGAGAGGTCAACCCTCCTGTTCAAGGAGCTCCACTGGCTGCCGTTTACCTACCAAACCCAATTCAAGGTGCAGGTGCTTACCTACAAAGCCCTAAACCAGTGGTTCTCAATGCCGTGACCCCTTCCCAATGCCGTGACCCCTTAATACAGTTCCTTATGTTGTGGTGACCCCCAACCATCAATTTATTTTTGTTGCTACTTCACAACTATAATTTTGCTCCTGTTATGAATCATCTTGTAAATATCCAATATCAGGATGTTTTTCTGAAACTCCCTGCCTTTCTCCATTATCCAGCGGATGTTGGCAATCTGGTCTCTCGTTCCTCTGCCTTTTCTAAACCCAGCTTGAACATCTGGCAACTCTCGCTCCATGTATTGCTGGAGTCTTCCTTGCAGGATCTTGAGCATTACCTTACTGGCATGAGAAATAAGGGCCACTGTACGGAAGTTTGAGCAGTCTTTCGCATTTCCCTTTTTTGGTATGGGGATATAAGTGGATTTTTTCCAGTCTGATGGCCATTCTTGTGTTTTCCATATTTGCTGGCATATGGCATGCATCACCTTGACAGCATCATCTTTTAAGATTTTAAACAGTTCAGCTGGGATCCCGTCGTCTCCTGCTGCCTTGTTGTTAGCAATGCTTCTTAAGGCCCATTCAACCTCACTCCTCAGGATGTCTGGTTCTAATTCATTCACCACACCGTCAAAACTATCCTCGATATTATTATCCTTCCTATACAGATCTTCTGTATAGTCTCGCCACCTTCTCTTGATGTCTTCAGCTTCTGTTAGGTCCCTGCCATCTTTGTTTCTTATCATACCAATTTTTGCCTGAAATTTACCTCCAATGTTTCTAATTTTCTGGAAGAGGTCTCTTGTCCTTCCTATTCTGTTGTCTTCTTCCACTTCCATGCATTGGCCAGATTGCCAATATCCGCTGGATAATGGAGAAAGGCAGGGAGTTTCAGAAAAACATCTACTTCTACTTCATTGACTACTCTAAAGCCTTTGACTGTGTGGATCATAATAAATTGTGGCAAGTTCTTGGTGGGATGGGCATACCAAGCCACCTTGTCTCTCTCCTGAGGAATCTGTACAAGGACCAAGTAGCAACAGTCAGAACTGACCACGGAACAACAGACTGGTTCAAGATTGGGAAAGGCGTCTGGCAAGGCTGCATACTCTCACCCAACCTTTTTAACTTGTATGCAGAACACATCATGCGATGTGCGGGGCTGGATGAATGCAAAGCTGGGGTGAAAATTGCTGGAAGAAACATTAACAACCTCAGATATGCAGATGACACCACTCTGATGGCCGAAAGTGAGGAGGAGCTGAGGAGCCTTTTAATCAAGGTGAAAGAAGAAAGCGCAAAAGCTGGGTTGCAGCTAAACATCAAAAAAACCAAGATTATGGCAACAAGAATGATTGACAACTGGAAAATAGAGGGAGAAAATGTGGAGGCCGTGACAGACTTTGTATTTCTAGGTGCAAAGATTACTGCAGATGCAGACTGTGGCCAGGAAATCAGAAGACACTTACTTCTTGGGAGGAGAGCAATGTCCAATCTCGATAAAATAGTAAAGAGTAGAGACATCACATTGGCAACAAAGATCCGCCTAGTCAAAGCCATGGTATTCCCTGTAGTAACCTACGGATGTGAGAGCTGGACCTTAGGGAAGGCTGAGCGAAGGAAGATCGATGCTTTTGAGCTGTGGTGTTGGAGGAAAGTTCTGAGAGTGCCTTGGACTGCGAGAAGATCCAACCAGTCCATCCTCCAGGAAATAAAGCCCGACTATTCATTGGAGGGAAGGATACTAGAGACAAAGTTGAAGTACTTTGGCCACATCATGAGGAGACAGCAAAGCCTAGAGAAGACAATTATGCTGGGGAAAGTGGAAGGCAAAAGGAAGAGGGGCCGACCAAGGGCAAGATGGATGGATGGCATCCTTGAGGTGACTGGCTTGTCCTTGAAGGAGCTGGGGATGGTGACGGCCGACAGGGAGCTCTGGCATGGGCTGGTCCATGAGGTCATGAAGAGTTGGAGACGACTGAACGACTGAACAACAACAATGCGCTCTACGTGGGACTGCCCTTGAAAACGGCTCGGAAATTCCAACTGGTTCAGGATGTTAACTGGCGCTCCTTACAGAGAGAGGTCAACCCTCCTGTTTAAGGAGCTCCATTGGCTGCCATTTACCTACTAAGCCCAATTCAAGGTGCAGGTGCTTACCTACAAAGCCCTAAACGGTTTGGGACCTGCCTACCTGCGTGACCGCATCTCCGTCTACGAACCCACGCGCTCACTTCGTTCATCCGGAGAGGCCCTGCTAAAATTCATTCAGGATTTTCAGAGTCAGAATATTTTCTTTGCAAAGGATGAGGATGTGTGAGATTGACTTGTCTTTTAGAAAAAAATATGCATCTTTTAGCACTGAACCCACGCGCTCCCTTCGTTCATCCGGAGAGGCCCTGCTCGCGACCCCACCTGCGTCACAGGCGCGTTTGGTGGGGATGAGGGACAGGGCCTTCTCTGTGGTTGCCCCCTGACTCTGGAACACCCTCCCCAAAGACATTAGACTAGCACCCACATTGGCAGTCTTTAGGAAGAACTTGAAGACCTGGCTATTCCGATGTGCCTTCCCAGAATAGGATAACTCCAGCACTATGTCCCAGAAGCACTTTATTAGAGTTTAATTCTCTCTGCACATTGCACTTGCCCAGAACTCCAACATACCACCTCACACACCCAGCACTTTTTAACCTGTACCCATCATTGGCCCGGCCCTGATTTTATTGTGTAATAGTGTAATGTTTTGTTGTGTTATTGCTTATGTTTTTAATTTGCTGCATTGTTATTGTTTGTTGTTATTGTGTTGAGGCCTTGGCCTTTGTAAGCCGCATCGAGTCCTTCGGGAGATGCTAGCAAGGTACAAATAAAGTTTAATAATAATAATAATAATAATAATAATAATAATAATAATTGTCCGTCTGCAAGGACGTTGCCCAGGGGACGCCCGGATGATTTGATGTTTTTATCATCCTTGTGGGAGGCTTCTCTCATGTCCCCGCATGAGGAGCTGGAGCTGATAGAGGGAGCTCATCGCCTCTCCCAGGATTCGAACCACTGGCCTTTCTGTCAGTAGTCCGGTCTTCAGTCCTGCCGGCACAGGACCCACTGCGCCACCGGGGGCCTGGCTGACAGGCAGAGAGAGGGGGGGGGGGAGGGGCCGGGGAGGGGAGATGGGCGGGCCCCCCTGCTCCTCCCCTTCCCTAACTCGGAACCTGAGCGTGTGCAGAGCGCTCTCCTCTGAGCGGTGGCGAAAGGGCCTCAGGGGGCGCCCCCCATCCAGGCATGTAGCCAGGGGGGGCTTGGGGGCTTCAGCCACCCCCGAAATTCTCATGATGGTCCGCGAGAAGGCCTTACTGGTACATTATTTAAACTGTTATGTTTATTCATATCATGATCTGATCACCATGCTCAATATATCCCATATGCATGGGGGTATTGGGGTAACTTGTATGCAGAACACATCATGCGATTTGCGGGGCTTGATGAATGCAAAGCTGGGGTGAAAATTGCTGGAAGAAACATTAACAACCTCAGATATGCAGATGGCAGATATGCAGATCTATCGGACAGATGGCAAGCTGTTTAACCTCAGCAGACTGAAAGCCAAAACCAAGGTTACAACAACATCTGTTATAGAACTCCAGTATGCTGATGACAATGTCGTCTGTGCGCATTCAGAAGAAGATCTACAAGCCACTCTAAACACCTTTGCAGAAGCATACACGAAGCTTGGCCTGTCACATCGAGAAAACCAAAGTGCTGTTCCAGGAGTCACCAGCCATCCCCTCCCCAATGCCAGAGAGACAGCTTAATGGTGTAACATTAGAAAATGTTGACCATTTCCGCTACCTTGGCAGCCACCTCTCCACCAAAGTCAACATCGACACCGAAATACAACACCGCCTGAGATCTGCGAGTGCAGCATTTTCCCGAATGAAGCAGAGAGTGTTTGAGGACCAGGACATCCGTAGGGATACCAAGGTGCTGTCTATAAAGCTATTGTCCTCCCAACCCTGCTCTATGCCTGCGAGACATGGACTGTCTACAGACGTCACATGCAACTCCTGGAACGATTCCATCAGCGCTGCCTCCGGAAAATCCTGCAAATCTCTTGGGAAGACAAGCAGACAAACGTCAGCGTGCTGGAAGAAGCAAAGACCACCAGCATTGAAGCGATGGTCCTCCGCCATCAACTCCGCTGGACCGGCCACGTTGTCCGGATGCCTGACCACCGTCTCCCAAAGCAGTTGCTCTACTCAGAACTCAAGAACGGAAAACGGAATGTTGGTGGACAGGAAAAGAGATTTAAAGATGGCTCAAAGCCAACCTTAAGAACTCTGGAATAGACACTGAGAACTGGGAAGCCCTGGCCCTTGAGCGCTCCAGCTGGAGGTTAGCTGTGACCAGCAGTGCTGCAGAATTCGAGGAGGCACGAGTGGAGGGTGAAAGAGAGAAACGTGCCAGGAGGAAGGCGCGTCAAGCCAACCCCGACCGGGACCGCCTTCCACCTGGAAACCAATGCCTTCACTGTGGGAGAAGATGCGGGTCAAGAATAGGGCTCCACAGCCACCTACAAACTCACAAAAATAGTAATCAAGGAAGACCATCTTACTCGTCCAACGAGGGATTGCCTAAGAAGAAGAAGATGCAGATGACACCACTCTGATGGCTGAAAGCGAGGAGGAGCTGAGGAGCCTTCTAATCAAGGTGAAAGAAGAAAGCGCAAAAGCTGGGTTGCAGCTAAACATCAAAAAAAGCAAGATTATGGCAACAAGAATGATTGACAACTGGAAAATAGAGAGAGAAAATGTGGAGGCCGTGACAGACTTTGTATTTCTAGGTGCAAAGATTACTGCAGATGCAGACTGTGGCCAGGAAATAAGAAGACACTTACTTCTTGGGAGGAGAGCAATGTCCAATCTCGATAAAATAGTAAAGAGTAGAGACATCACACTGGCAACAAAGATCCGCCTAGTCAAAGCCATGGTGTTCCCTGAAGTAACCTACGGATGTGAGAGCTGGACCTTCGGGAAGGCTGAGCGAAGGAAAATCGATGCTTTTGAACTGTGGTGTTGGAGGAAAGTCCCGAGAGTGCCTTGGACTGCGAGAAGATCCAACCAGTCCATCCTCCAGGAAATAAAGCCTGACTGCTCACTGGAGGGAAGGATACTAGAGACAAAGTTGAAGTACTTTGGCCACATCATGAGGAGACAGCAAAGCCTGGAGAAGACAATGATGCTGGGGAAAGTGGAAGGCAAAAGGAAGAGGGGCCGACCAAGGGCAAGATGGATGGATGGCATCCTTGAAGTGACTGGACTGACCTTGAAGGAGCTGGGGGTGGTGATGGCCGACAGGGAGCTCTATAACACCAGTGCTGCAACATTTACATTGGCTTCCAACTGAGTACCGTGGCCTGTATAAGATGTCAGTTCTGACCTTTAAAATTCTTTACGGCCAGGGTGCATCGTACCTCTCCTTCTCCCACCATCAGAGGTCGCAACGACCAGCCCAACGCGACTTACTCTATATACCGGGCCCTAGAGAAGTGCACTTGGAAAATACCAGACGCAGGGCTTTTTCTATTTCTGCCCCTGCCTTATGGAATTCCTTGTCGCCCTATATGAGAGCCATGCGTGACTTAGGGCCTTTTACTCTAGCACTTAAGACCTGGCTTTTCACTAGAGTATTTGATTTCTGTTAATTTTTAAATTCTGTATGTATGTATTTTATCTTTTACAATTTAGCTGTAAATCGCTTGGAGCATTCTTGGATGGAGGACGATTAATAATTAATTAAATATGATGATGATGATGATGATGATGATTTAGAGCAGCCAGGTATTCCTGGACGACTTGTTTCCCAATTTGGGGTTGGATGTCCTCTAATCTCTCAGCCACTCCATCTTGCTGAGGTTGAAAATGACTTTCTTTTTGTGAGAAGACCGGGGCAAAGAAGGCATTAAGTAGTTCTGCCTTTTCCCTACCCCCTGTCAGCATTGCCCCATCTTCTCCTCGAAGAGGCCCTATCGCCTCCTTGTTTTTCCTTTTTCTACTGACATAAGAAAATAAGCCCTTTTTATTGTTTTTAATGTCTCTGGCAAGCCTGAGCTCGTTTTGTGCTTTAGCCTTGCGGACCTTTTCCCTACAGGTGTTGGCTATTTGTTTGAATTCTTCTTTGGTGATTTCTCCCTTTTTCCACTTCTTGTGAATGTCTCTTTTGTGTTTTAGCACAGTTAGAAGTTCTTTGGACATCCATTCTGACTTCTTTGCACTAGTCCTATTTTTTCTCTTTGCTCCCTTGTCTTTCAGTATCTGTGTCCATGGAATGCTGCTCAGTGTTTCCTTCATTTTTCGGAAATGAGCTCTCCTAAAGTCCAAAATGCGGGTTTGACTTGTCTTAGTTTCGGTCTTCCTTTGTACCTCAAATTGCAGGAGCACATGGTCACTTGCCCCTAAGGATCCGACCACTTCAACTGCATCGATCAGGTCCTCCGCATTTGTTAGGATGAGATCAAGAGTAGCCAACCCCCTTGCTGCCTCTTCTACCTTCTGGACCATGAAATTGTCTGCAAGGCAAGCGAGGAATTTGTTGGACCTTGTACTCTTGGCCAAGTTTGTTTTCCAGCAAATATTGGGATAGTTGAAATCGCCCATGACTACTACATCTCTTCTCTGTGCCTCTTTTGTCAACTGTTGGCAGAAGACTTCATCAAGTTCTTCCTCCTGGCTTGGAGGTCTGTAGTAGACGCCTACAACGACATCTGTTTGAGTCCCAGTTCCCTTGATTCTTATCCAGATGCTTTCAAACTAGTTTCCCGGATTGCTCTCTTGCATCTCTTCTGCAGCATTACAGTTTTTGACATATAAGGCTACTCTGCCTCCTCTCCCCTTTGTTCGGTTTCTGTCTATCTATCTACCTCTCTCTCAGCTCTCGTTCATCTACCCATCTACCTATCTACCTTTCATTTATCTGTCTGTCTGTCAACTTTCTACCATTCACTTATCTCTCCTCCCTCTGTCTGAAATCTATTATTTATTATTTATTTTAAACTTTTATATCCCGATCTTCTCAACCTCCGTAGAGGGACTCAGACCGGCTTACAGCAAGGATTCAATGCTAACAGTACAATCTAAAAACATCATATAATAACGAGTTAAAATATGTATCGATTAAAATTACAAATAAGCCAAATCGCCAAGATAAAATCATGTCCAACTCAGTCCCTATGTGTGGTCGATAAATTTGTTCTGTAGCAGGTTTCAACCATTACTCTGGGAATGCTTCCTTCCATAGCCAGGATTTCACCAGCCTCCTGAAAGACAGGAGGGAGGGGACAGATCTGATCTCAATTTGGGAGAGCTTGAAGGAAACACTGAGCAGCATTCCAGAGCCGGGGAGCCACCACAGAAAAGGCCCTGTCTCTCGTTCCTGCCAGACGCGATTCCGAAAGTGGCGGGACCGAGAGCAGGGCCCCACCAGAAGATCTTAATTGTCTTGGTGGTTCATAGGGGAGAATATATTCAGACAGGTAAACTGGGCCGGAACCGTATAGGGTTTCGTAGGTTAAAACCAGCACTTTGAATTGTGCTCGGAAGCTAATTGGCAGCCAGTGGAGCTGGCGCAACAAAGGAGTTGTGCGCTCCCTGTACTGTATCTACCTCTCTCTCATGTCTCTATTTATCTTTTTTTTAATCACCTACCACTTTTCATCTACCTACCTTCATGAGAACCACAACTCCTCTTAATGTCAAAGGCTTTCATGGCCAGAATCACTGGGTTGTTGTAGATTTTTCAGGCTGTCTGGCCATGAACAAGAACAGGAAGTCTTTCTCCCACCCTGGACATTATTCCATAATTCTATATATATATATACCACACTTGCCTTGTTTCCAACAGAGCTCACAACCTCTGAGGATGCCTGCCATAGATGCAGGTAAAACGTCAGGAGAGAATGCTTCTGGTACACGGCCAAGCAGCCCAAAAAACTTACAACAACCCACTCCTCTCAGTGTTCCTCCAGCAACAGCAAGAGTCTCCCTATTGGCAGCTCAACCAGGAAATCCCAGTTGGGTGCCCCCCATGAGGGGGGGGGGTCTTCCTCCAGGGGCAAACCAAGAATGGGCAACATGGAAGTCCCTGAACAGACTCAGAAGAAGAGTGGGCAGAGCAAAAGGGAACCTGGCAAAATGGCATTACCTCCTAGTAGAATCCTCTTGCGACTGTGGAGCAGAACAGACAACTCCGCATTTGCATGCTTGCCCACTATGCCCTGCCTCATGCACACAGGAAGAACTATTTGAGGCTACAGACAATGCAGTCGCTGTTGCCCGTTTTTGGTCAAAAGATATTAGCCGCTTGTGGTCCTTCTATTTTTTTTTATCAGTTTTATACTAATTTATGCAATGCTTTTGATAATAAATAAATAAATCTACCTCTCTTTATCTAGCTATGTATCTCTCATCTGAATGGGAACTCCTCTGTCCCTCTGCGCATGGGCAGGGTTTCCACCCAGCCAGTGAAGGGGAAGTCGCCACTGGTTTGGACTGGGACCAAGCCCAGGAGACTGGTTTGGGAGCCCCTGAGAGCCACATGATCCCACCCATCTTCCTGCTGAGCCCCAGCCAAAAGGGAGGCTCCTCTTGCAGTTTGGGAAAACAGAAATCCTTCTGGAGATTTGAAGATCTTTGGAAAGACACAACCTTGTCAGAAGTCACAACCTTTTGGGAAATGATGCCAAAACATCTTGGGGAAAAGCATGACCTGCTAAGAGTAATCACCTTTTGGGAAAATGGCATTCACGCAAGGCCATTAGGTGTCTCAGCTGTCCCGAGGTATCTCTTTGAACGGTTAGGGACAAAGGCATGCCAATGCACAAAAAACATAGTTGGTTTACTCACAAATTTCATGTATTCAGCATACAGATACATTGCTTATCAGTCGAGATACAGATAGGATTTGAATTGTTTTCTCTGTGCAAGTAGCACAGGACATCCTTCTCAGAATCAACAGTTCAAAGTCTAAACCAGGCATGGGCAAACTTTCTAACTTGGGGGCTGCAGGGTGGGCTGGAGCAGGGTGGGTGGGCCAGGAGAGAGGGAGGGGGTTCTCCCCAAGCCCCCTCCCTGCTCTTTCCTCCCTTCCTTCCTCTTCTCTTTTGAAGGCAGAAAGTGAAGGAAAGTCAGGAAACGTTTGGATCCCAAAAGTGTTGGCCTTGGTCAGGATAAGGTGGTGGGTGGGAGAGAAAAAGTGTATCCACGAGACCCCGTCTAGCCTACTCCAGATATTGAATCCTAGAATCCTAGTGCTGGAAGAGACCCCCAAGGGCCATCCAGTCCAGCCCCCTTCTGGAATGCAGGAAGACACAATCAAAGCACTCCTGATAGACAGACAGCCTCTGCGGGAAAAGCCTCCAGAGAAGGAGACTCCACCACACTCCCAGGCAGCCTAGGCCACTCTCCAGGAAGTTCTTCCTAGTTGTGTCAGTCAAATCCCTTTCCCTGCCATTTGAACCCATTGCTCCCCTGTACCCTGGTCTCTAGAGCAGCAGAAAGCCAGTTTTCCCCTCCCCCCCCCTCCTCCTTCCTCCTCCTCAATGGGACACCCTTTGAAATCACAAAGGGTGATTTCATGTTCCCTTTGGACCTTCTCTTCTCCCAGGTAAACATCCCCAGGAGGAAAGGAGGAAGGAAAAAGAAAAGGAAGGAGGAGAGGGAAGGAGAGAGGAAAGGAAAGGAAGGAAAGAGAGATGGGGGGAGGAAGGAGAGAGGGAAAGAAGGAAAGACCAAAGGGTGGAAGGGAAGGGAAGGAGGGAGGAACAAAAGAGAAGGAAGGAAGAGAAGGGAAGAAGAGAAGGGTGGAAGGGATGGTGGAAGGGAAGGGAGGGAGGGAGGAAAGAGAGAAGGAAAGACCAAAGGGAAGGAAGGAAGGAGAATGAGAGAGAGGGAACAAGGGAGGGAAGAGGGAATGAAGGAAGAACAAAAGGGAAGGGAGGAAGGAGGGAGAGAGGGAAGGAGGAAGGAAGAACAAAAGGGTGGAAGGGAAGGAAGGAGGAAGAGAGAAAGAGGGAGGAAAGGAAGGAAGGGAAGGATGAAAAGAGGAAGGAAAGAGGGAATTAAGGAAGAACAAAAGGGGAGAGAGGGAAGGAGGAAGGAAGGACACAAGGGTGGAAGGGAAGGAAGGAGGGAGAAAGAGGGAGGAAAGGAAGGAAGGGAAGGATGAAAAAGAGGAAGGAAAGAGGGAATGAAGGAAGAACAAAAGGGAAGGGAGGAAAGAGGGAGAAGGAAGGAGGAAGGAAGAACAAAAGGGTGGAAGGGAAGGAAGGAGGAAGGGAGAAAGAGGGAGGAAAGGAAGGAAGAAGAAAAGAGGAAGGAAAGAGGGAATTAAGGAAGAACAAAAAGGGGAGAGAGGGAAGGAGGAAGGAAGGACACAAGGGTGGAAGGGAAGGAAGGAGGGAGAAAGAGGGAGGAAAGGAAGGAAGGGAAGGATGAAAAGAGGAAGGAAAGAGGGAATGAAGGAAGAACAAAAGGGAAGGGAGGAAAGAGGGAGAGGGAAGGAGGAAGGAAGAACAAAAGGGTGGAAGGGAAGGAAGGAGGAAGGGAGAAAGAGGGAGGAAAGGAAGGAAGGAAGGGAAGGATGAAAAGAGGAAGGAAAGAGGGAAGAAAGGAAGAACAAAAGGGGAGAGAGGAAGGAGGAAGGAAGGACACAAGGGTGGAAGGGAAGGAAGGAGGGAGAAAGAGGGAGGAAAGGAAGGAAGGGAAGGATGAAAAGAGGAAGGAAAGAGGGAATGAAGGAAGAACAAAAGGGAAGGGAGGAAAGAGGGAGAAGGAAGGAGGAAGGAAGAACAAAATGGTGGAAGGGAAAGGAAGGAGTGAGAAAGAGGGAGGAAAGGATGGA
The DNA here is from genome assembly GCF_025583915.1 of Anolis sagrei ordinatus. Taxonomy (NCBI): domain Eukaryota; kingdom Metazoa; phylum Chordata; class Lepidosauria; order Squamata; family Anolidae; genus Anolis; species Anolis sagrei. Next base: position 48,166,533 of record NW_026847771.1, read on the forward strand.
AGGGAAGGATGAAAAGAGGAAGGAAAGAGGGAAGAAAGGAAGGAAAGGATGGTGAGAGAGAGGAGGGCCTGAGAAAAGAGCCCAATCTGCATTTGGCCCCCGGGCCTGGGTTTCCCTGTGCCTGGTCTAAAGCATCTCTCCAGTCTCAGAGTCAAATACAGTCTCTGTTCAACTAACTTCTACAAGCTTCAACTATGCTGATGATCGTGCCATTGCTGCTCAAGCAGGGAGCTTTGAGATGGTAGAACAGAAGCTCTCCAAAGCTCTAGGTGCTCTTACCGCTTACTACAGGGAAAACCAGCTGATCCCTAATCCATCTGAAACACAGACATGTGCTTTTCATCTTAAGAACAGACAAGCATCCTGAGCTCTGAGGATGACCTGGGAAGGAATCCCACTGGAGCATTGCAGCGCACCCAAATACCTGGGAGTCACTCTGGACCGTGCCCTGACCTACAAGAAGCACTGCCTGAACATCAAGCAAAAAGTGGGTGATAGAAACAATATCATACGAAAGCTTACTGGCACAACCTGGGGATCACAACCAGACACAGCGAAGACGACTGCCTTTCCGCTATGCTACTCTGCTGCTGAGTATGCATGCCCAGTGTGGAACACATCTCACCACGCTAAAACAGTGGATGTGGCTCTTAATGAGTTATGCCGCATTTTCACGGGGTGTCTGCGCCCTACACCACTGGAGAAATTACACTGTCTACATCACATTCTGCAGCAAATTCTTTCATTTTGGTTCCAGGGCTTTGAACCCGTGAGACTCAAGGAAGGAAGGAAGGAAGGAGGGAGGGAAAGAGGGAAGGAGACCTTTGACGCTTCTGACTTGCCTGCAAAAGGAAGCCTCCTCGGCCTCTTATCTTATCCTCTCTCCTTGCCTCTGGGGTGATTCACAGTCATGGGTTTGGAAACAGTGACATTGCAGACCAAAGGGGCAAGCAACCGTTGAGAGTCTCTCTACGAGTCCCCCAAACAACAGCAACAACAACAATATCGCTCAGCTCAAGGATGATTATCACTTATGGCAAGCCCGGGCCAACTTCGCCCCACCCACAAGCTTAACAGCCAGTAATAATAATAATAATAATAATAATTATTATTATTATTATTATTATTATTATTAGCTTTATTTGTACCCCGCTAGCATCTCCCAAAAGACTCAATGCGGCTTACAAAGGCCAAGGCCTCAAAAACATAGCATAACAAATACACAACTCAAAGCAAATCAAACAATTAAAGCAATATCAAAACAACAGAACAATAAAACAATACACCAAACACAATAAAACTGGGGCCGGGCCAAATGTAATGGGTACAGATTAAAAGTGCTGATGTGACAGGTGGTATGTCGGATTTTAGGGTAAGTGCAGTGTGCAAGCAGTCTTAAAGTCTAATAAAGTGCTTCTGGGACAGGTTGTTGGAGTTTTCCTATTCTGGAAAGGCACATCGGAACAGCCAGGTCTTCCTAAAGACTGCCAACATAGGGGCCTGTCTAATGTCTTTGGGGAGGGTGTTCCAGAGTCGAGGGGCCACCACAGCAAAGGCCCTGTCTCGCGTCCACACCAGACGCGCCTGCGACGCAGGGGGAATTGCGAGCAAGGCCTCTCCGGACGAGCGAAGAGAACGCGTGGGTTCATAGACGGAGATGCGGTCACGCAGGTAGGATGGTCCCAAAAATTATAATATAATAATGATAATAATTATTATTATTGATAATAATACAATAACATAATAATAATAAAACACTAAAATGAAGATAATATTATTTAAAAAGAAAACAATAATAAAATATAGCAATAATATCAAAATAATATAATAATGTTATTCTAAAAATAATATAATAATAATAATGTTATTGGCCCGGACCAATTTTGGCGCGCCCACAATTCCTAACAGCTGGTAATAATAATAATAATAATAATAATAATAATAATAATAATAATGATGATGATGATGATGATGCAACAAGAGAATAAGTAACAGTGAACGGACCAATGGAACGGCTTCAGATTACGATTCTGGATGGCGTGACTTTAATAACTGGTTTTAGTTTGTGTTCTTGTCATGTTTAGTTTTAATGTAAATGTTTATTGTATGGTATGTTTATGTTTTCACATCAAATTGCTGCCTAATTTGTAACACCGCTCTGGGTACAGAAGGGCGGGGTATAAATGAAACAATAAAATAAAATAAATAATAAATAATACAATAGTATAATTATAATAAAATAATAATATAATATGATTATTATTTATTATTTATTTATTTATTTACAGCATTTATATACCGCTTTTCTCACCCTTAGGAGGACTCAAAGCAGTTGATAACAATACAACAATAAATACTATTGTATTTAATATATTTTAAAAAAGATTTAATTGGTCTGGGCCAATTATATAATAATTATTATATTATTTTTATAATATAATAAAATATTTTAAAAATAATATTATGATATTTTAAAATAATATAATAATACAATATAATATTGCAAAACAATATTGAAACATAATAATAATATTTATTTATTTATTTATTTATTGTGTCAGGGGCAAACCAAACAGTTGCATTGCATTTTCAGCCATCTACGAAGACGTTGCCCAGGGGACGCCCGGATGTCTTGCAATCCTGCGAGGAGGCTTCTCTCATGTCCCCCATTAATAATATTAAAATAGTATAATAAAGTTATTATAAAAATGAGGAGCCCCCGGTGGCGCAGTGGGTTAAAGCCCTGTGCCAGCAGGATTGAAGACCGACAGGTCGCAGGTTCGAATCCGGGGAGAGGCGGATGAGCTCGCTCTATCAGCTCCAGCTCCTCATGCGGGGACATGAGAGAAGCCTCCCACAAGGATGATAAAAACATCAAATCATCTGGGCGTCCCCTGGGCAACGTCCTTGCAGACAGCCAATTCTCTCACAACAGGAGCGACTCCTGACACAAAAAAATAATTATAAAAATAATTATATAATAATAATAATAATATAATTGGCCCGGGCAAACTTTGGCCCTCACACAATTCCTAACAGCTGGTAACAATAACAATATTATAATATAATTATAATAAAATAATAATAATGTAATATAATAATAAAAATATTTTAAAATAATGTAATATTCTTTAAAAAGAATATAATTAAATATAATAATAATATAATGCTATTATAAAATAGTAAAATATTATACTAATATAACAACAATAAAAATATTTTAATAATAATATAATTATTATATTATGATGTGTTTGATTATATGAATACTTTGAATTCTATTTATATTTAGCAGCAGCATTATTATTATATGTATTATATTTATATGGATTATTACATGTAGATCTAGTTGTAGGAGGACTGATCACATTTATAGTTTTATATCCGTTATTATATTAATAATATGCATTATATTTATATTTAGTAGCAGTAGTATATTTAATAGTAGTATGATGATGATGATGATGATGATGATGACCTTTATTTGTACCCCGCTAGCATCTCCCGAAGGACTCGATGCGGCGTACAAAGGCCAAGGCCTCAAAAACATAGCATAACAATACACAACTCAAAGCAAATCAAAACAATTAAAGCAATATCAAAAACAACAGAACAATAAAGCGATACACCAAACACAATAAAACTGGGCCGGGCCAAATGTAATGGGTACAGATTAAAAGTACTGATGTGACAGGTGGTATGTCGGATTTTAGGGTAAGTGCAGTGTGCAAGCAATCTTAAAGTCTAATAAAGTGCTTCTGAGACAGGTTGTTGTGGAGTTTTCCTATTCTGGAAAGGCACATCGGAACAGCCAGGTCTTCAAGTTCTTCCTAAAGACTGCCAACATAGGGGCCTGTCTAATGTCTTTGGAGAGGGTGTTCCAGAGTCGGGGGGGCCACCAGAGAAAAGGCCCTGTCTCGCGTCCCCACCAGACGCGCCTGCGACGCAGGGGGAATCACGAGCAAGGCCTCTCCGGATGAGCGAAGACAACGCGTGGGTTCATAGACGGAGATGCGGTCACGCAGGTAGGATGGTCCCAAACCGTTCAGGGCTTTGTAGGTAAGCACCTGCACCTTGAATTGGGCTCGGAAGATAAACGGCAGCCAGTGGAGCTCCCTGAACAGAAGGGTTGACCTCTCTCTGTAGGGAGCACCAGTTAACATCCTGGCCGCCGCTCGTTGGACCAGTTGAAATTTCTGAGCCGTTTTCAAGGGCAGCCCCACGTAGAGCGCATTACAGTAGTCCAATCTAGAGGTGACCAAGGCAAGGACCACCCTGGCTAGATCAGCCTTCGCGAGGTACAGTCGCAGTTGGCACACGAGTCTTAATTGTGCCAAAGCCCTCCTGGACACCGCCGACGCCTGAGCCTCAAGCGTAAGCGATGAATCCAAACTGCGGACCTGTGGCTTCAGGGGGAGTGTAACCCCGTTCAGCACAGGTTGCCACCCTATACCCCGATCCGGTTTACGATCGACCAGGAGGACCTCTGTCTTGTCGGGATTGATCTCATTTAAATTTATTATTATATTTATTAATATTTTATATATTATATTTATTATTATTATTATTATTATTATTATTATTAAAGCCACAGAACTGCAACCTGCGAAGGCAAGGGCTTCCTTCCTTCCTCCTTCCTGGTATGTTTTTGGCCTGCTTACCTTGTGGGCTCCCCGGCTCTCCCCAGTCGTGGCTCCGAGCTGCTTTCTGCCTGCCAAAGAAGGGAGTGAGCGAAAGAGTGGCCCTTGGACCTTGCAGGCCAACGAAGCAAGGCAGCCAGCCAGGCAGGCCTGCCATTCCGCAGCCGGGCACCAGGGGGTGGCGCAGCCTTGTATTCAGGTGGAAGGAAGAGAAGGGCGCGTTGGGGTCTTGGGAAGAGCTCAAGGGGCGCCTCTTGGTACGCCCCCCCCCTCACTTGCATACGACTCAGAGTTCAGAACGGGCCTGGACACTGTCTATCTCCTGCTTCCTCCAGAATCGTGGACAGCATGTGGTGAGGGGAGGGATGGTTTCCGAGAGATCTCCGCTAACTTGCGGGGTCCCGCAGGGAGCTATTCTCTCTCCTCTATTATTTAACATCTATATGCGACCGCTTGCTCGACTGGTGTGGAGCTTTGGGCTTGAGTGCCACCAGTACGCTGATGACACTCAGCTCATTCTGAGGATGGAGGGCCGGCCGGACTCTGTACCCAAAAATTTCCATCAGTGCCTTCAGGCCGTTACTGGATGGTTGCGTGCCAGCAGGTTGAGGGTGAACCCAGCGAAGACGGAGATCCTTTGGCTGGGCCGTCCGGGTGGGAGGGAGATCCAGCTGCCTACCCTGGATGGCGAGACACTACGTCCGTCACCTTCTGTAAAAAGCCTTGGTGTCTTATTGGACCCTGCTCACAATGGAGGCCCAGGTCTCTGCTGTGAGCAGATCTGCGTTTTTCCATCTACGTCAGGCTAGGCGACTGGCTCCCTACCTATCTAGGAACGACCTGGCTACGGTGATCCAGGCGACGGTCATCTCGAGGCTTGACTACTGTAACGCCCTCTACATTGGCCTTCCTTTGTCAGTGATCCGGAAACTGAAGCTGGTGCAAAATGCGGCGGCTCGTCTTCTCGCCGGGGTGCCGGCGAGGTGTCGTATCACCCAATTCTACAACAGCTGCACTGGCTTCCGATTGAGTACCGGATTACTTTCAAGGTGCTGGTACTAACCTTTAAGGCCTTATATGGTCTGGGGCCGGCGTACCTGAGGGCCCGCTTATCCCCCTACCAACCCCAGAGATTACTTCGGTCAGACCAAAATTTGCTTGAAGTCCCCAACATCCGGACTTATCATCTGTCCTCTACTAGGCAGAGAGCCTTCTCGATTGTGGCCCCTTATTTATGGAAGGCCTTGCCAGTTGAAACCCGAACCATCTGAGAGCTACTTGCTTTTCGGAAAGCCTGTAAGACCTTTCTTTTCCGACAAACTTTCGATGGGTGAATAACTTGGGACTATGTCTGTTTCGCGTTTTTATAGTATTTTAAAGTTGGTTGTATTGTTTTAATCTACTGCTGTAAAGCGCTCCGAGCCAAATTGGGAGTGGCGGTATACAAGTCAAATAAATAAATATATTTATAAGTGTGATTTGCTACTAGCACATAATCTATTACACTGCTTCTGCTTCCTGATATATAGGTAAATTCTGCACAATTCTCAAATTTAGGGTCACCATTTATTATGTTTAAGGCTAGTCTTGTTGTCATCTGCGCTAAGCATGTACCTACGAAGTTGATCTTGTTATCCTTAGATTTCCTATCAATCTTGTTTAAGTGGCCGTCCATATCTTCCAGATGCCATAACTTGGAGGCTAGTAAGGTTGGATTATCTGGTCAGTCGTCTCACCTTCTCCAAGATGAACTGAACCACCTAAACTGGGCTCTCCAGGCCAATGGATACTCCACCTCAGACATCAGAAGAGCTGCAAAACCGAGAACAAGCCACGAGAGTAAAGATGAAGATCCACCCAGAGGAAAAGTGTTCTTGCCATACATCAAGGGAACCACTGACCGCATAGGGAAACTGATGAGGAAACACAACATACAAACCACTTTCAGATCCCCCAAGAAAATCCAACAAATGCTACATTCAGCAAAGGACAAGAGGGATCCTCTCACCTCTGCAGGAGTCTACCGTGTACCATGCAGCTGTGGACAAGTCTACATAGGGACCACCAAACGCAGCATTGCCCAAACATGCATCAAGGAACATGAAAGGCACTGCAAACTACTCCAACCAGAGAAATCAGCCATAGCAGAGCACCTGATGAACCAACCTGGACACAGCATTTTATTTGAGAACACAGAAGTGCTGGACCACTCTCACAACCACCATGTCAGACTACACAGAGAAGCCATTGAAATCCACAAGCATGTGGACAATTTCAACAGAAAGGAAGAAACCATGAAAATGAACAAAATCTGGCTACCAGTATTAAAAAACTCAAAAATTACAACAGCAAAACAACAGAGGGGAAACAAAACAGGCACATAAAATCACTCTCAACAAAAGATTCCCCCCAGGCCCTTCCAAGCCATTGAATGCTAATCAAGGTGATCAACTGAAACATTCACAGCTAACCTCAGCAGACAAAAGTCCTTTGTCTCACCCTGGTCATTCCACAGATATATAAACCCATTTTTCCTACTTCCAACAGACCTCACTACCTCTGAGGATGCTTGCCATAGATGCAGGCGAAACGTCAGGAGAAAAATTGCCTCCAGAACATGGCCATATAGCCTGGAAAAACCTACAACAACCCAGTGATTCCGGCCAGGAAAGCCTTCGACAATACATTACTATATAATCTTCTAGTTCCTCCCAAGTACGAATTAGCTCTGCCCTTTTGCAGCTGGGAGGAATATATACATTAACCAGGAGTATCTGTGTAGGTCCATATTCTATGTGACAAGCCATAGCTATATGGCTGCAATTGTTGAGTGGTTTGACTTTAGCCCCAAGAGATGTAGATAGCAGAATGGCCAGGCCTGCTTTCGGTCGCTCTCTACCTTTTTCCAATTTAGCCGGGGAGTCAAGTATAGTGTATCCATTAAAATCTAGAGGTCCTTTGCTCCCATGTCTCTTGTAGTGAAATTATGTCAAAATTCCTCAAAAATTTACCAACCCCTTCCTCTTTACTTCTGGTCTGCCACCCTGCTATGTTCCACGATAGACAGTTGAGGTTAGATGATTTTGTTAGCAAGATTTTCACTTTTGGGGCTGATGGAGGTTGCAGAATAGAGGGCTGAGTAGGAGGTGTTTCATGGAGCCCCCGGTGGCGCAGTGGGTTAAAGCACTAAGCTGCTGAGCTTGTTGATTGAAAGGTCGCAGGTTTGATTCCGGGGAGCGGCGTGAGCTTCCGCTGTCAGCCCTAGCTTCTGCCAACCTAGCAGTTCGAAAACATGCAAATGTGAGTAGATCAATAGGTACCGCTCCGGCGGGAAGGTAACGGCGCTCTATGCAGTCATGCCGGCCACATGACCTTGGAGGTGTCTACTCTTCGGCTTAGAAATGGAGATGAGCACCACACCCCAGAGTCAGACATGACTGGATTTAATGTCAGGGGACTACCTTTACCTTAGGAGGTGTTTCATTCTTTACTTCATTCCTAAATAGTCAGTAATCGCTCTTAGGATGGCTCAGTGGTTCTGTTTGTTGCCCGCCTCTAGCCCTCCCATAAGGTATTTATTATTTATTTATTTCAAAGTTTTATATACCGACCTTCTCACCTCTTTGAGGGACTCAGACCGGTTTCCAACCATAAAAACACATACAATCGGTAAAACATCATAGTTCATATTACAATAACATATTAAAACAACAAATATATTTAAAACTACAGTGGTCAGTCATCATACTAAAATCGATTATACATCATCTTCCATCCAAATCTTAGGGTGTTGTCTCATTCATCGAAAGCCTGTCTCCATAACCACGTCTTCACCTGTTTCCTAAATGTCAGGATAGAAGGGGCGGTTCTGACCTCCAGTGGGAGAGAGTTCCAGAGTCGCGGGGCCACCACCGAGAAGGCCCTGTCCCTCGTCCCCACCAGATGCGCTTGTGAGGCCGGTGGGACCGAGAGCAGGGCCTCTCCAGACGATCTTAATAATCTTGATGGTTCATAGGGGAGAATATGTTCGGAGAGGTAAACAGGGCCGGAGTCGTTTAGGGCTTTATAGGTTAACACCAGCACTTTGAATTGTGCTCGGAAGCTAATTGGCAGCCAGTGGAGCTGGTGTAACAGCGGAGTGGTGTGCTCCCTGTACCCAGCACCCGTTAGTAATCTGGCTGCCGAGCGTTGGACTTGCTGCAGCTTCCGGGCAGTCTTCAGAGGCAACCCCACGTAGAGAGCGTTGCAGTAATCTAAGCATTGCAGTAATCTAAGCGGGATGTAACCAAGTCAGCCTTCCCAAGGTATGGGCGCAGCTGGTGCACAAGTTTTAGTTGTGCAAAAGCTCCCCTGACCACCGCCGAGACCTGGGGTTCCAGGCTCAGCGAAGAGTCTAGAACTCCCAGACTGCGAACCTGCGCCTTTAGTGGGAATGTGACCCCCGTCCAGCACAGGCTGTAATCCCGTACCTTGTTTGGACTTACGACTGACCAGGAGTACCTCTGTCTTGTCTGGATTTAGTTTCAATCTGTTGTCCCTCATCCAGTCCGTCACAGCGGCCAAGCACCAGTTCAGGACCTGGTACATCCCTCTCCACTTGGTCCCCTATAAAATGTCCTGGCTCAGATTGAATTTTAGCCCCCTTAGTCGCCCTACTAAGAAGCTCTGCCCGTAGCAGAGTCAGTCTGTCTATTATTTCCCTTTGAGTTAGTTGTGGGAGGCATTGGAATGTTTCCAGCAGGTCACCTTCCTCACCTATGTATAGCTCACTAAATGGTGTTTCAGTTATGAGCACTGATTCCAGCTGCTCTGCTGGAGGGAGCTGATTTAATGGTTTAGGAGTGTCTCCTAGGTCTATGAGATTGGCTTCTTTGCAGTGAGAAGGTCCTCCCTTGTGCATGTGACAGGGCTCAGGCTGCACTGTAATCGGTGGCCTGTGGTTTGCTCTTCTCCACACTCGCATGTCATGGACTTCACTTTGTAGCCCCATTTCTTAAGGTTGGCTCTGCACCTCGTGATGCCAGAACGCCGTCTGTTCAGCACCTTCCAAGTTGCCCCATCTTCTGTATGCCCAGGAGGGAGTCTCTCATCCGGTATCAGCCACTGAGTGAAGTTCCGGGTTTGAGCCTGCCACGTTTGGACTCTCGCTTGTTGCAGTGTTCCTGCAAGTATCTCTGTAGATCACAGGAAGCTATTTCTTGATTTAAGGCATTGGCATGCTGGCTGATGCCCAAACAAGGGATGAGCTGGAGATGTCACTGCCTTGGTCCTTTCATTGCTGGCTGCTACTTCCCGGCGGATGTCAGGTGGTGCAATAACAGCTAAACAGTGTAATTTCTCCAGCAGTCTTGGGCATAGACATCCTATGATAATGCAGCATGTCTCATTAAGAGCCACATCCACTGTTTTGAGCATGGTGAGATGTGTTCCATGCTGGGCATGCATATTCATCAACAGAGTAGCATAGCACAAGGGCAGATGTCTTCACTGTGTCTGGTTGTGATCCCCAGGTTGTGCCAGTCAGCTTTCGTATGATATTGTTTCTAGTGCCCACTTTTTGCTTGATATTCAAGCAGTGCTTCTTGTAAGTCAGAGCTTGGTCCAGAGTGACTCCCAGATGTTTGGGTGTGCTGCAGTGTTCCCATGGGATTCCTTCCCGGGTCGAATGACTAGTCCCAAAGTCAACTGTGTGTCCAGTAATCTTCTTCCCTGAATCTGCAATTTGGTGATGGATCTGGGCATTGTATGTTTTTATCCTGTTTCCCCTTCTGCTCCCTCACCCATATTGTGCTTTAGTAGTTATATTTATATTTTTAATGTACCAAAATACCAAGTTTGTATGAAAATGTGACTCTATTTCCTGTGCTGGTCAATGACCGAAATAAATGATTTGATTTGATTGATTCCCGAGTCATCCTCAGTGCTCAAGATCCTTATCTGGTTCAACTAACTTCTAAAAGCTTCTATAAGCATATGTCTATCTTGACTACAGTCTCTAAGCAGACAGTTCCTGCTGAAGTCTAAACTGAATTGTTCTAAAATGGAGTCTGAGTCCTGAACAAGCCCAGACTTGATCACATGGTCTGCAGCCCTTCCCATAACAAAGCGTTAAGGAAAAGTGCATACCAGCACACACAGATACAATCCAGCAAGCAATTGGAATGATATACACAACCAGTAACTAGTAGAGGAGGCTTGGGCAGGTTGTCATTTCCAACATGGAGGGGCCTCGCCTCCCGTTTAACTGACTCCTGCTTAATTGGCTATGGGATGCTGGGGTTTGAAGTCTGGTGGGGCCTCAGCAAGAGTAGGGTCAAGGGCCTTGCCAAACTACAGCTCCCACGACTCCATAGCATTGCACCAAGGCAACCAAAGTGCATCTGTCAGGGGTGATTTGAATGCAATATTCCTGCTTCTTGGCAGGGGGTTGGACTGGATGGCCCATGAGGTCTCTTCCAACTCTTTGATTCTATGATTCTATGATCTGTTCTGCAGCAGAGATGCAGCCAAGGTTTCCCTTTCCGTTGCAGGAAGCTTGGGTGCAAGAACACTCCTGGTTTTTAAAGGAGGAAGTGTTCTGCAGTGCTTCAGTGGGGTTCCTTCTCAGGTCATCCTCAGAGCTTGAGATGCTTGTCTGTTCTTAAGATGGAAAACACATGTCAGTGTTTCAGATGGATTAGGAATCAGCTGGTTTTCCCGCTAATACGCACCTAAAACTTCGGAGAGCTTCTGTTCAACCGTTCCAAAGCTCCCTGCTTGGGTGGTGATGGCACAATTATCAGCATAGATGAAACATAGATGATGGAGATTGAGGTGATGAAAATGATGAAGCCAATGGAGAGGATAAAGATAGAATGATGGAGATGAACGAGATTATGGTAATAAAGATGAAGGAAATGGTAGAGTGGATGGAGATAATGGAAACGATTAAGATGATGGTGATGATAAAGATAATAGAGATAGAGATGCTGGAAACAATAGCAATGGTGATAGAGATGAAAGAAATGAAGATTATGATGATGGAGACAGAGATGAACGAGATGATGAAAATGACAGAGATAGGGATGATGAAGAGGATAAAGGTGATGGAGATGATAGAGACAGTATTATAAATATGATGGAGATGAAGGAAATAATGGTAATAATAGAGGTGATAAAGATGAAGGAAATGATAAAGGAGATGCTAGACAAAACAATACACCATAACACAATAAAACTAGGGCCGGGCCAAGTAATGGGTACAGACTAAAAAGTGCTGGGGGTGACAGGTGGTATGTCAGATTTTAGGGTAAGTGCAGTGTGCAAGCAATCTTAAAACTCTAATAAAGTGCTTCTGGGACATAGTGCTGGAGTTTCCTATTCTGGAAAGGCACATCGGAATAGCCAGGTCTTCAAGCTCTTCCTAAAGACTGCCAACGTGGGGTCTAGTCTGATGTCTTTGGGGAGGGTGTTCCAAAGTCGGGGGGCAACCACAGAAAAGGCCCTGTCCCTCGTCCCCACCAAACGCGCCTGTGACGCAGGAGGGATTGCAAGCAGGGCCTCTCCGGATGAATGAAGGGAACGCGTGGGCTCATAAACGGAGATGCGGTCACGCAGGTAGGCAGGTCCCAAACCGTTTAGGGCTTTGTAGGTAAGCACCTGCACCTTGAATTGGGATCGGAAGGTAAACGGCAGCCAATGGAGCTCCTTAAACAGGAGGGTTGACCTCTCTCTGTAAGGAGCACCAGTTAACATCCTGACCGCCGCCCGTTGGACCAGTTGGAATTTCCGAGCCGTTTTCAAGGGCAGCCCCACGTAGAGCGCATTACAGTAGTCCAATCTAGAGGTGACCAAGGCGTGGACCACCCCGGCCAGATCAACCTTTGCGAGGTACTGTCGCAGTTGGTGCACAAGTCTCAGTTGTGCAAAAGCCCTCCCGGACACCACTGACGCCTGACCCTCAAGCGTAAGTGATGAATCCAAGAAGACTCCCAAACTGCGGACCTGTGACTTCAGGGGGAGTGTAACCCCGTTGCCACCCTATACCCCGATCCTGTTTATGATTGACCAGGAGGACCTCTGTCTTGTCGGGATTGATCTTCAGCTTGTTCATCCTCATCCAGATAGCCACAGCGGCCAGGCACGCGTCCAGCACTCGAGGGGCCTCCTTGGAGTTGGGTGGAAATGAGTAGTAGAGTTGTGTGTCATCTGCATAGAGATGGCACCTAACTCCAAAACTCTGGATGACCTCTCCCAGCAGTTTCATTTAGATGTTAAAAAGCATGGGAGACAAAATAGAGCCTTGCGGGACCCCACAGGTCAAAGGCTAGGGGTCCGAGCAGGCATCTCCCAGCTTCACCATCTGGAATCGACCCTCCAGGAAGGACCGGAGCCACGACAAAACCGTGCCCCCGAGACCCATCCCAGAGAGTCGACCCAGAAGGATACTATGATCAATGGTCTTGAAAGCCGCTGAGATGTCCAAGAGAACCAACAGTCACACTCCCCCTGTCCAGCTCTCTACGGAGGTCATCCACCAAGGCGACCAAGGCCGTCTCAGTGCCATGGCCGGGCCTGAAACCAGACTGTGACTGATCTAGGTAGTTGTTGTCATCTAGAAAACCTTGGAGCCGGGAGGCGACCACCCGCTCCAGCACCTTGCCCAAGAAAGGGAGGTTGGAGATTGGTCTGAAGTTGTTCAGCACCGTGGATAAAGATGATGGAGACAATAGAGACAGGATGATGGAGATGATGGTGATAAAAATGAAGGGGATGATAAAGACAATGGAGTTGAAGATTAAGATAGAGATGAAGATGATGGATAGAGATGATGGAGATGATGACGAAGATAGAGATGATGATGACAGAGTTGAAGGAAATGATGGAGATGATGCCAATGAAGAAGGTGATGGAGATGGAGAAAGAGATGGTGGTGATTATCTGATGAGGACAGTGAACGATGGAGATTATAGAGATGATGGAGATGAAGATGATAAAAATAATGGATTTTTGTTGTTTATTTGTTCAGGGCCTCTTGGTGCCTCCCTGGCCCAGCCCAGGCCAGAGCTCCCTGTAGGCTGTGGCCACTCGCAGCTCCTTCAAGGTCAAGCTAGTTCCTTCAAGGATACCATCCACCCACCTTGCTCTTGGTCGGCCCCTCTTCCTTCCATTTTCCTCAGCATCATTCTCTTCTCTAAGTTTTCCTATCTTCTCATTATGTGGCCAAAGGACTTCATCTTTGCCTCAAATGTCCTTCTCTCCAGCGAGCAGCCAGGCTTCATTTCCTGGAGGATGGACTGGTTGGATATTTCTTGCGGCCCAAGGCGCTTTCAGCATTTATCCTCCAGCTTCTCTTCTTCTTCTTCTTAGGCGATCCCTTGTTGTCCGAGTAGGATAATCCTCCAGGGTGGGTCCATAGGTGACTATGGAGCCTTATTCTTGATCTGCACCGTTTACCACAATGAGGGCATTGGTTTCCAGGTGGAAGGCGGTCCCTTCCTCTTGGCACGTTTCTCTCTTTCGCCCTCCATTCGTGCCTCTTCAAATTCTGCAGCACTGCTGATCACAGCTGACCTCCAGCTGGAGCGCTCACAGGCCAGGGCTTCCCAGTTCTCAGTATCTATGCCAGAGTTTTTAAGGTTGGCTTTGAGCCCATCTTTAAATCTCTTTTCCTGCCCACCAACATTCCGTTTTCCATTCTTGAGGTCAGAGTAGAGCAATTGCTTTGGGAGACGGTGGTCGAGCATCCGGACAACGTGGCTGGTCCAGCGGAGTTGATGGCTGAGGACCATCACTTCAGTGCTGGTGGTCTTTGCTTCTTCCAGCACGCTGACATTTGTCTGCTTGCCTTCTCGAGAGATTTGCAGGATTTTCTGGAGGCAGCGCTGATGGAATCGTTCGAGGAGTTGCATGTGACGTCTGTAGACAGTCCACGTTTCGCAGGCGTATAGCAGGGTTGGGAGGACAATAGCTTTATAAACAAGCACCTTGGTATCCCTACGGATGTCCCGGTCCTCAAACACTCTCTGCTTCATTCAGAAAAATGCTGCACTCGCAGAGCTCAGGCGGTGTTGTATTTCGGTGTCGATGTTGACTTTGGTGGAGAGGTGGCTGCCAGCACCACAGTTCCAAAGCGTCTCTCTTCCTTCGCTCAGCCTTCCTTATGTGGACCATACACACATAGTTTACTATAGGGATTACCACTGCTTTGTTGCCAGTGTGATGTCTCTACTCTTCACTCTTTTGTCAAGATTGGCCATTGCTCTCCTCCCAAGAAGGAAATGTCTTCTGATTTCCTGGCTTCAGTCTGTGTGTGCGGTCATCTTTGTGACTAGAAATACAAAGTCTGTCACTTCCTCCACATTTTCTCCCTCTATTTGCTAGTTCTCCATCAGTCTGGTTGCCATCATCTTTGTTTTTTGATGTTTAACTGCATCCCAGCTTTTGCCCTATCTTCTTTCACCTTGGTTCCTCAGCTCCTCTTCGCTTTCAGCCATCAAAATGGGATCGTCTGCATATCTGGGGTTGTTTATGTTTCTTCCAGCCATTTTAACTGCAGCCTTGGATTTGACAAGCCCCACGCATCGCATGATGTGTTCTGCATACAAGTTTAATAGGGAGGGGAAGAGGAGACAGTCCTGAAGATAATGGAGATGGTGAAGATGATAGTGATTATTGAGATGGCTTCCCTTTCTTGGAGGTGTTTATCATCTTCATCATTCTTATCTATCATCTTTGTTATCATCTCTATTGTTTCCATCATTCTGTCTCCATCATCTTTGTCATTTCCTTCATCTCTATCATCACCTTCATAATTCTATCTCCATCACCCCTTTCTCCATCATCTCTATCATATGTATCATCACCATCTCTATTGTCTCCATCACCTCTATCTCCATCTTCATCATTTCCTTCATTTCTATATCAACATCTCTATGATTTCCATCATTCTGTCTCCACCATCTCTATCTCCGTCTTCATCATTTCCTTCATCTCTATATCATCATCTCTATGATTTCCTTCATTCTGTCTCCACCATCTCTATCTCCATCTTCATCATTTCCTTCATCTCTATATCATCATCTCTATGATTTCCATCATTCTGTCTCCATCATCTCTATCTCCGTCTTCATCATTTCCTTCATCTCTATATCATCATCTCTAGGGTTTCCATCATTCTATCTCCATCATCTCTATCTCCGTCTTCATCATTTCCTTCATCTCTATATCATCATCTCTAGGGTTTCCATCATTCTGTCTCCATCATCTCTATCTCCATCTTCATCATTTCCTTCATCTCTATATCATCATCTCTATGATTTCCATCATTCTGTCTCCATCATCTCTATCTCCGTCTTCATCATTTCCTTCATCTCTATATCATCATCTCTATGATTTCCATCATTCTGTCTCCATCATCTCTATCTCTATCTTCATCATTTGTACCATCTCCATCATCTTCATCTCCATTTTAATCTTCTGCCCATTTGCACCCCTCCCCCTAATCTCTATGGAGATGATGAAGACAATGGAGATGATGAAGATAGAATGATGGAGATGATGGAGACAATGAAGATAATGGATAGAGATGATGAAGACGATGGAGACGATGGCTAGAGATGACAACAGAGATGATGAAGATGATGGATAGAGATTATGGTGATTGTGTCGGTGGTGGTGAATGATGGAGATCTTGGAGATGAAGATGATAGTAATGATGGAGATGGCTTCCCTCTCTCTGAGGGAGTGTTTCCCATGGATTCTGCCAATTTGTGCCCTACATCTCTATGGGGCTGGGAGCCCCCCCCCACCCACCCACCCACCCGCCTTCTTCCTTCGTTTTGGCAGCCGCAGCCCTGTTCCACTCGGCTTCAGACACAACAGGAAAGAGCTCTTGTCGGGGGGTCTGTGCTCTTTGGTGGTGCAGGCCAGACAGGAAGTGAAGTCATGGCCCATGCATTCCCCTGGGGCATGATGTCACATGGTCTGGCTCCCCTCCCTCCCTTCCCTTTTAGGCAGCCCCCCCCCCTCGCCTGGGAAGGGTCCTTTCCCCAACACAACGGTCCTTTCCCCAAGCCACACTCTCTCAGCCTCTGCACACAAACCTCACCTGCAGGGAAATAATAATAATAATAATAATAATAATAATAATAATAATAATAATAATGTAATTCTACCTTCCTTTATGACAGAAGGGGGTTGGACTGGGTGGCCTTTGGAGTTCCCTTCCAACTCTAGGGTTCTAAGATTCCAATGGTGAAAAGCGCGGGGGGGGGGGGGGGGGTCCAAGAAAAGCGAATGGGAAAGGCCTTGCAATGCGATGGTTCTTGGTCATAGAACCCTATTGTAGGAAGGGACCGCTGAAGGCAATCCAGTCCAACCTGCTTCTTCCAGAAAACCACCATCAAAGCCCCCCTGATAGATGGCCATCCAGCTATAGATCTGTTGTGATCTCTGAGATATAGAACCCTAGAGTTGGAAGGGACCTCTAAAGATCACCCAGTCTAGCCCCTTAAGGAAAGTAGAGATTGATAGATAGATGATAGATAGAATTCAGATGAGACCACTAAAGGCCATCTAGTCCAGCCGCTTAAGAGAGAGAGAGAGAGAGAATCCTAGAGTTGGGTCTACATGGGCCATTAAGTCCAGCCCCTTAAGAGAGGGGGAGAGAGAGAGAATCCTAGTTTGGTCTACTAAAGGCCATCCAGTCCAGCCCCTTAAGAGAGAGAGAGAGAGAGAGAGAGAGAGAGAGAATCCTAGTTGGGTCTACTAAAGGCCATCCAGTCCAACCCCTTAAGAGAGAGAGAGAGAGAGAATCCTAGAGTTGGGGCTCCTAAAGGCCATCCAGTCCAGCCCCTTAAGAGAGAGAGAGAGAGAGAGAGAATCCTAGAGTTGGGTCTACTAAAGTCCATCCAGTCCAGCCCCTTAAGAGAGAGAGAGAGAGAGAGAGAGAGAGAGAGAGAGAATCCTAGAGTTGGGTCTCCTACAGGCCATCCAGTCCAGCCCCTTATGAGAGGGGGGGGGGAATCCTAGAGTTGGGTCTATTAAAGACCATCTAGTCCAACTCCATAAGAGAGAGAGAGAGAGAATCCTAGAGTTGGGGCTCCTAAAGGCCATCCAGTCCAGCCCCTTAAGAGAGAGAGAATCCTAGAGTAGGGTCTACTAAAGGTCATCCAGTCCACCCCTTATGAGAGAGAGGGTTGGGGAATCCTAGAGTTGGGTCTACTAAAGACCATCTAGTCCAACTCCTTAAGAGAGAGAGAGAGAGAATCCTAGAGTTGGGGCTCCTAAAGGCCATCCAGTCCAGCCCCTTAAGAGAGAGAGAGAGAGAATCCTAGAGTAGGGTCTACTAAAGGTCATCCAGCCCACCCCTTATGAGGGGGGGGGGAATCCTAGAGTTGGGGCTCCTAAAGGCCATCCAGTCCTTAAGAGAGAGAGAGAGAATCCTAGAGTAGGGTCTACTATAGGTCATCCAGTCCACCCCTTATGAGAGAGAGGGTTGGGGAATCCTAGAGTTGGGTCTACTAAAGACCATCTAGTCCAACTCCTTAAGAGAGAGAGAGAGAGAATCCTAGAGTTGGGGCTCCTAAAGGCCATCCAGTCCAGCTCCTTAAGAGAGAGAGAGAGAGAGAATCCTAGAGTAGGGTCTACTAAAGGTCATCCAGTCCAGCTCCTTAAGAGAGAGAGGGAGGGAGGGAGAATCCTAGAGTTGGGCCTACTAAAGGCCATCCAGTCCAATCCCTTAAGAGAGAGAGGGAGGGAGGGAGAATCCTAGAGTTGGGTCTACTGAAGGCCATCCAGTCCAACCCCTTAAGAGAGAGTTGTCTTTTACCGGCCATCCAGTCCACCCATTATGAGAGGGGGGGGGGGGGAATCCTAGAGTTGGTCTACTAAAGGCCATCCAGTCCAACTCCTTAAGAGTGAGAGAGAGAGAGAATCCTAGAGTTGGTCTACTAAAGGCCATCCAGTCCTACCCCTTGAGAAAGAGAGAGAGAGAGAATCCTAGAGTTGGGGCTACTAAAGGCCATCCAGTCCAGCTCCTTAAGTGAGAGAGAGAGGGAGGGAGAATCCTAGAGTTGGTCCTACTAAAGACCATCTAGTCCAACTCCTTAAGAGAGAGAGAGAATCCTAGAGTTGGGCCTACTAAAGGCCATCCAGTCCAACCCCTTAAGAGAGAGAGAGAGAGAATCCTAGAGTTTGGGCTCCTAAAGGCCATCCAGTCCAAACCCTTAATTGAGAGAGAAAGAGAGAAGCCTAGAATTGGGTCTACTAAAGGCCATCCAGTCCAACCCCTTAAGAGAGAGAGAGGGAGAATCCTAGAGTTGGTCTACTAAAGGCCATCCAGTCCAACCCCTTAAGAGAGAGAGAGAGAGAGATTCCTAGAGTTGGGCTACTAAAGGCCATCCAGTCCAACCCCTTAAGAGAGAAAGAGAGAATGCTGGAGTTGGGTCTACTGAAGGCCATCCAGTCCAACCCCTTGAGAGAGAGAGAAAGAGAGAGAGAATATTAGAATTTTGTCTTCTACAGGCCATCCAGTCCAGATCCTTATGAGAGAGGGGGGGGGGGGAATCCTAGAATTGGGTCTACTAAAGACCATCTAGTCCAACTCCTTAAGAGAGAGAGAGAGAGAATCCTAGAGTTGGGGCTCCTAAAGGCCATCCAGTCCAGCCCCTTAAGAGAGAGAGAATCCTAGAGTAGGGTCTACTAAAGGTCATCCAGTCCACCCCTTAAGAGAGAGAGAGAATCCTAGAGTTGGGATTACTAAAGGCCATCCAGTCCAGCCCCTTAAGAGAGAGAGGGAGAATCCTAGAGTTGGGTCTACTAAAGGCCACCCAGTCCAGCCCCTTAAGAGAGGGGGAGAGAGAATCCTAGAGTTGGGACTACTAAAGGCCATGCAGTCCAGCCCCTTAAGAGAGAGAGAGAGAATCCTAGAGTTGGGTCTACCAAAGGTCATCCAGTCCAACCCCTTAAGATTGAGAGAGAGAGAGAGAGAGAGAGAGACAGAATCCTAGAGTTGGGCCTACTAAAGGCCATCCAGTCCAGCCCCTTAAGAGAGAGAGAGAGAGAGAGAGGGAGAGGGAATCCTAGAGTTGGGTCTCCTACAGGCCATCCAGTCCAGCCTCTTATGGGGGGGGGGGGGAATCCTAGAGTTGGGTCTAGTATAGGCCATCCAGTCCAGCCCCTTATGAGAGAGGGGAGGGGGAATCCTAGAGTTGGGTCTACTAAAGACCATCTAGTCCAACTCCTTAAGAGAGAGAGAGAGAGAATCCTAGAGTTGGGGCTCCTAAAGGCCATCCAGTCCAGCCCCTTAAGAGAGAGAGAGAGAGAATCCTAGAGTAGGGTCTACTAAAGGTCATCCAGTCCACCCCTTATGAGAGAGAGAAAGGGGGGGGAATCCTAGAGTTGGGTCTACTAAAGACCATCTAGTCCAGCTCCTTAAGAGAGAGAGGGAGGGAGGGAGAATCCTAGAGTTGGGCCTACTAAAGGCCATCCAGTCCAACCCCTTAAGAGAGAGAGGGAGGGAGGGAGAATCCTAAAGTTGGGTCTACTGAAGGCCATCCAATCCAACCCCTTAAGAGACAGAGAGAGAGGGGGGGAGATTCCTTGAGTTGGTCTACTAAAGGCCATCCAGTCCAACCCCTTAAGAGACAGAGAGAGAGAGGGGGAGATTCCTTGAGTTGGTCTACTAAAGGCCATCCAGTCCAACCCCTTAAGAGAGAGAGAGAGAATCCTAGAGTTGGGGCTACTAAAGGCCATCCAGTCCAGCCTCTTATGGGGGGGGGGGGGGAATCCTAGAGTTGGGTCTAGTATAGGCCATCCAGTCCAGCCCCTTATGAGAGAGGGGAGGGGGAATCCTAGAGTTGGGTCTACTAAAGACCATCTAGTCCAACTCCTTAAGAGAGAGAGAGAGAGAATCCTAGAGTTGGGGCTCCTAAAGGCCATCCAGTCCAGCCCCTTAAGAGAGAGAGAGAGAGAATCCTAGAGTAGGGTCTACTAAAGGTCATCCAGTCCACCCCTTATGAGAGAGAGAAAGGGGGGGGAATCCTAGAGTTGGGTCTACTAAAGACCATCTAGTCCAGCTCCTTAAGAGAGAGAGGGAGGGAGGGAGAATCCTAGAGTTGGGCCTACTAAAGGCCATCCAGTCCAACCCCTTAAGAGAGAGAGGGAGGGAGGGAGAATCCTAAAGTTGGGTCTACTGAAGGCCATCCAATCCAACCCCTTAAGAGACAGAGAGAGAGGGGGGGAGATTCCTTGAGTTGGTCTACTAAAGGCCATCCAGTCCAACCCCTTAAGAGACAGAGAGAGAGAGGGGGAGATTCCTTGAGTTGGTCTACTAAAGGCCATCCAGTCCAACCCCTTAAGAGAGAGAGAGAGAATCCTAGAGTTGGTCTACTAAAGGCCATCCAGTCCAACCCCTTAAGAGAGAGAGAGAGAATCCTAGAGTTGGGGCTACTAAAGGCCATCCAGTCCAGCTCCTTAAGTGAGAGAGAGAGGGAGAGAGGGAGAATCCTAGAGTTGGTCCTACTAAAGGCCATCCAGTCCAACCCCTTAAGAGAGAGAGGGAACCTAGAGTTTGGTCTACTGAAGGCCATCCAGTCCAACCCCTTAAGAGAGAGAGAGAGAGAGAGAGAGAATATTAGTTGGGTCTCCTACAGGCCATCCAGTCCAACCCCTTAAGAGAGAGAGAGAGAGATTCCTAGAGTTGGGCCTACTAAAGGCCATCTAGTCCAACCCCTTAAGAGAGAGAGAGAGAGAGATTCCTAGAGTTGGGTCTTCTAAAGGCCATCCAGTCCAACCCCTTAAGAGAGAGAGAGGGAGAGAGAGAGAGATTCCTAGAGTTGGTTTACTAAAGGCCATCCAGTCCAACCCCTTAAGAGAGAGAGAGAGAGAGAGAGAGAGAGATTCCTAGAGTTGGGCTACTAAAGGCCATCCAGTCCAACCCCTTAAGAGAGAGAGAGAGAGAGATTCCTAGAGTTGGGCTACTAAAGGCCATCCAGTCCAACCCCTTAAGAGAGAGAGAGAGAGAGATTCCTAGAGTTGGTCTACTAAAGGCCATCCAGTCCAACCCCTTAAGAGAGAGAGAGAGAGAGAGAGAGAGATTCCTAGAGTTGGTTTACTAAAGGCCATCCAGTCCAACCCCTTAAGAGAGAGAGAGAGAGAGAGAGAGAGAGATTCCTAGAGTTGGGCTACTAAAGACCATCCAGTCCAACCCCTTAAGAGAGAGAGAGAGAGAGATTCCTAGAGTTGGGCTACTAAAGGCCATCCAGTCCAACCCCTTAAGAGAGAGAGAGAGAGAGATTCCTAGAGTTGGGCTACTAAAGGCCATCCAGTCCAACCCCTTAAGAGAGAGAGAGAGAGAGATTCCTAGAGTTGGGCTACTAAAGGCCATCCAGTCCAACCCCTTTTGTCCCTGCAGGACAAGCATCTTTCCTTTTTTCTTTCCTTCTCGTTGCAAAGAGAGAGATCCTAAAGTGAGTCCCCAGTGCAAAAAGAGTTGGGGAAGGGGGCTCTCTTTTCCTTCTTTCCTTTATTTCTCCCTTTCTCCCTGTCTTTCTCCTTCCTTCCTTCCTTTCTTCCTTCCTTCCTTTCCCCTCTCCCCCTGGCTGGCTCCCCTTCCTCCAAGGCCCTCCCCCTGCCCAACTTGGACTACCTTTCCGCCCCTCTTTCCCCCTTATTGTCTTCCTTCCTTCCTCTCCTCCTTTCTTCTCTCCTTCTCTCTTTCCTTCTTCTCCCTTTGGGCTTGGCTGACCCTCCGGCTCTTGGGAGCCCCCCAGAAAAGGTAGGATTGATCTTGATCATCTCTCAATGAAAACTTCCAATGTTTTTGGGGAGGGGGGTTGGGAATGTGGTGTTGTCTCTCTTTTGTGGGGAGTGGGGGAGCAAGGAAGGCAACTTTTCCTTTGGCTTTTCCAATGGTTTGAGAGCCTTGGCTCCATCCTCTCCTCCTCCTTTTTCTCCTGCAAGGCTTTCCTTTGTTCCTCCAAAGAGAGAGGGAGATTTCTTTCTTCCTTTCCTTCTTCTTTCTCTTTCTTCCTTCCCTTTCTATGCCTCAGGGAATGCTTTGGAATCCCACCCTCCCCAGTTCCTTTTCTCCCCCTTTCCAGTCTCTGGGCTTATTCAAAGGCTTGGGAAGGAGCCCAGGTTTTGTTTGAGGAGGGACTGACTCCATGCTTCTTCTTCTTCCTGCCCCAATTCGCAGTTGAAGGGGGATTTTGGGAGCTGCAGTCCAAAGGACAACTTTCCAAAACTTCCCTTTGTGTGCTGCTATTAAAGCACTCTCCTCTGCCTCTGGTTGGTTTGCCTGTCTTTGGGACAGATCTGTTGGCAAGGTGGTATTCATCATCATCATCATCATCATCATCATCATCATCATGATTGCTATTTATTATTATTTATTTTATTATTTTATTAATTATTTTATTAATATATATTATTGCTCTGGTTGGTCTGCCTGTCTTTGGGACAGATCTGTTGGCAAGGTGGTATTCATCATCATCATCATCATCATCATCATCATCATCATTATTATCATTATGATTGCTATTTATTATTATTTATTTTATTATTTTATTAATTATTTTATTAATATATTATTGCTCTGGTTGGTCTGCCTGTCTTTGGGACAGATCTGTAGGCAAGGTGGTATTCATCATCATCATCATCATCATCATCATCATGATTGCTATTTATTATCATTTATTTTATTATTTTATTAATTATTTTATTAATATATATTATTGCTATTATTTATTTTATTATTATTTTATTATTTATTACTATTACTTTTATTAACTGTTTTTACATATTGCTATTGGTACTTGTTCTTATTTATTATATTATTTTATTATTGTCTAATGCTATTATTTTACTTTATTGCTATTATTATTTGATATTATTATCACTATTCTGTATGGTTTTTTATTATTGGGTTGTTGTAGGTTTTTTTTCGGGCTATATGGCCATGTTCCAGAGGCATTGATATAGTCTTTCATTTACTAGAAAGCCTGGTGCAGTAAATTCTAGTAAATGACTATATCAATGCTTCTAGAACATGGCCATATAGCCCGAAAAAACCTACAACAACCCAGTGATTCCGGCCATGAAAGCCTTCGACAATACATTTTTATTATTACTATTATTTTTATTATTTTTATTAATTATTTTTATTTATATAATGTGGATTACTCTTGCAATTATTTATTATTATTCTTATTTATTACTATTATTTATTTGTATTAATATTTATTTATTTATTTATTATGGGTTCCTTCAAAGAGTGATGGAATGTGTCCAGAAAGCTCCATCCTGGGAATGAATGGGACAGTGCGGACTCAGCCTGGGATCCCTCCATAGGCATCAAGCAGATAGGGAATGAATGGGGCTGGTGTATGGGGAAAGTTGGGAGGGGAATCTTTCAAACTGTAATAATAACATTAAGATTCTTTATATTCTTCTTTATATTATTCTTTGTATCAATTATATTACTGATTGTTCTTATTTATATTATGAAAAGTGTGGGGGTCTTTAAAATAATAATAATTCTTTATATTAATATTACATTTATATTATTGTTGTTGATTGTTCTTATTTATATTGTGAAAAGTGTAGGGGGTCTCTAAAATAATAATAATAATAATAATAATAATAATAATAATAATAATTCTTTATATTATTAACTAGCTGTACCCGCCACACGTTGCTGTGGCCAACCTTCCCTCCTTCTTTCTTTCTCTCCTTCCTTCCCTTCCTCTCTCTTTTCTTCCCTTCTTCTTTCTCCTTCTCTACCCTTCTTTCTCTTCCTTTGATCTTTGGTTCCATCCTTCCTTGTCTCTTTCCTTCCTCTCCTCCCTCTTTCTCTCTTTTATTCCTTCTCTCTTCCTTCCTTCCTTTCCTTTTTTTTTTTCCCTCCTTTCTTCTCTACCTCTTTCCTTCTTTCTCTCCTTTCTCTCCTTCCTTCCTTCTCTACCTTTCCTTCCTTCCTTCCTTCTTTCCTTCCCTCCTTCCCTCCTTCTTTCCCTCCTTCCTTCTCTACCCTTATTTTTTTTCCTTCCTTCTCTCCTTCCCTCCTTTCCATTCTTCTCTCCCTCCTTCCTTCCCTACCTTTCTTTCTTTCCTTTTCTCTCCTTCCCTCCTTATTTCCCTCCTTCTCTCCCTCCTTCTTCCTTCCTTCTCTACCCATCTTTCTTTCCTTCCTTCTCTCCTTACCTCCTTCCTGTGTATGTGTTTTGTGTGTGTATATGCATATATGTGTGAGTGTGTATATATATATATATATATGTGGTTTTGCGTGTGCGTTGTAGTGTATTTTTGGGGTTTGGGGGCTTTTTAAGTCCCTTCTTCTGTGTTTTTATGAGTGATGGTCACTCGTTGGCCTGAGAGGTGTCTTGTGTCCAAATTTGGTGTCAATTCGTCCAGTGGTTTTTGAGTTATTTTAATCCCACAAACGAACATTACATTTTTATTTATATAGATTATAGTTTTTATTCTTTATATTATTCTTATGATGTGTATATTATTGGTATTCTTATTATTCTTTATATTCTTTTATTATTTTTATATTATTATTATTATTATCATCATTATTTTAATTGGGTTGTTGTAGGTTTTTTCGGGCTGTATGGCCATGGTCTAGAGACATTCTCTCCTGACGTTTCGCCTGCACTTATTATTATTTTAATTATTATTATTATTATTATTTAATTATTATTTTAATTATTTGTCTTACTATTCGTTACACTGTGCCAACACTGTTTTTGTTCCTGGGTGATCCGTGTCATTATTTCCTAATTGGTTCTAACATAAAGACATGGGGGGAAAAGTTTTACCAAGCTGCCCAAACTTTGTCTTTGTGGGCGGGATGGAAGGAGGGAGCTCATCCTGCAGCAGTTTGTCAATGAATCTCTCCTCATCACCAGCCCATTCAACCTATGGGGAGAGAGAGGTTTGGGAGGGACTCCTTTGTTCAGGACTGTTCCTCCCTCTTTCTTTCTTTCTTTCTTTCTTTCTTTCTTTCTTTCTTTCTTTCTTTCTTCTCTCCCTCTTTGGCCCTTTCCCTTCTCCTTGCAAATACTTGTCTGCTTCTTGCAAAGGGAGCCATGCCTGCCTTCCTTCCCACCTCCAAAGGGAAAAGATGGCTCCTTCTCCTTCTTCGCCTTCTTCCGCAGAGAGTAGCGCATGCATTCATACATCTGGGAAGCATTAACTAACTCAAGGCTTTTCTGCCACTTTTACTGCAAACTTGAGTTCAAAGCAGACAGAGAAGGACGAGGAGAGGGACAAGTCTTTCCCAATCCATTCAGGCAAGAGCAAACGCCTGCAGTCAGGGGCGGCTCAACTCTTACGCAAAGTAAGCCTTTGCAGTATAGTTGATTTTGCCCTGGGGTACTCTTGAGGCGCTCTTGGGGGAAAATAGACCTTGACATATGCAAGTTGTAGTTACTGGGACGTATAGTTCACCTACAATCAAAGAGCATTATGAACTCCCCCCCCCCCCCCAACCAATCATTGATATATATTTTCTGTTCTTCGTGGGAGTTCTGTGTGCCATATTTGGTTCAATTCCATCATTGGTGGAGTTCAGAATGCTCTTTGATTGTAGGTGAACTATACATCCCAGTAACACTTGCCGCACTTTCTCCCTTGCCTGGCCCGCTTTGGGTCCGGAGGCGTGCCTGAAGACCCCGCGTGTGCACCAAAAGTCACCTCTTCTCCTGACTTTCTCCTCAGCCATTGGGACCAAGAGAGAGAGAGAGAGACAGAGGTGCAGATGCCCACCTTTCCTGAAGGTAGGCGCAAAAACAAAGGAGGGAGCGGAGGTGGGAGATACCTCCTGCCGGAGGGGCTCTCTCTCTCTCTCTCTTGGTCCCAATGGCTGAAGAGAAAGTCAGGAGAAGAGGCGACTTTTGGTGTGCACGCTGGGGTCTTCAGACACGCCTCCGGACCCGAAGCGGGCCAGGCGTGGCGGCTCCGCCCCTTGGCCCACCCGCGGATTGGGGAGAGGAGAGGAGGTGGGTGGAGCGCCGGGGGATCGGGAAAGGGAGCCGGTCATGGGGAAGGGATCGAACGCGGAGAACGATTGAGCGCCGGCTCTGCTCACGCATCCGGTGGCCGGGTGGAGCAGGAACGAGAGGGGCTAGGTGAGACTCAAGGTCCCGGCCCCTTTGGGAAGAGGATCGCCCGGCAGCAAGGCAAGAAAGCTGAGGCTCCCTCGGACTGCTAGGGCTGTTGTGAGCTGAGGGGGCGCTCCTCAAGTGGCGGTCGAGGGCATTTACAGAGGTGCCTCTGCACCCCTGGCAATAAAAAGTGTTCTGCGACCGCTTACTTCACATCATGGATGAGCCGCCCCTGCTGGGATGTATAGTTCACCTACAATCAAAGAGCATTCTGAACTCCACCAATGATGGAATTGAACCAAATATGGCACACAGAACTCCCACGACGAACAGAAAATATATATCAGTGATTGGTGGGGGGGGGGCAAAATACTGCTTGCTTACCATTGAAAATTACCTAGGGCCCCCTCTGCCTGTAGTTTGACATCTTGCCATCTTCCTGGTCCTCCTTGCACCCCATTTGCCACCCTGATGTACTTCTAGTCCTCAACTGTATTGTATTTGCCATCTTGATGTATTTCTAATCCTCACTGTGTCCCATTTGCCACCTTAACATGTTCCTAATTCTCATTGCGTTGCATTAGCTATTGATGTGTTTCTTGTCCTCACTGTATACTATTTGCCACCTTGGTGTGTTTCTAGTCCATGTTATGTGATGCTTGCTATCTTGACATGTTCCTAGTCCTCACTGTGCCCCATTTGCCACCTTGATAATAATGATCGTTTATTATTTATCTTCTGAGCCCAATTCAAGGTGCAGGTGCTTACCTACAAAGTCCTAAACGGTTTGGGTCCATCCTACCTGCGTGACTGCATCTCCGTCTATGTACCCACATGTTCTCTTCGCTCATCCGGAGAGGCCTTGATCGCGATTCCTCCTGCGTCGCAGGCGCGTCTGGTGGGGACGCGAGACAGGGCCTTTTCTGTGGTGGCCCCCCCGACTCTGGAACACCCTCCCCAAAGACATTAGACTAGCACCCACGTTGGCAGTCTTTAGGAAGAACTTGAAGACCTGGCTGTTCCGATGTGCCTTTCCAGAATAGGAAAACTCCACAACAACCTGTCCCAGAAGCACTTTTTTAGACTTTAAGATTGCTTGCACACTGCACTTACCCTAAAATCCGACATACCACCTGTCACATCAGCACTTTTAATCTGTACCCATTACATTGGCCCGGCCCAGTTTTATTGTGTTTGGTGTATTGTTTAATTGTTCTGTTATTTTTGATATTGCTTTAATTGTTTTGACTTGCTTTGAGTTGTGTATTTGCTATGCTATGTTTTTGAGGCCTTGGCCTTTGTAAGCCGCATCGAGTCCTTCGGGAGATGCTAGCGGGGTACAAATAAAGTTGAATAATAATAATAATAATAATAATAATAATAATAATACTTTATTTGTACCCCGCTACCATCTCCCCAAGGGACTCGGTGCAACTTACATGAGGCCAAGCCCACAGCACATCAATAAACAAAAGCGATAACAAATCATCAATACAAAACAGTTAAAATAAAAACTCAAAAACAAAAATACACAACAAGCAATAAACAATAACAATAACATACAGCATTTAAAAACCTATGATAGGGCCAAATGTAATAATTAAAATTTAAAATGCTGGGCATAAACAAGGTAGGGTATAACTAGGATAGGGTTTTCGAAGAAAGATAAGGGCGCACAGACAATCCTAAGTCAATATTAAAGTGCCTTTGAGGACATATTGCGAAGAGTTTTCCTTATTCTGGGAAGGCACACTGGAACAACCACGTTTTCAGGCTCCTCCTAAAGACTGCCAGCGTTGGGGCATGTCTGATCATAGAATCATACAGTTGGAAGAGACCTCATGGGCCATCCAGTCCAACCCCCTGCCAAGAAGCAGGAATATTGCATTCAAATCACCCCTGACAGATGGCCATCCAGCCTCTGTTTAAAAGCTTCCAAAGAAGGAGCCTCCGCCACACTCTGGGGCAGAGAGTTCCACTGCTGAACGGCTCTCACAGTCAGGAAGTTCTTCCTCATGTTCAGATGGAATCTCCTTTCTTGTAGTTTGAAGCCATTGTTCCGTCTCCTAGTCTCCAAGGAAGCAGAAAACAAGCTTGCTCCCTCCCCTGTGGCTTCCTCTCACATATTTATACATGGCTATCATATCTCCTCTCAGCCTTCTCTTCTTCAGGCTAAACATGCCCAGCTCCTTAAGCCGCTCCTCATAGGGCTTGTTCTCCAGACCCTTGATTGTTTTAGTCGCCCTCCTCTGGACACATTCCAGCTTGTCAATATCTCTCATTCGTTCATAGAATCATAGAATCAAAGAGTTGGAAGAGACCTCATGGGCCATCCAGTCCAACCCCCTGCCAAGAAGCAGGAATATTGCATTCAAATCACCCCTGACAGATGGCCATCCAGCCTCTGTTTAAAAGCTTCCAAAGAAGGAGCCTCCACCACACTCCGGGGCAGAGAGTTCCACTGCTGAACGGCTCTCACAGTCAGGAAGTTCTTCCTAATGTTCAGATGGAATCTCCTCTCTTGTAGTTTGAAGCCATTGTTTCGTGTCCTAGTCTCCCGGGAAGCAGAAAACAAGCTTGCTCCCTCCTCCCTGTGGCTTCCTCTCACATATTTATACATGGCTATCATATCTCCTCTCAGCCTTCTCTTCTTCAGGCTAAACATGCCCAGCTCGTTAAGCCGCTCCTCATAGGGCTCGTCCCCACCAATCGTGCCTGCGAAGGAGGTGGGAGCATGAGCAGAGCCTCTCCAGATGATAGAAGAGATTGTGTGGCTTCGTACACAGAAATGTGGTCATGCAGGTAGGCGGGTCCCAAACCGTTCAGGGCTTTGTAGGTAAGAACCTGCACCTTGAATTGGGACCGGAAAATGAACGACAGCCAGTGGAGCTCCTTAAATAGGAGAGTTGACCGCTCCCTGTAAGAAGCACCGGTTAGTAACCTGGCTGCCGCCTGTTGTACCAATTGAAATTTCCGAGCCGTTTTCAAGGGCAGCCCCATGTAGAGTGCGTTACAGTAGTCCAATCTGGAGGTGACTAAGGCATAGACTACCCTGGCCAGATCTGACTTCACGAGGTACGGTCGCAGTTGTCGCACGAGTCTTAATTGTGCGAAGGCCCTCCCAGCCACCGCCAACGCCTGAGCTTCAAGCATAAGTGATGAGTCCAGGAGGACACCCAGACTGTGGACCTGTGACTTCAGGGGGAGTGCAACACCGTCCAGCACAGGTTGCCACCCTATACCCCGATCCGGTTTACGATTGACCAGGAGGACCTCTGTCTTGTCGGGATTGATCTTCAGCTTGTTCCTCCTCATCCAGATAGACACAGCGGCCTGGCATTCGTACAGTACCCGAGGGGCTTCCTTGGAGTTAGGTGGAAAAGAGTAGTAGAGTTGCGTGTCATCTGCATAGAGATGGCACCCATCTCCAAAACTCTGGATGACCTCTCCCAGCGGTTTCATGTAGATGTTGAAAAGCATGGGGGACAGAATGGAACCTTGCGGGATCCCACAGGTCAAAGGCCAGGGGTCCGAGCAGGCATCTCCCAGCTTCACCATCTGGGATCGACCCTCCAGGAAGGACTGGAGCCACGACAAAGCCGTGCCCCCGAGACCCATCCCGGAGAGTTGTCCCAGAAGGATACCATGATCGATGGTATCAAAAGCCCCTGAGATGTCCAAGATGTACTTCTAGTCCTCTTTATATGATGCTTCCTATCTTGATGTGTTTCTAGTCCTCATTGTGTGCCATTTGCCACCCTAGTCCTCACTGTATACCATTTACCATCTTGATATACCGTATATACTCGAGTATAAGCTGACCCAAATATAAGCCAAGGTGCCTAATTTTACCACAAAAAACTGGGAAACCATATTAACTCGAGTATAAGCCGAGGGTGGGAAATGCAGCAGCTATGGTCCAATTTCAAAATAAAAAATAGATACCAATGAAATTAAATTAATTGAGGCATCAGGAGGTGAAATGTTTTTGAATTATTAGATAAAACTGTAATTTATGTCAAACTCTGATTAAACCATTATTCTAACCTTCTTCAGTGTAAATGTGCTTGTGTATCCTTTCAATAATAATAGAGTAAAATACTGAATGTCATAAAAATAATAATAGAGTAAAATAATGGAAATGTAAGAATAACAGTAATAATAAAGTAAAATAACAATTGTAATAACAATAATAATAATAGAGTAAAATAATACATGTAATAAAATAATTGAGTAATGTAATATTATTATTAAATATAATAATAGTAATAATAATAGAGTAAAATAATACATGTAATAAAAATAGAGAACAGTAAAAATTTAATAAAATGATAATAAATCGAGAAAAATAAATGTCATAAAAATAATAATAGAGTGAAATAATGGAAATAATATTGGAGTAATATGATAATGGAGTAATATAATATAATAATGGAAATAATGGAAATCATAATGGAGTAATATAATATTGGAGTAATATAATAATATTGGAGTAATATAATAATGGAGTAATATAATATAATATAATAATGGAAATAATGGAAATAATAATGGAGGAATATAATATTATTATTAAATATAATAATAATTATAATACTAATAGAGTAAAATAATACATGTAATAATAATAGAGAACAATAAAAATTTAATAAAATGATAATAAATTGAGAAAAATAAATGTCATAAAAATAATAATAGAGTAAAATAACAAATGTAATAACAACAATAATAGTAATAATAATAGAGTAAAATAATACATGTAATAAAATAATAATGGAGTAATATAATGTAAATATAATAATAATAGAGTAAAATAATACATGTAATAATAATAGAGTACAACAAAAAATGTAATAAAATGCTAATAAATCGAGAAAAATAAATGTCATAAAAATAATAATAGAGTAAAATAATGGAAATGTAAGAATAACAGTAATAATAGAGTAAAATAACAAATGTAATAATAGTAATAGTAATAATAATAGAGTAAAATAATACATGTAATACAATAATAATGGAGTAATATAATGTAAATATAATAATAACAGAGTAAAATAATACATGTAATAATAATAGAGAACAATAAAAATGTAATAAAATGATAATAAATTGAGAAAAATAAATGACATGAAAATAATAATAGAGTAAAATAATGGAAATGTAAGAATAACAGTAATAATAGAGTAAAATAATACATGTAATAAAATAATAATGGAGTAATATAATGTAAATATAATAATAATAGAGTAAATAATACATGTAATAATAATAGAGAACAATAAAAATTTAATAAAATGATAATAAATCGAGAAAAATAAATGTCATAAAAATAATAGAGTAAAATAATGGAAATGTAAGAATAACAGTAATAATAGAGTAAAATAACAAATGTAATAATAATAATAGTAATAATAATAGAGCAAAATAATACATGTAATAAAATAATATGGAGTAATGTAATGTAAATATAATAATAGAATAAAATAATACATGTAATAAAATAATGGAGTAATATAATGTAAATATAATAATAACAGAGTAAAATAATACATGTAATAATAATAGAGTACAATAAAAATGTAATCAAACGATAATGAATAGAGAAAAATAAATTTAATAATAATAGAGAAAAATAATAAATGTAATAATGATAATAATAGAGTAAAATAATGTAAATGTAATAATAATAACAAATAGAGTAAAAGATTAAATAATAATACTAATAACAGAGTAAAATAATAAATAACCTTGACTTGAGTATAAATCGAGGGGGGCTTTTGCAGCCTAAAAAAGGGGCTGAAAAACTAGGCTTATATTCGAGTATATACAGTATTTCTAATCCTCACTTTGTCCCATTTGCCACCTTTCCGTGTTCCTACTCCTCATTGTTTTGCATTGCCCGCTGATGTGTTTCTTGTCTTCACTGAATATTCTTTACCAACTTGATGTATTTAAAGTCCTCACTATGTGATGCCTGCTATCTTGATGTGTTCCTAGTCCTCATGGGGGCCAATTTGCCATCTTCTAGTCCTCATTGTGTCATATTTGCCACCTTGACATGTTCCTAGTCCTCATTGTGTCTCATTAGCCATTGATGTATTTCTTGACCTTACTGTATACCCTTTGCAACCTTGCCCTGTTCCTCGTCTTCATGGTGCCTGTGTTTCTCTTTGTCTTTTGCCAGGTCGGGACCCCCTTCCTTCCTTTTCTTCAGTCCCCATTGGCCATTGCCATGGGTGCCTGGGCCCGGTTCCTGCTGGGCGGGGTTTGCTTCCTGCCACTGCTGTCCATCTGTCCAAGCCAAGAGGAAGGTCTCCCCTCCTCCTCCTCCTCCTCTGGACCTGAGAGCCAGCCGCCGCCCTCCAGCCGAGTCCGCCGCAGGGGACACGACACCCTCCGTGGGTCAGCACCATTGCTATTACTATTAATATTAATATCATTATGCACAATGCATCCGTTGAGCTGTGGAACTCCCCGCCACATAAAAAACTTAGCAAAGGGAGTAGTGGAGCGCTCTGAAGAATGGGACCCACCAGAGGTTGCTCTTCCTCATGGTTGCTGCCATTATTGGTGTTGTTGTTACTATATTATTAGTAATTATTAGTAAGGTATTATTATTTAAGGTAAAAGGAAGAGGGGCCGACCAAGGGCAAGATGGATGGATGGCATCCTTGAAGTGACTGGACTGACCTTGAAGGAGCTGGGGGTGGTGACGGCCGACAGGGAGCTCTGGCGTGGGCTGGTCCATGAGGTCACGAAGAGTCGGAGACGACTGAACGAATGAACAACAACAACATTATTATTTTGTTGTTTTTATTATTATTAAATCATTCTTAAACTATTATTTTGTTATCAAATAATTATTTTATAATTATTTATAATAATAAAATAATTTCATAATAAAATAACTATTATTTATGATAATAAATAATTTAATATTAATTAATTGTCGAAGGCTTTCATGGCTGGAATCACTGGGTTGTTGTAGGTTTTTTCGGGCTATATGGCCATGTTCTAGAGGCATTCTCTCCTGATGTTTCGCCTGCATCTATGGCAAGCATCCTCAGAGGTAGTGACAAGTGGCAAGCATTCTCACTACCTCTGAGGATGCTTGTCATAGATGCAGGCGAAATGTCAGGAGAGAATGCCTCTACACCAGGGGTCCTCAAACTTTTTAACTGTCCCTCAGACCGTTGGAGGGCCGGACTATGGGTTTTTTTAAAAAAAAATCAATTTAAAAAATCCTATGCACATTGCACATATCTTATTTTGCTGTGTGGAGGGGCCCTTAGAGTGGGTTCTTTCTAGCCCTCTTTAGGCAGTAATTCCAGGAGCAGAGAATGGGAAATCTTCCTATTTCTAGTCTGAACAAAATCTGGCTATACCAGTATTTAAAAAACTCTAAAATTATAACTGTAAATAAAGAACAACACTCAAACACAGGGGAACTCCAGACAAGAAACAAACAGGGCCAGCTAATCACCTCTCAACAAAGGATTCTCCCTAAAAACTGTCAGGCTATGAAATGGTAATCAAGGTGGCCAATTGAAACATTCATACCTACCTCCAACAGACAAGAGTTCTTTCTCCCACCCTGGATCTTCCACAATTCCTAGTTAAAGGTTTTCCTCTGACATGAAGTCCAGTCGTGTCTGACTCTGGGGTGTGGTGCTCATCTGCATTTCTAAGTCGAAGAGCCAACGTTTTCCGTAGACACCTCCAAGGTCATGTGGCTGGCATGACTGCATGGAGCGCCGGGGCAGCCTCCCTTGGCTGGCTCACGCTGCCCATCGGGCCCGATGGGCAGTGTGAGCCTGCCAAGGGAGGAGCAGCCCCGCGCAGCCTACGTGCGAGTAGGCCATGTGGAGCAGCTGCCCTTGGCTGGCTCACACTGCCCATCGGGCCCGACGGATAGTGTGAGCCTGCCAAGGGAGGAGCAGCCCCACGCCTACTCACGCGTAAAGCACCTCGCGAGGTGCTTTACGTGCGAGTAGGCCATGCGGAGCAGCTGCCCTTGGCTGGCTCACGCTGCCCATCGGGCCTGACGGATAGCGTGAGCCAGCCAAGGGAGGGGCACTGTGTGGGGAAGGGGCACTCCTCCTCCATGGGCCAGATAAGGCCCTTGGCGGGCTGGAAGTGGCCCATGGGCCGTAGTTTGGGGACCCCTGTTCTAGAACATGGCTATACAGCCCAAAAAACCTACAACAACCCAGTGATTCTGGCCATGAAAGCTTCTTCCAACCTAGCAGTTCGAAAACATGCAAATGTGAGTAGATCAATAGGTACCGCTCCGGTGGGAAGGTAAAGGCGCTCCATGCAGTCATGCCGGCCACATGACCTTGGAGGTGTCTACGGACAACGCTGGCTCTTCGGCTTAGAAATGGAGATGAGTACCACCCTCCAGAGTCGGACACGACTGGACTTAATGTCAGGGAACTACCTTTACCTTATATATATATATATATCTATCATGCATATGTATGTATACATATATACATACATATGCATGATAGATAGATAGATCATAGACATCTAAAGCTAGACGAGACCCCAAAGAGGGCCATCCAGTACAGGACACCACTGGAGTCTTCCAAACAGATGGCTATCCAGCCATAGATATGATTGAAATCGACAGATAATAATAATAATAATAATAATAATAATAATAATAATAATAACAATCTTTATTTATACCCCGCCACCATCTCCCCAAAGGGAACTCGGGGCCGCTAACATAATACAGCAAAATAAGATACAAAACAGCAGAAAATGAAACACAACAAAATGCATAATGTAACAAAATAAAATAAATAGTGCAAAATAACAATAAAAATCGAACACAAAGGGCGGGCCAGATGTGCAAGATAAAATGTTAATATGTTCATACCCTGGGTGAGATAGGAAATATAGAAAGTGTATTTGTAGGGGAGGAGCCCGAGAAGGAGGAGCAGTGGGGTTTGGTCTTCATTAAGGACAGGGGAAAGTGCATCATGTGGGCAACTGTAGATGGAGTGAATGGGTCACTCTCCGAAGGCACATCAAAAAAGCCAAGTTTTTAGATCTTTCTTAAAGGCTGCTAAGGTGGGGGCTTGCCTGATGGATATGATATGGTTGGAGACTAGCCTCCTTCTTCCCTTTGCCTTGTAGACCCAACGTGTGTGGGTCACGGTTCCATTCGTATTGCTGCCCTGGATGGAAGACACTCCCAGGAGGCAACCAGTGCATCGTCCGTGAGTAGAATCATCATCATCACCATCATCATTATAATCATCCTCCTCCTCATCCTTCTTCTTTTCTTCCTTCCTCCCAACAGCTATTTGTCGGAATTCCTGCGGAGATGGCTTCTGCTCTCGGCCCAACATCTGCACCTGCGCCAATGGGCAGCTCTCCCCAAACTGTGCGGGAGCAGCAGGAGGAGGAGGAGCAGGTGAGCTGCCCCCATCATCATCATCATCATCATCCCCATTATTTTAATGCCGTTGGTTAGAGCAAAGGATTGCCTTCGTGTTATACAGAAATAACTCAGACTTTGTAAGTTTGAGGAAATCAACAAGCAGAGCGGTCGCAGTTCAAATTCCAGGGATAATGGGACCGTTGTTGCTGTTGTTGTTGTTTTAATGCCATCAGGTTGGATCCCAGTTCCATAATAATAATAATCATCATCATCTGTAGGCTGGATCCCAGTGCCATTATATTATTGTTGTTTGTGCTGTCGTGTGCTGGGTCTATGACAATGTCTGTTTACAGGACGTGCTTTCTGTATGCCCAACAGGACGCCGGGGTGCCTCAGCTAAAGGGTCCCATAGGTTTCCTAACACAAAGTTCTGTAGAGGCTCAAAATAGGTTCAACAAAGTTCTTTATTAAGACTTAAATCTTCGAACGAATGAATTAAATGCTATATAATCTTAAAAAGCTGGTAGCTTTCTCGATCTGCCAACAAGGGACAGGCAACTGCTTGATAAACTGTTCCTATCTTCTTTAGGGAAACCTTCCAACCCCTCCTTGGGCAATCTTTTTTTACCCTGCTGGCGTGAGGCACCAACTCCCGGCTCCAAGCTGCGTTATGGATAGCTCGAGTGGTCCCTTACCAGGCAATGGTTGCTGTAGATCTGCCAAGCTGGTGTCCTGTAGATTTGCCCCACAAAGGCTGCGGAACCATTCCTTTATTTTCCAGCAAAGCTGGCTGTATTCCCCCAGCAAAGTTGTGGAACTGTAACTTTACTCCCCAGCAAAGCGGTAGAGGTTTTCCCTTTTCCTCAGCAAAAGCTGTAGAGGTTTTCCTTTTCCCCCAGCAAAAGCTGTAAGAAGTGAAGCTTTTTTGCAGGTGGGACAGAGAAAGCCCACACGTCCTGCTGTAAGGCTCCAAACTGGGAGACTGAACTAAATGTCCCCCTTTCCCTCCAAACCTGAGGAAAGGGGCGGATCTAAAGGCTCTAACGATGATTGATAGGTTGTTGGCCCTATGACTGCAACCAGGGGAAAGCTACCCAATTGCAAAATGCATGGCCCAAATGAATTCAAACAAACTAACAGTGCAAGAAAAAGAATCAAATCTTCTGGCGTGCCAGCACATTGTTGTTGTTGTTGTTATTGTTGTTAATATTATTATACTACTACTACTACTACTACTATTATTATTATTATTATTATTATTATTATTATTATACTATTATATTGTGGGTTGGATCCCAGTGTTATTGTTGTTGTTATTATTTTTATAATTTTATATGTAATCTTGTTTTATACTCATGCACTGTTTATGTTGGAGCGCCATTGAGCTGCTGAACTTGCTGACCAAAAGGTTGGCAGCTCGCATCTGGGGAGCTGGGTGAGCTCCCACTGCTAGCCCCGGCTTCTGCCCACCTAACAGTTCGAAAACATGCAAATGTGAGTAGATCAATAGGTACTGCCCCAGCAGGAAGGTAAGGGTGCTCCATGCAGTCATGCCAGTGGCCACATGACCTTGGAGGTGAGCACCACCCCCCAGAGTTGGACATGACTAGACTTAATGTCAAGGGAAAAAACTTTACCTTTAATAATAATAACTTTTTTATACCCCACCTCCAACTCCTAGAAGGGACGCGGGGCGGCTTACGAAAAGACAAGCCCAGAGAGCACAGAGTTAAAACGTAATGCAATAAAATCAAAACAAAACAAACCAAATCGAAAAATATCACAACATTATGAAAACAGTACTATGGGAGCAATAAAAGTGCTGAGTTCAGAGGGCTCTGAGTTGGTACAAAATTCCTAGACAGAGCTAAGGGAAACTGCAAAATTCGGTTACCTTTCACCGTTTATGTTATATTGCACCTGGGGTGCCTTGTAAGCCCCTCCGAGTCCCTTTTAGGAGATGGTGGCGGGATAATAATAATAAGTAGTAGTAGTAGTAGTAGTAGTATTCTTTAGGTTGCATCCTAGTGCCATTATATTATTATTATTATTATTATTAGTAGTAGTAGTAGTAGTAGTAGTAGTAGTAGTAGTAGTAGTGGTATTATCAAAGTCCCATTGAACCTCATGGCCGCTTCACAGGCCCTAGTTTCTCCAAAGAGAGAGGAAGGGGGTCTGCTTCCTTCCTTTTCTCCTTCCTTCTCTCCCCTTTTCCTCCTTCCTTTCTTCTTCTCTTCTTCTTCCTTTCCTTCCCCCCCCTTCCCCTTCCTTCCCTCTCCTCCCTCCCTCCCTCCCTCCTCCCTCCCTCCCTCCCTCCCTCCCTCCTCTTCTTCCTTCCTTCCTTCCTTCTCTCCTTCCTTCTCTTCTTCCTTCCTTCCTTCCTTCTCTTCCTTCCTCCTCCTTCCTCCTCCTTCTTCCTTCCTCTCTCTTCTCTCTTCTTCTCTCTCCTTCTCTCCTTCTCCTTCCTTCCTTCTCTTCTTCCTTCTCTTTCTCTTCCTTCTTCTTCCTTCCTTCCTCCTTCCTTCCTTCCTTCCTTTCCTTCCTTCCTTCCTTCCTTCTTCCTTCTGTCCTTCCTTCCTTCCTTTCTTCCTTCCTTCCTTCCTTCTCTTCTCTTCTTCCTTCCTTCTCCTTCCTTCCTTCCTTCCTTCTCCTTCCTCTTCTCTTCTTCCTTCTCTTCCTCTTCCTTCCTTCTCTTCCTCTCTTCTTCCTTCCTTCTCTTCTTCCTTCCTCTTTTTCTTCCTCCTTCTCTCTCTCTCCTTCCTCTTCTCCTTCCTTCTTCTCTCTTCCTTCTTCTCCTTTTCTTTCCTTCCTTCCTTCCTTCCTTCCTTCCTTCCTTCCTTCCTTCCTTCCTTCCTTCCTTCTCTTCTTCCTTCCTTGCTTTTTTGCTTCCTTCCTTCTCTCTTTCCTTCCTTCCTTCTCTCATTCTCTCCTTCCTGCCTGCCTGCCTCCCTCCCTTCCTTCCTTCCTTCTCTCCTTCCTTCTTCCCTTCCTTCCTTCCTTCCTTCTCTGCCTTGGGTTTCTTTCTTTCTCTCTTTCTCTCTTTCGCTCCAAGAACAAATGGAGGGAGGCCCCAGATGTTCACAAGCTTCTGAGCGATGCCTGGAAGATGCCAGGAATGTGCGCCTGCCTTTGCCTGCCAAGGGAGGGAGCGAGGAAGAGGAGGGGAGGGGGCTGGAAAGGCGGGCAGGGGTCTGCATGCCTCACATTCCCGCACAACCCAGGGGTCACAAGGGGAGGGGAGGGGGCTCTCAAGGCAAAGGGATTGGCCAAGGCAGGCCCTTGTCCCCCCTCCCCCTGCGGTCAGACACCCGAGGATAAGTACTTCTGGGGTCTCCCCCTGCCCCCCCTCAAGCGCCATCTTAGGCATTTTCAGAACCTAGTAATAACAATAGTAGTAGGAGCAATAATAATGAACTTTGTGTTGTTGAAGGCTTTCA
>NW_026847771.1:48208594-48258594 GCF_025583915.1 Anolis sagrei ordinatus
ATTCATCTATCCCTCTATCCATCCATTCACCCATCCATTTACATACCTACCCCACCATCTAACTCTGTTTGTCTGTCCATCCGTACATCCATCCATCCCTCAATCTATCTATCCATTCCTCCCTCCATCCATGCATCCACCCATCCATCTACCTATCTCTCTCTCTCTGACTATCTGTCTGTCTATCTATCTATCTATCTATCTATCTACCTACTTACTATCCCTCTGTCCATTCATCTATCCCTCTATCCATCCATTCACCCATCCATCTACATATCTATCCCTCCACCTATCTCTGTCTGTCTGTCTGTCCATCCATCTATCCCTCTATCTATCTATCTATCTATCTATCTATCTATCTATCTATCTATCTATCTATCTGTCTATCCATTCCTCCATCCATCCATGCATCCACCCACCCATCTACCTATCTCTCTCTCTCTGACTATCTATCTATCTATCTATCCATCCATTCATCTATCCCTCTATCCATCCATTCACCCATCCATCTACATATCTACCCCGCCATCTATCTCTGTCTGTCTGTCCGTCCGTCCGTACTTCCATCCATCCATCCATCCCTCAATCTATCTATCCATTCCTCCCTCCATCCATGCATCCACCCATCCATCTACCTATCTCTCTCTCTCTCTGACTATCTATGTATCTCTACCTACCTAACTACCTACCTAACTACCTACCTACCTACCTACCTATCTATATCTGTCTATCCATCCATCTGTCTCCCTACCTACCTTCCCCTCTATCTATCTGTCTGTCAAGCCCTCCATCCATCCATCCATCCATCCATCCATCCATCCATCCAATCTCTCACCTATCTAGCCTCTCATCCACCTACTTATCCTTCCCTGGAAGGTTTGGTCCATAGGCTGGGTGGCCCTCTGTGGGGAGGGGTCAGAGGGGCGGCCGTAGGGACTGACTCCTTTTTTGTTGCTTCCCTCCCTTGTGCGCGCAGCTGTGTGCGAGAGTGGCTGCCAGAACGGGGGCCGCTGCATCGGGCCCAACCGCTGTGCCTGTGTCTACGGTTTCACCGGGCCCCAGTGTGAGAGAGGTAGGCCTGCCGGGCAGGGCAGGGCAGTGGCGGGGCAGGGAGGAAGGAAGGAGGGCCACACTGAGGCAGCTCTTCTCCCTCATTCTTCTTCCTCTTCTTCTTCTACTTCCGTCTCCTCTTTTCTTCCTACTCTTTCTCCTCTTCTTTTTCTCCTTCTCTTCTTCCTCCTTCTTCCTTCTCTTCCTCCTTTTTGCTTCTTTTTCTTCCTATTTCTTCTCCTCTTCTATTTCTTTCTCTTTGTCTTCTTCCTCCTCCTCCTCCTCCTTCTTTTTCCTCCTCTCCCTTCTTCCTCATTCTTCTTCTTGGAACCCCTGGAGTGCAATGGGTTAAACCCTTATGCCAGCAGGACTGAGGACCGGAAGGTCAGTGGTTCAAATCCAGGGAGAGCATGGATGAGCTCCCTCTGTCAGCTCCAGCTAATCATGCGGGGAAATGAGAGAAGTCTCCCACAAGGATGGTAAAACTTCAAACACTCTTAGGGCATCCCTTGGGCAACATCCTTGCAGATGGCCAATTCTCTCACACCAGAAGTGACTTGCAGTTTCTCAAGTCACTCCTGACATGGAAAAAAAATATCTTCTTATAGAATCATAGAATCAAAGAGTTGCAAGAGACCTCATGGGCCATCCAGTCCAACCCCCTGCCAAGAAGCAGGAATATTGCATTCAAATTACCCCTGACAGATGGCCATCCAGCCTCTGTTTAAAAGCTTCCAAAGAAGGAGCCTCCACCACACTCCGGGGCAGAGAGTTCCACTGCTGAACGGCTCTCACAGTCAGGAAGTTCTTCCTCATGTTCAGATGGAATCTCCTTTCTTGTAGTTTGAAGCCATTTTCCGCGTCCTAGTCTCAGGGAAGCAGAATTCAAGCTTGCTCCTCCCTCCTCCCTGTGGCTTCCTCTCACATATTTATACATGGCTATCATATCTCCTCTCAGCCTTCTCTTCTTCAGGCTAAACATGCCCAGCTCCTTAAGCCGCTCCTCATAGGGCTTGTTCTCCAGACCCTTGATCATTTTAGTCGCCCTCCTCTGGACATTCTAGCTTGTCAATATCTCTCTTGAATTGTGGTGCCCAGAATTGGACACAATATTCCAGGTGTGGTCTAACCAAAGCAGAATAGAGGGGTAGCATTACTTCCCTAGATCTAGACACTATGCTCCTATTGATGCAGGCCAAAATCCCATTGGCTTTTTTTGCCGCCACATCACATTGTTGGCTCATGTTTAACTTGTTGTCCACGAGGACTCCAAGATCTTTTTCACACGTACTATTCTCGAGCCAGGCATCGTCCCCCATTTTGTATCTTTGCATTTCGTTTTTCCTGCCAAAGTGGAGTATCTTGCATTTGTCACCGTTGAACTTCATTTTGTTAGTTTTGGCCCATCTCTCTAATCTGTCAAGATCGTTTTGAATTTCTTCTTCTTTTTTCCTCATTTACCTATCTATATCTTTCTATCCATCCATCTGTCTCCCTAGCTACCTACCCCTCTATCTATCTGTCTGTCAAGCCCTCTATCTATCTGTCTGTCTGTCTTCCTTCTCTTCTTCATCCTCCTCCTCCTCTTCGGCCTCCTCTTCTGCCTCTTCTTCTGCCCAACTTTGAAATTTTGGCCACTTGTAGCTTATTTTTCGTGGTAGAATAGTTTTGGAACTGTTTAAAATGTATATGATGGTGTTATATAATTATTTATTTATTTGATCAGTCATATGACCATTTCAAAATACAAAACGAGTAAAAGACAAGGCAAAAGGGTGAGGACAGTAGCTGACCCACTATTCAATCAGAGTCTTATTTTCCTGGTTCTTTATCCAGGAAATATGCTCTTTTTCTTGAGGGCTTTCAGAATAAAAAGGCTTACTCTGATTATGGTGGATCTTTCCTGACCTTGCGAGAGGAATGTCAGAAGATCACTTGTGTTGCTGGACCTGCAGATGGACAATATTGGGTGTAAATATCTGCCTCGTAGTTCGGCATATGCTGGACAGTCAATCAAGAAATGTTCGACATCTTCCACAACTTGTTCTCCCCAAATGCAGAATCTCTCACTTCTTGGAATGCTACAGTGACGTCCGGTTTGCAACATAATACTGAGTTGTTCAAACCTAGCCCTAGTATATGTTCTTCTCAAGGGTAGCGAGAGTGGAATAGTCAGGTAGTGTTCTAAATGAATATTCCTTTTGTGAGAAGCTAAAAACCTTGTGGCAGAAGACCTAGCTATGCTTGCTAGGTCCAATTGAGCATAGATATCTTGAGTGCGTTGCATGAGCACTTAGGTCCTAAATGGTTCAGAAATTGTAAAGGCAGGCCGATTTTAGCCAATTCATTATTTAGAGCAGTGGTTCTCAACCTTCCTATTGCCACGACCCCTTAGTAGAGTTCCTCATGTTGTGGTGACCCCCAACCATAAAGTCATTTTCATTGCTACTTCATAACTGTCATTTTGTTACTGATATGAATTGTAATGTAAATATCTGATGTATTTTCATTTACTGGACCAAATTTGGCACAAATACTCAATACACCCAAGTTTGAAAACTGGTGAGGTTGGGGAGGGGGATGTCATTTTTTATTTGGGAGTTGTAGCTGCTGGGATTTATAGTTCACCTACAAAGAGCCTTCTGAACTCCACCAACGATGGAATTGAACCAGTCTTGGCACACAGAACTCCCATGACCAACAGAAAATTCTGGAAGTCCTTGGTGGGCATTGACCTTGAGTTTGGGAGTTGTGGTTCATCTCCATCCAGAGAACACTGTGGACTCAAACAAGGATGGATCTGGACCAAACTTGGCACAGATACTGAATATACCCAAATGTGGACACTGGTGGAGTTTGGGGAAGATAAACATTGACACTTGTGAGTTGTAGTTACTGGGATTTATAGTTCACCTACAATCGAAGAGCATTCTGAACCCCACCAGTGACAGAATTGAGCCACATTTCCCACACAGAAACCCCATGACCAACAGAAAATACTGTGTTTTCAGATGATCTTTGGCGACCCCTCTGACACCCCCTCGTGACCCCTCCAGGGGTCCCGACCCCAGGTTGAGAAACACTGATTTAGAGCCACTAACCATGATGTCTTTTGGTTGCGCTGGACTTGATCCTCTAAGCATAAGCAAGGAAGTCTGCTGGGATTCGTCTGGTTTATTTATTTATTTTTATAGGAATGCAACCTAGTTTATTAATTTTAGACAGGAGTCAAATATTAAGACATGCCAAACATTCCTTTGAATGTCTTATAACTGATTTATTTATTTATTATTTGAACGTATATGCCGCCACTCCCCTGGGGCTCGGAGCGGCTTACAAGAATGGCTAAAATCTAACACAATTTAAAAACAATTTAAAACAATTTAAAAACAATTAGAGATCAAAGGCCCGTCGAAACAGATATGTCTTACATGCCCTGCGGAAAGCTGATAAGTCCCGCAAGGCACGGACTTCAGGTGGCAGAGTATTCCAGAGTGATGGTGCCACTGCTGTGAAGGCTCTGTGTCTGGTTGCTGTTAGACGCAAGGTCTTGACACTGGGAATTTCCAATAGATCTTGGTCCTCAGAACGGAGGGATCTCTGGGGTTGGTAGGGGGTGAGGTGGTCCCTCAGGTACATCGGCCCCAGACCATGCAAGGCCTTAAAGGTGAGTACCATCACTTTGAAAGTGATCTGGTGCTCAATTGGTAACCAATGCAGCTGTAGTAAGATTGGTGTTATGTGGCATCTCATTGGAATTCCCGCAAGAAGCCGAGCAGCTGCATTTTGCACCAACTTGAGCTTCCGGATCACCGACAGAGGAAGGCCAATGTAGAGGGCGTTACAGTAGTCCAGTCTTGAGATGACCGTAGCCTGGATCACCGTAGCTAGGTCGTCCCTGGACAGGTAGGGGGCCAGCCGCCTAGCCTGCCGCAGATGAAAGAAGGCGGTTCTGCTCACGGCGGAGACCTGGGCCTCCATCGTCAGCAGAGGGTCCAAAAGGACTCCCAGACTCTTTACCAATGATGACGGGCATAACGCCTCGCCATCCAGGGTAGGCAGCTGGATATCCCCACTGCCTGGTTGACCCAGCCATAGGATCTTGCTGGATTCACTCTCAACCTGCTGGCACGCAGCCATCCAGTAACGGCCTCGAGGCACTGATGGGAACAATCGGGTACAGAGTCCGGTCGGCCTTCCACCTTCAGCACAAGCTGAATGTCATCAGCGTACTG
Source organism: Anolis sagrei ordinatus (assembly GCF_025583915.1). Taxonomy (NCBI): domain Eukaryota; kingdom Metazoa; phylum Chordata; class Lepidosauria; order Squamata; family Anolidae; genus Anolis; species Anolis sagrei. The sequence goes on from NW_026847771.1 coordinate 48,213,880, forward strand.
GTAACACTCAAGCCCAAAACCTCGAACCAGCTGAGCAAGTGGTCGCATATAGATGTTAAACAACAGAGGGGAGAGAATGGCCCCCTGAGGAACCCCACAAGATAGAGGGGACCTCTCAGAGACCAGGCCTCCCCTCTCCACTCGCTGTCCACGGTTGTGAAGAAAGGAGGACAGCCAGTTTAAAGCTCTCCCCCTGACTCCAGCAACAGCAAGGCGGTGGGTCAAAAGATTGTGGTCGACTGTGTCAAATGCTGCTGTGAGATCCAATAACACAAGCAGCGCTGACCCGCCCTGGTCAAGCTGGCATCGAAGGTGATCCGTGATGGAGACCAGCACAGTCTCTGTCCCGTGCCCCGCACGGAAGCCGGACTGGAAGGGATCTAGTCCGGCTGTGTCGTCTAGGAATTGCTGCAACTGCTCCGCTGCTGCCCTCTCAATCACCTTGCCCAGGAACGAGAGATTCGAAACTGGGCGGTAACTGGAGGGAACCGAGGGATCTAAGTCTGGTTTCTTCAGCAGGGGAGAGACCACCGCCTCTTTTAAACCCTCTGGAAAAACTCCTTGCTCAAGGGAGCTGTTTATGATCTTCAACAGAGGGTCACATAATCCCTCCAAGCAGGATTTCACCAACCAAGAGGGACACGGATCGAGGGAGCAAGTGGTCGGTCTAGCTGCAGCTATGAGCCTATCGACAGCCCCTGCGTCCAGCGGGATGAACCGGTCGAGGATGGGCCCAGCAAGTGGCCACGGAGTCTCAAGTTCTCTCACTGTATCAATTGTGGCGGGGAGGTCCTGGCGAAGTAGCGAGATCTTGTCTGCAAAATAGCTCTGAAAATCCTCGGCTGGAGGGGCCTGATCACCACTTTTGGGGATGGTAGGAACTGTCGTTAGAGATCGAATTATTTTGAACAATTGGCAGAATACAGCATTTAAAGTAAATTTATGCAACAAATTTATGAAGACTATTTGAATTAATTTTACCGTATATTCCGGGGTACAACATGACTGGGGCTATAAGACGACCCCCCAACTTTAACAAACAAAATAGAGAGTTGGGGATATACTCGCCATTTAAGACGACACCCCAAACCAGGTGCTTCTTGTGAGGCCTGGATAGGAAGAAGGAGAGCGGCCTGATCAGAAGGGCCTCCGGTGCTCCTCAGGCCGCTCTCCTCCTTCCTGGCCAGGCCTCACGCGAAGCATGTCTTCTCCCGCGAGACAACGTTGTCTTGCGGGAGAAGAGGCACTTCTCGCGACGCCTGGACGAGGAGAGTGGCCTGAGCAGCGCGGGAAGCAGCCCAGGGGCCCGGCCACTAACAAAGGAGAGGCCTGGGCCTGAGCAAGGAAGGCAGCCAGGAAGGGAGGAAGGACGGGGAGCCTGCCCGGGAGGCCGCCATGAGCCAAGGCGGAGGAGGAGGAGGAGGAGGGGAGCCCGAGGCCAAGGCAGCCATAGTATGTAATTTTATTATTATTTTAATTTTATACCCGGCGTACTAGACAACCCCCAACATTTTATAAGGTTTTACGTTTTATTTATTTATTTTTTAGCAGTTTTGTATACCGGTCTTCTCACCTCCATCGAGGGACTCAGGCCGGTTTCCAACAACAATATTACGAACAATCATTAAAACATCATAATCCAAATTACACTAAAACATTAAAATAGCAAAGTATAGTCATAATTACAGTGGTCAGTTGTCATCCTAAAATCATTGTTCGTCATCATCCATCCATATCACAGGATCTTGACTCATTTGTCGAATACCCGTTTCCATAGCCAAGTTTTCACCTGTTTTCTGAACGTCAAGATAGAAGGGGCTGTTCTAGTCTCCAGTGGAAGGGAGTTCCAGAGTCGAGGGGCCACCACCGAGAAGGCCCTGTCCCTCGTCCCCACCAGACGTGCCTGTGAGGCCGGTGGGACCGAGAGCAGGGCTCCTCCAGATGATCTTAGCAATCTTGATGGCTCATAGGGGAGAATACGTTCGGACAGGTAAACTGGGCCGGAGTCGTTTAGGGCTTTATAGGTTAACACCAGCACTTTGAATTGTGCTCAGAAGCTCACTGGCAGCCCGTGGAGCTGGCGCAACAGAGGAGTGGTGTGCTCCCCGTATCCCACTCCTGTTAGTAATCTGGCTGCCGCACGTTGGGACTAGTTTAAGCTTCCGGGCAGTTCAGAGGCAACCCCACGTAGAGAGCATTGCAGTAATCTAAACGGGATGTAACCAGAGCGTGGACCACTGTGGCCAAGTCAGACTTCCCAAGGTACGGGCGCAGCTGGCGCACAAGTTTTAATTGTGCAAAAGCTCCCTGACCATTGCTGAAACCTGGGTCTCCAGGCTCAGCGATGAGTCCAGGATCACTCCCAAGCTGCGAACCTGCGCCTTCAGGGGGAGTGTAACCCCGTCAAGCACAGGCTGTAACCCTATGCCCTGTTCGGCCTTTCGACTGACTCTGTCTTGTCTGGATTTAGTTTCAATCTGTTGTCCCTCATCCAGTCCGTTACAGCGGCCAAGCACCGGTTCAGGACTTGAACAGCCTCCTTAGTAGCAGGTGGGAAGGAGTAACAGAGTTGGACATCATCTGCGTACAGATGACACCGAACCCCGAAACTCCGGATGATCTCTCCCAACGGCTTCATGTAAATGTTAAATAACATAGGGGACAGTACTGAACCCTCGAGGAAGGACTGGAGCCACTGCAAGGCAGTACCCCAAGGCCCATTCCCGCGAGGCGTCCCAGAAGGATACCGTAGTCGACGGTATCGAAGGCCAATGAGAGGTCCAGCAGAACCAACAGGGACACACTCCCCCTGTCCAGTTCCCAGCAAAGATCATCCACTAAGGTGACCAAGGCTGTCTCGGTACCATGTCCCGGCCTAAAGCCAGACTGTGCCGGATCTAGATAATCCGTGTCTACCAGGAACTCCTGGAGTTGCAAGGCCACCACACGTTCCAGGACTTTGCCCAGAAAGGGGAGATTGGAAACTGGCTGAAAGTTGACGAATTGAGTGGGGTCCAGTGATGGTTTTTTCAACAGCGGTTTTATAACAGCTTGTTTTAAGCTGGCTGGAATGTTGCCTTCCCGAAGGGAGGCATTAACCACCACCTTTACCCACTCTGCCAAACCCCCTCTGGCTTCTTTTACCAGCCAGGATGGGCAGGGGTCTAGGATGCATGTGGTAGGCCTCGCCTCCCCAAGAATCCAGTCATCTAGTACCCCGGAATATACGGTAATTTTCAATCACTAACAACCATAGATGTCAACATAAACAGAAAGAAATAGGCTCAAAAGGACTTTATAATGTATCACAAAGTATAACTTGCAAATAGGCATTTGGTAATTAAGTGTTTAACAATTTTCAAAGAACTAAAATGATTCCTTTAAATACTTTATCACACTCTTGCTTTTGCTCCTTCCCAGGGAGAGTAAAATTCCTTCTGTTCAACTATCTTGCTAATAATTAAACAGCCTTTGAGGTTTCAATGATGGGCATTTTTGTACATGGCTACAAGATCTCTGTTGCATAATATTTAAAATTCACAAACACAAGCAAAGTTTTATTAAAACATTCTAAACCAGTGTTTCTCAACCTCCGCTCCTCCAGGTGTCTTAGACCTCAGCTCCCAGAAATCCCAGCCTGTTTACCAGCTATTAGGAATTGTGAGAGCTGAAGTCCAAACATCTGGGGGAGCAGAGTTCCAGAATCAGTGGTTTAAACTCATTTAAACATCTGGAAAAACTAAGCCTGCAAGTGATCTGGATATACATAAATTGCAGGTAGCAGCGATGGTCTATTGGGAAAAAAATCCAAAAGCAGTAATGAATATGTTGCAACTCAGAGTAAGCTTCACCTTGCTTCCAAACACCACCACCAAGAGCTATAGTTTTATAGTTTATTGAGGAAAAAATCCAAGTCAAAGTTCCAAAGAATAAGGTTAAATGCAGAATATAGTTCCAAAGACCTTCAGGTAAAAACGGGAGACACAATCCTATTGGCAAAGTTCAAACCAGAGTCTCAGGTACAAGCAATGAAACAATTGCCCCATGAATTACAATGCAAGAAATCCCAAGCATACTGCTTTCCAGGCTAAGGTTATTCCATGAAGTTTCCAGGCTAGTAAGCTACGTTGAACTGACGCTTTCTCAGAGTTTGCAAAAGGCCTAAATACCTTTGTAACATGAAAACATTAGGCTCTCATCATCATAAAATCATTGTGACGACCTTTCACCGAGCTGGCTTCTCGTCTGCTGGCCAGACGAGAACTCTGCCTGACCCGGACATCAAGGCGAGCTTGCCAGGTCAAGTCACTATCTACACTTTCGGTATCAGCGTGGGAAGGCACCTGTTCGCTATCTCCTTCGTTAAAATTCCTTTCTGATGGAAACGGCTGTGTTGACACTGCACTGTCTGTGGGAGCCTCAGAAGTAGGCCCAGAGATTTGAGGCACAGACAAAGAGCCAGGAAGCTGAATCCCAGCAGGAATCTGAATCCCATCATCCTCATCGTCAGAAAATAGCTCAGCCACAACAGAATATGTGTTTAGTTTTGACGAGTAATTGAATTGTCTCATTAAGATTTGAGCTTTTACTGGGAGCATTCCTAACTACGCCTTTACTGCCGCCAGGGCCGTAGCCAGAAATTTTTTTTGGGAACGGTTGAAAATTTCGGGAGGGGGTCTGTGAAAATTTCTTGGGGGGGGGGTTGAAACCTGCCTCCTATCTCACGCTGAAGCAAAGAGCACAGCAGGGGGTAGAGCAGCCTTCAATAGCCTGCAGCTCCGCCCCTGTCAACCACCTCCACCAAGTCTGGCCTCCTTAATGAGATCATTCAACACTCCCCCCCCCCAAACTTAGTTGCTTCACTACATCGGCTATTGCTGCAAGTAATAACAGTGTGAATAAATTGTCAATATTTGCTTGAGATAGTGCTTGCAGTTCTGGAGGGACTCTTAATTTTTTGCGTCTCATAGACTTAGCAGGGGGATTTGGTTAACCAGTTAAAATTCATGAGTAAATCAGTTTTTTTTAACCTGAAAAATTTCGGGGGGGGGGGGTTGAACCCCGAACCCCACCCCCCCTCCTCCCGGCTACAGGCCTGACTGCCGCCGTCAACGTTGTTCTGGAAAGGCCCAAGAGGGAGCGAAGCTGCTTAGCTTGGAAGGCTTCAATCTTAGCCAAATTGACGTCACCCCAAATTTCAGCCCCAAATATAAGTGTTGGCAGGGAATTCAAACAAAGCAAAACACGTAACAACTTATTACAATCCTGCCATCCTCCCAGCCTGGCCACAAGTTGAGCCACATGAAGTAATATCTATTATTAACACACTTCAAAACAATAAAGCGCCGGGGAGGATTTTTTGCTGGCTGAACTTTTCAAGAACAATAGTGACTGGTGGGTCCAACTTTTAGCAGCACTTTTCTCTCACATTAACAATTCATGCAGTATACCTAGAGGACCCCGACCACCTGTGCAGATTAGTATTATCGTCCCTATTCATAGGAATGGAGAAAAAAACAAATCCAAAGAACTATCGGCCCATAAGCCTGATTGATATCACAGCAAAAATTTACGCAAAATATCTTTTGATTAAAATTGATCAGTGGGCCAATGAAAACTATATTTTCTGTGAAGAATAATCAGGCTTCCGATAGGGACGTTCAACCATAGATAATTGCCTTGTCCTGCAGCACATAATTCAAGAGTATAATTCAAGGGGGATGAGGCTGTATTCAGCATTTATAGACTTGTCTTCAGCTTGCTGGGCCCATCCTCGACTGGTTCATCCCGCTGGACGCAGGGGCTGTCGATAGGCTCATAGCTGCAGCTAGACCGACCATGTGCTCCCTCGATCCGTGTCCCTCTTGGTTGGTGAAATCCTGCTTGGAGGGATTACGTGACCCTCTGTTGAAGATCATAAACAGCTCCCTTGAGCAAGGAGTTTTTCCAGAGGGTTTAAAAGAGGCGGTGGTCTCTCCCCTGCTGAAGAAACCAGACTTAGATTGTTCGGTTCCCTCCAGTTACCGCCCAGTTTCGAATCTCTCGTTCCTGGGCAAGGTGATTGAGAGGGCAGCAGCGGAGCAGTTGCAGCAATTCCTAGACGACACAGCCGGACTAGATCCCTTCCAGTCCGGCTTCCGTGCGGGGCATGGGACAGAGACTGTGCTGGTCTCCATCACGGATCACCTTCGATGCCAGCTTGACCAGGGCGGGTCAGCGCTGCTTGTGTTATTGGATCTCACAGCAGCATTTGACACAGTCGACCACAATCTCTTGACCCACCGCCTTGCTGCTGTTGGAGTCAGGGGGACAGCTTTAAACCGGCTGTTCTCCTTTCTTCACAATTGTGGACAGCGAGTGGAGAAGGGAGGCCTGGTCTCTGAGAGGTCCCCTCTATCTTGTGGGGTTCCTCAGGGGGCCATTCTCTCCCCTCTGTTGTTTAACATCTATATGCGACCACTTGCTCAGCTTGTTCGAGGTTTTGGGCTTGAGTGTTACCAGTACGCTGATGACACTCAGCTGGTGCTGAAGATGGAAGGCCGACCGGACTCTGTACCCGATAGTTTCCATCAGTGTCTCGAGGCCGTTACTGGATGGCTGCGTGCCAGCAGGTTGAGGGTGAATACAGCAAAGACGGAGATCCTACAGCTGGATCAACCTGGCAGTGGGGATATCCAGCTGCCTACCCTGGATGGCGAGGCACTACGCCCGTCATCATTGGTAAAGAGTCTGGGAGTCCTTTTGGACGCTCTGCTGACGATGGAGGCCCAGGTCTCCGCCGTTAGCAGAACCGCCTTTTTTCATCTGCGGCAGGCTAGACGGCTGGCCCCCTACCTGTCCAGGGACAACCTAGCTACGGTGATCTAGGCTACGGTTGTCTCAAGACTGGACTACTGTAACGCCCTCTACATTGGCCTTCCTCTGTCGGTGATCCGGAAGCTCAAGTTGGTACAAAATGCAACTGCTCGGCTTCTTGCGGGAATTCCGATGAGATGCCACATAACTCCAATCTTACTACAGCTGCATTGGTTACCTATTGAGCACCGGATCACTTTCAAAGTGATGGTACTCACCTTTAAGGCCTTGCATGGTCTGGGGCCGATGTACCTGAGGGACCGCCTCACCCCCTACCAACCCCAGAGATCCCTCCGTTCTGAGGACCAAGATCTATTGGAAATTCCCAGTGTCAAGACCTTGCGTCTAACAGCAACCAGACACAGAGCCTTCACAGCAGTGGCACCATCACTCTGGAATACTCTGCCACCTGAAGTCCGTGCCTTGCGGGACTTATCAGCTTTCCGCAGGGCATGTAAGACATACCTGTTTCGACAAGCCTTTGATTTGTGATATTTCTGTTTTTAAATTGTTTTAAATTGTTTTTGAATTGTGTTCGATTTTAGCCATTCTTGTAAGCCGCTCCGAGCCCCAGGGGAGTGGTGGCATATAAGTTCAAATAATAAATAAATAAATAAATAAATAAATAAAATTTGACACAATCTGCCATAACACACATATAGGCAAAGTTGGCTGCCACAAACATTGACAGAAGATTACTTACTTTAATCATTACGTTGTTTTCTGATACCGTACTGAAAGTCAGACTTGGACCCAGTGGAGCCCTGAGCAATGAAATCGAAACATCAACTGGGGTGAAACAAGGGTGTATTTTAGCCCCTTTTCTTTTTAACTTCTATATAAATGACATCATGAATACATTATCCTCTGACAGTCTACATGGCCCTAAAGATTTGTCCAGAACTATTAACATCTTGCTTTACGCTGACGATATGGTGATTATGGCAATGTCTTCGGTGGGGCTGAGAAGAGCCCTGGCAAAATTCAGTTTGTACTGTGAGCTACATTCACTCACTATGAACAAGGACAAATCCAAAATTATGGTCTTTGGAAAAAACAGAAAACAGTACACGTGGTTCCTGAATGGTGTACATTTGGAACAAATCAATTGCTACAAATATCTAGGCATTATGTTCTCGTCGTCTGGTGCTTGGGTAAACCTCATTACTCACAGTATAAAAAGAGCAACGAAAATGGCAGATACCCGGGCACAATCAGATCTGCCCTGGAAGTCTTTAAGACAAAAATATGATTGTGTTAATAGTTTGACGTTTATGTTTTAAACGCATTCTCCCGTATGAACCATCAAGAGTGTTAAGATCGTCTGGAGAGGCCCTGCTCTCGGTCCCGCCACCTTCTCAGTCGCGCCTGGTGGGGACAAGAGACAGGACCTTTTCTGTGGTGGCCCCTTGGCTATGGAATTCCCTCCCAAATGAAATTAGATCTGCCCCCTCCTTCCTGACCTTTAGGAAATTAGTGAAAACCTGGCAGTGGAATGAGGCCTTTGCAGAATGACGGGTGAGACCGGTAACTGACCAAAGTTATTGACCACAATACATGGACTGAATATACGGACTGAGTTGGACATGTTTTTTTCTTGGCGAACGGCTTTTATGTATTTATTTTATTTGTATTTGTTATTTTACTGTTGATATATGATGTTTTAGATTTTTACTGTTAGCATTGAATTCTTGCTGTCAGCTGGTCTGAGTCCCTCTACGGAGGTAGAGAAGATCGGGATATAAAAGTTTTAAATAATAATAATAATAATAATAATAATAATAATAATAATAATAGCTGGTCTGTGTGTTCTGTGTTGCTTTGCTTATGTGGAAATCACCCTCAGTCCCCTCGGGGAGATAGAGAGGTATACAAATAAAGGTTGTTTATGTATTGTCGAAGGCTTTCATGGCCGGAATCACTGGGTTGTTGTAGGTTTTTCGGGCTATATGGCCATTGTCTAGAGGCATTCTCTCCTGACGTTTCGCCTGCATCTATGGCAAGCATCCTCAGAGGTAGTGAGGTCTGTTGGAACTAGGATGTTTATTATTATTATTATTATTATATTCTTCTTCCTCATTCTTCTTCCTTTTCCTTCTCTTCCTTTTTCTTATACAGGTATATATTTACATGTGTGTGTGAGTTAAAACCATTTCAGATCGGATACACACACACACACACATACATACATACTAGCCGTCCCCTGCCACCCTTTGCTGTGGCCCAGTCTGTGTATATCTGTTTTGTGTGTGTATATGTGTGTGTATTGCATATATTATATATATATGTGGTTTTGCACAAGCATTGAAATGTAATTTTTGTTTTTTGGCTTTTGAAGTCTCTTCCACTGTGTTTTTCAGTGTTTTTATGTGTGTAATGTTCGTTTGTGGGATTCACATAACTCAAAAACCACTGGGCGAATTGACACCAGATTTGGACACAATACATCTATCAGGCCAACGAGTGACATAAAAACACTGAAAAACTCGTTGGCCTGATAGATGTATTGTGTCCAAATCTGGTGTCAATTTGCCCAGTGGTTTTTGAGTTATGTTAATCCCACAAACGAACATTACACACACACACACATCTATATATATATATTATATATATTCAAATACATCATGACACGGAAATGCCTTCCATCAAAGCTCCTGTGAAAACATACGCGTCTATTGGGAGCAGGGAGGAAACTCCATCATGACTGAGGACAGCCAGCCAGCCAATACGGTTTCTTCTTCATACTACTACTACTAATGATAATAGAACCAAAAAATCCTAGAGTTGGAAGGGACCCCCAAAAGCCATCCAATCCAGCCCCCTTCCGCTAGGAAGGACACAGTCTGATCTCTCCCAACAGATGGCCATCCAAGCCTCTACTTAATAACAACTGCTGGTTCTGCTGGACCTCTCTTCGGCCTTCGATACTGTCGACCACAGTATCCTTCTGAGAATGGGAATGGGCCTTGGGGGTACTTCATTGCAGTGGCTCCAGTCGTTCCTCGAGGGTCGATCTCTGAAGGTGTCTTTAGGGGGCACCTGCTCGACTCTGCGGACATTGTACTGTGGAGTCCCTCAGGGTTCCGTTTTGTCCCCTATGCTGTTTAACATATACATGAAGCCGTTGGGAGAGATCATCCGGAGTTTTGGGGTGCGGTGTCATCTGTACGCAGATGATGTCCAACTCTGTTACTCCTTCCCACCTGCTACTAAGGAGGCTGTTCAAGTCCTGAACCGGTGCTTGGCCGCTGTAACGGACTGGATGAGGGACAACAGATTGAAACTAAATCCAGACAAGACAGAGGTACTCCTGGTCAGTCGTAAGACCGAACAGGGTACGGGGTTACAACCTGTGCTGGACGGGGTCACACTCCCCCTAAAAACACAGGTACGCAGTCTGGGAGTTCTCCTGGATTCATCGCTGAGGCTGGAACCCCAGGTTTCAGCGGTGGTCGGGGGAGCATTCGCACAATTAAAACTTGTGCGCCAGCTGCGTCCGTACCTTGGGAAGTCTGACTTGGCCACGGTAGTCCATGCTTTGGTTACATCCCGCTTAGATTACTGCAACGCTCTCTACGTGGGGTTGCCTCTGAAGACTGCCCGGAAGCTGCAGCAAGTACAACGCGCGGCAGCCAGATTACTAACGGGTGCTGGGTACAGGGAGCACACCACTCCACTGTTACTCGAACTCCACTGGCTGCCGATTAGCTTCCGAGCACAATTCAAAGTGCTGGTGTTAACCTATAAAGCCCTAAACGACTCCGGCCCTGTTTACCTCTCCGAACGTATTCTCCCCTACGAACCATCAAGACCACTAAGATCGTCTGGAGGGGCCCTGCTCTCGGTCCCACCGCCTGCACAAGCACGGCTGGTGGGGACGAGGGACAGGGCCTTCTCGATGGTGGCCCCTCGACTTTGGAACTCCCTGCCATTAGAGATCAGAACTGCCCCCTCCCTCATGACGTTCAGGAAACTAACAAAGACCTGGTTGTGGAACGCGGCATTTGACAACTGATTTAATTCTTTGCCCACATGAAAGGAGGATGATGAATGGGATTGTGATGGTGTCGGACAATTTGGCTCTTTTAACTGTGATGATAATGTTTTAATGTGTATAGTGCTGATATTTTAATCATGTTATGAAGTGGCATTGTGTTGTTATTGTGTATTCTTTGTATGTTAACACATGTTGTGAACCGGTCCGAATCCCTCTTTGAAGGTGAGAGGGTCGGTATATAAAACCTCGAAATAAATAAATAAATAATAAACAACAGAACCATAGAATCCTAAAGTTAGAAGCAACCTCTAAAGGCCATCAAGTCTCTAAATAATAATAATAACAATAATCATAATCACACAGTCCTAGACGCTTGGGAAGTGTTCAACTTGTGATTTTTTGATACGAAATCCAGCATATAGATCTCGTTTGCTGTGACATACTGTGCTTTCGTGTCGGTAAAATAATAATAATAAAGGCTACCTTACTTAGATCTGCGCGCATCATTCGAAAATACATCACACAGTCCTAGACGCTTGGGAAGTGTTTGACTTGTGATTTTTTGACACGAAATCCAGCATATAGATCTCATTTGCTGTGACATATTGTGCTTTTGTGTCAGTAAAATAATAATAATAATAATAATAATAATAATAATAATAATAATAATAATAGAACCATAGAATCCTAGATTTAGAACTAAAGACCACCCAGTCCAGCCCCCTTCTGTCATAGAGGAAGACACTATTCAATCCCTCTTGACAGATGGCCATCCATCTGCTACTTCATAAATAAATAAACAAACAAATAAATAAATAAAATGGTAGAGTCCTAGAGTTGGAAGAGACGCCCCTACAGGGTCCCCTTCTTGGACGAGCTAACAATGGCGCATGAGAAGGCACTTCTGTAATGAGATACAGATCCCAATCTGTTTCTCATCACTGGAAAAGAAAACAAGAGAGAGACACATGGGTCCCCCCTTTCGATTGAAATATTTGGAGAGTTTTCTTTGTTGAGGAAGGACCCCGACCACCTGCCTTTGCCCTTTGAATCATAGGACTCTAAAGTCAGAATTGACCCCCAAAGGTCATCCAGTCCAGCCCCCTTCTGCCTTCAAAGAAAGCACCACCTGATCCTTCTCAACAGAGGGTCATGTAGCCCCTGTTTAAGAACAACAACAACAACCCCATAGTATCCTAGAAATGAAGACCAACCCAATTATATCAGAAGGGAAGGCTCCATCAAAGCCCTCCAACAGATGGCCATCCAACTTCAGTTTATAATAATAATAATAGAACCGTAGTATCCTAGATTCGAAAGGGACCTCCAAAGGCCATCCAGCCCAGCCCTGTTCTTAATTAGGAATCATTTGTAAGACAGATGTCTGTAACTCGAGGATGGCTTGTGTATAGATAGATAGACAAACATAGTGTCATAGATGTGGAAGGGACCCCCAAAGACCATCCAGTCTGCCCTCTTCTGCCAGGAAGGAAGACAGAATTACTATGTTGTTGTTGTTGTTGTTGTTGTTGTTGTTGTTGTTGTTGTTAGACTCCTAGATTTGGAAGGGGCCCCAAAAACCATCCAGTCCAGCCCTCTTCAGCCAGGAAGGAAGAATTTATTATTATTATTACTATTCTTATTATTTATTATGATTCTTATTTGACTCTGATTAATATTATTAGTATTAGTATTAGTTTAGACTCCTTGATGTGGAAGGGGCCCCAAAGACCATCCAGTCCAGCCCTCTTCAGCCAGAAAGGAAGAAATTTATTATTATTATTATTATTATTATTATTATTATTATTATTATTTATGATTCTTATTTGACTCTGATTAATATTATTAGTATTAGTATTAGTATTAGACTCCTTGATGTGGAAGGGGTCCCCAAAGGCCATCCAGTCCAGCCCTGTTCTTAACTTTGGTAATTTGTAAGTCAGATATCTGTAACTCAGGGATGGCCTGTGTCCATGTATATTTTTATATCTATCTATGTATATATGATATATGTATATATATGTATATATAACGGCGCTCCATGCAGTCATGCCGGCCACATGACCTTGGAGGTGTCTACGGACAACGCTGGCTCTTCGGCTTAGAAATGGAGATGAGCACCACACCCCAGAGTCAGACATGACTGAACTTAATGTCAGGGAACTACCTTTACCTTTATATATGAGATAAATATACTATCCAATTTTTGGAAGGGACCCCCAAGTGTCATCCAGTCCAGCCCCATTGGGGCAGATTCCCTTCCTCCTTCTTTGCCTGCCTCTCAGTGACTTTTCTTCCTTCCTTCCTTCCTTCCTTCTTTCTTCCCTCCCTCCAGACTACCGGACGGGCCCCTGCTTTGGGCAGGTGGTGCAGCAGATGTGCCAGGGGCAGCTGAGTGGCATTGTGTGCACCAAGGCGCTGTGCTGTGCCACTGTGGGCCGTGCCTGGGGCCACCCCTGCGAGATGTGCCCCCCACAGCCCCACCCCTGCCGCAGAGGGTTCATCCCCAACATACGCACCGGAGCCTGCCAAGGTACCCTCGCCCAGGTATCGCTCTCCTCCCCTTGAGGGGGGACAGTGCACGGAGCCAGGAAGCACCAGGAAATGCCTGTCACTTTTCGACTCTCGCTTGCTGAGTTGTTCCTGCGAGTGTCTCTGTAGATCACAGGAAGCTATTTCTTGATTTAAGGCATTGGTGTGCTGGCTGATGTCCGAACAGAGGATGGGTTGGAGATGTCACTGCCTTGGTCCTTTCATTATTGGCTGCTGCTTCCTGATGGATATCAATGGTGGTGCAATACTGGCTCAACAGTACAATTTCTCCAGTGGTGTGGGGCATAGACATCCTGTCATTAAGAGCCACATCCACTGTTTTAATGTATTCCACATTGAGCATGCAAATTCAGCAGCAGAGTAGCCAAGTGCAAGGACTGATGCCTTCACTGTGTCTGGTTGTGATCCCCAGGTTGTGCCAGTCAGCTTTCGTACAATATTATTTCCCACTTTTTGCTTGCTATTCAAGCATTGCTTCTTGTAAGTCAGAGCACAGTTCAGAGTAACTCCCAGGTATCTGGGTGTGCTGCAATGCTCCAGTGGGATTCCTTCCCAGGTCATCCTCAGAGCTCAAGATGCTTGCCTATTATGAAGGTGAAAAGCACACATCTATGTTTTAGATGGATTAGGTGTCATCTGGTTTTCCCTCTAATGAGCAGTAAGAGCACCTAAATTTTCGAAGAACTTCTGTTCCACCATCTCAACGCTCCCTGCTTGGGCGGTGATGGTATAATCGTCAGCATAGATGAAACTCTCTGTCCCTTCTGGCAGTGGCTGGTCATTTGTGTAAATGTTGAACATTGATGAAGCAAGTATGTTCCCCTGAGGAGCATGCTCCCCTTCCGTTTTCATCATCTACTTCTCTGGCCCTGGAATTCAACAAAAAAGCTCCTGTTTTGTAACAGATTTCCTATGAAGCAGGTGAGGTGGTGGTCCTTTGAGATATTATAAGTTTTTCTCAGGAGAAGGCAATGATTTACAGTATCATAAGCTGATACTGTAGAGATGAAGAGATAGATTTCTGGTGTTGGATGGGATCCCTAAAGGCCGTCTAGTCCAATCTCTTAAGACATAGTTAGATAGATAGATAGATAGATAGATAGATAGATAGATAGATAGATAGATAGATAGATAGATAGATAGAATCCTAGTTTTGGAAGAGATCCCTAAAGGCCACCCAGTCCAACCTCTTAAGAGTTAAATAAATAAATAGTTTTCTAGTGTTGGAAGGGATCCCTAAAGGCCATCCAGTCCAACCCCTTAAAATAGAGATGGATAGAGATAGAGAGATTTCTTGATTATATCAGAGAATCCTGGAGTTGGGAGGGACCCCAAGGCCATCCAATCCAACCTCCTTCTTTCTGCCATAAAGGGAGGCTCTATCCAATCCCTTCCAACACATGGCCCTCCAGCCTCTGTTCCAAAGCTCCCATGGAAGAAGTCTCTAGGCCTTTGATCAAATGGGCCTGTTGCAGCTTAGAGCCGGGAGCCCCCGGTGGCGCAGTGGGTTAAACCCCTGTGCTGGCAGGACTGAAGACCGACAGGTTACAGTTTGAATCCGGGGAGAGGCGAATGAGCTCCCTCTATCAGCTCCAGCTCCTCATACGGGGACATGAGAGAAGCCTCCCACAAGGATGATAAAAACATCAAATCATCCAGGCGTCCCCTGGGCAACGTCCTTGCAGATGGCCAATTCTCTCACAACAGAAGCGACTTGCAGTTTCTCAAGTCGCTCCTGACACGTCAAAAAAAGAAAAAAAAGAAAGAAAAGAACCTTAGAGCCAATGTTGTTGTTTTCCCAGATGTGGATGAGTGCCAGGCGGTGCCAGGTTTGTGCCAGGGCGGCAGCTGCCTCAACACCGTTGGCTCCTACGAGTGCAAATGCCCCGCCGGGCACCGGCAGAGCGAGGCCAGCCACAAGTGCGAAGGTCAGGCCCGGAAAGGCACTCCTTCCATTACTATTACTATATTAGCTATTACTTTTATATTATCATGTTATGTTATATTAATCTCCTTGTACATTATTATTATTATATAATTATTAGATTTTTCTATAATAATTTCTATTATATTATTATTGTTGTTTTTACTATTATTTATATTATTATTGCAGTTGTATTTTTCGTATATTATGTTAAATTATATTATATTTTATTATCGTATCCTTATGCTATTATATTATATTAAATATATATTATTATAACTGTATTATATTATAGAATATTATGTATTTATTCATTTACTTCACTTTTATATCGCTTTTCTTGGGTGAAAATATATCTTAGTATTAGTATCGACATATTATATTATTATATATTTGTATTATTATATTATATTTTCTTATTAAATTGAATTATATTATTAATTATTGTATTATATTATTATATCTTTATATTATTTTGTTGCAGAATAATCTGCCTGTCTGTTTCAGCACAGCCGGAAGGAAGAGACAAAGAGCAGATATTTATTATTATTATTATTATTATTATTATTATTATTAACTTTATTTGTACCCCGCTAGCATCTCCCGCAGGACTCGATGCGGCTTACAATATTTATTTCCAGTTCTTTACTATTTTGCCAAATAGGGTGATAGTTCCTTAAAACAGCCTGAGCTGTGAGTTGTCACTCTATTTTGCAAAATAGTAAAGAACTGGAAATTGATATCTGCTCTCTCTGTCTCTTCCTTCCAGCTGCACTTGAATAGACAGATTCTGCAATAATATTATTATATTATCATATCTTTGTATTATTATATTATATTACATTATTATATCTTTATATTATTCTATATTATCCTCATATTATTATACTGTATTATATTATTAAATTATATCATAGTTTATTCTTATATTATGTAATATCCTTATCTTATTGTTATATCATTATATCCATATATTATTATATAATATTAAATTGAATTATGTTTTATTATTATATCCATATATTATTATTATATTGTCGAAGGCTTTCATGGCCGGAATCACTGGGTTGTTGTAGGTTTTTCCGGGCTATATGGCCATGTTCTGGAGGCAATTTTTCTCCTGACGTTTCGCCTGCATCTATGGCAAGCATCCTCAGAGGTAGTGAGGTCTGTTGGAAGTAGGAAAAATGGGTTTATATATCTGTGGAATGACCAGGGTGAGACAAAGGACTTTTTTCTGCTGGGGCTAGCTGTGAATGTTTCAGCTGATCACCTTAATTAGCATTCAATGGCTTGGAAGGGCCTGGGGGGAATCTTTTGTTGAGAGTAATTTGAATTATTTTCAAAAATTATTCAAAATTACAACAAAAATTACAACAAATTCAAAAATTACATCAGCAAAACAACAGAGTGGAAACAAACAGGCACATAAAATCACTCTCAACAAAAGATTCCCCCCAGGCCCTTCCAAGCCATTGAATGCTAATCAAGGTGATCAGCTGAAACATTCACAGCTAGCCCCAGCAGAAAAAAGTCCTTTGTCTCACCCTGGTCATTCCACAGATATATAAACCCATTTTTCCTACTTCCAACAGACCTCACTACCTCTGAGGATGCTTGCCATAGATGCAGGCGAAACGTCAGGAGAAAAATTGCCTCCAGAACATGGCCATATAGCCCGGAAAAACCTACAACAACCCATTATTATTATATATTACATTATATTATTACGTCTTTATACTGTTCTATGATATTATCCTTATTTTATTGTATTATATCTTTATATTATTCTGTTCTGTTATTATATCCTCATATTATATTCTTATAATATTGTAATATTTTTATATGATGATAATGGTCCGCTACCCAGACGTGGACGAGTGCGCAAGCATGTCAGCCGGTGGCGGTGGGGCCTGTGACGGTGGGGAGTGCACCAACACGGTCGGCAGCTACGTCTGCGCTTGCCCTCGAGGCTTCATGACCGGCCCAGATGGATCCCGCTGCCTCGGTGAGTCAATCTCCAATTAGTGCCCCACTGTGTCCCATTCCCCCTCCCATGGAGCCATGTCAGCCCTAGGGTTTCCCAATACTCCAGAAAGAAAGATCACACCTTGCCCAAGTTTTAACATCTTAACACCTCTCAACAAAAGATTTTCCCAGGCTCAGCCAGGCCTTCAAATGCTAATGAAGGTGGTCAGTTGAAACATTCACACCTAGCTCTAGCAGGGAAGAGCTCTTTGCCCCATCCCAGCCATTCCACAGATATATAAACGCATTGTCCTAATTCCAACAGACCTCACTACCTCTGAGGATGCTTGCCATAGATGCAGGTGAAACGTCAGGAGAAATGCCCCTAGAACATGGCCCTATAGCCCGAAAAAACCCACAAGAACCTTGCCCAAGTTTCCTCACCTCCAAGTCCGATATTTTGCAGGAGTCTTATGCTGTCACTAGCTCTTGTTTAAGAAAGGAAAGTGGGATATAATAACAATAATAATAATAATAATAATAATAATAATAATAATAATAATCTATATAAATAGAAATGTAATGTTAGTTCGTGCTACCATCAGAACTCAAAAACCACTGGGGGAATTGACACCAAATTTAGACACAAGACACCTAACAGTCCAATTTATGTCCTCCACTCAAAAAATTGATTTTGTCATTTGGGAATTGTCGTTGCTGGGATTTATAGTTTACCTACAATCAAAGAGCATTCTGAACTCCACCAATGATGGAATTGGGCCAAACTTAGCACACAGGGCTCCCATGACCAACAGAAGAAACTGGAAAGGTTTGGTGGGCATTGACCCTGAGTGTGGGAATTATAGTTCACCCACATCCAGAGAGCACTGTGGACTCAAACAATGATGAATCTGGACCAAACTTGGCACGAATATTCCATATGCCCAAATATGAACACAGATGGAGTTTAAGGGAAATAGACCTTGACATTTGGGAGTTGTAGTTGCTGGGATTTATAGTTCACCTACAATCACAGAGCATTCTGAACCCCAACAACGATAGAATTGGGCCAAACATGGCATACAGGACTTCCATGACCAACAGAACACACTGGAAGGGTTTGGTGGACATTGACCTTGAGTTTGGGAATTATAGTTCACCCACATCCAGACATTTGGGATTTGTACTTACTGGGATTTATAGTTCACTACAATTAAAGAGCATTCTGAAACCCACAAACGACAGAAATGGGGCAAACTTCCCACACAGAACCCCCATGACCAACAGAATATAGGAACGGAACAATGGATGACGGGTTTGGATCATGTTTTCAGTTATGAGACGCCAGTGAATGGTTATTGTGTTAATTGCTTGATCTGTTATTGTGTTAATTGTTTTTAAATATCCTGTGGTTGTTAACATTGATTTTTTGCTGCTATTCTTGTTAACGGCTGTGAGTCGCCTAAGGGCTGAGAACAGCGGTATACAAATAAAGTAAATAAAATAAATAAATAAATAACAGAAAATACTTAAGGCAATCCAGTCCAACTCTCTTCACCAGGACAAGAAAATGTAATCAGTGCCCTCCTGACAAAGAGCCATCCAGTCATAAATATAGATAGATAGATATGATTCTCTCTCTCACACACAGATATAGTATCATAGATTTGAAAGAGAGTTCCACTGCTGAACAGGGAGGAGGGAGCAAGCTTGTTTTCTGCTTCCTTGGAGACTAGGACACGGAACAATGGCTTCAAACTACAAGAAAGGAGTTTCCATCAGAACATGAGGAAGAACTTTCTGACTGTGAGAGCCGTTCAGCAGTGGAACTCTCTGCCCCGGAGTGTGGTGGAGGCTCCTTCTTTGGAAGCTTTTAAACAGAGGCTGGATGGCCATCTGTTAGGGGTGATTTGAATGCAATATTCCTGCTTCTTGGCAGGGGGTTGGACTGGATGGCCCATGAGGTCTCTTCCAACTCTAGGATTCTATGATTCCCTTCCCTCCCTCCCTCCCTCCCTTCCTTCCTTCCTTCCTTCCTTCCTTCCTTCCTTCCTTCCTTCCTTCCTTCCTTCCTTCTTTTCCTTTCCTTCTTTCCTTCTCCCCTTCTTTCCTTCGCTTTTTCCTTTCATCCTTCCTTCCTTCTTTCTTTCCTTCTCTCCCGTTTTCTCTCCTCCTTTCCCTCCTTCCTTCACTCTCTCTTTCCTTCCTTTCCTTTTTTCTTTCTTTCACTCCTTCCTTCTTTCTCTATTTCTTTCTTTCCTCCCCCCTTTTCTTTTCCTTCTTTCTTCCTTCTTCCTTTTTTCTTCTTTCCTTCTTCTTCCTTTTTCCTTCTTTTTTTCCTTCCTTCCTTTCTTCCCTTCCTTCCCTTTTTTATTTCTTTCCTTCCTTCTTTCCTTTCCTCCCTCCTTCCTTTCCTTTCTCTTCCTTCCTTCCTTCCCTCTTTTCTTCTCTTTTCTCCTTCCTTCCTTCTTTCCTTTCCTTTTTCTTTCTTCTTCCCTTCCGTCCTTCCTTCCTTCCTTCCTTCCTTCCTTCCTTCCTTCCTTCCTTCCTTCTTCCTTTCTTTTCCTTCCTTTTATTTCTTTCCTTCCTGCTTTCCTTTCCCTCCCTCCCTTTCCTTCCCCTCTTGCACAGGATCAACCCCCCCTTTACCCTTTTGATGCCCCTTCCCTCCCTTTCCCGGCAAAGAGAGACCTCATCCTTTAATTGCCTTTAATTGCAGCCTCCTAAACAAGGGAAGTTGGAGGATCAAAAGTGGGGGTCTCCCAGGAGGGGAAGCAGGCCATGCCAAAAGGGCCCAATTAGCAGCAATTACTTTCCCAGGCATTGCAGGCTCTGCATCTCTGGCCCCCCAGGTCTTGTCTCTGTGCCTGAGAAGGAGTATTATTATTATGATGATTATTATTATGGATTTACATTGGGTTCTTTTTCTCCTTGGGAAAGGCTGGTCTGCAAAGAGGGAGGGACAGCGGCATTTGACAAAGAGTTTGGCTCAGGATCTGTCTCTTTCAGGAGTTTCTCTTTCTTTTGACTTGCAAGGAGACCCAATAATAATAATAATAATAATAACAACAATAACATAAGGCTGCAATTGTGTGCTTCTTGCACACTTGTTGTGTCCCTATGTGCCATTGGGAGACCTAATAATAATAATAATAGAATCATAGAATCAAAGAGTTGGAAGAGACCTCATGGGCCATCCAGTCCAACCCCCTGCCAAGAAGCAGGAATATTGCATTCAAATCACCCCTGACAGATGGCCATCCAGCCTCTGTTTAAAAGCTTCCAAAGAAGGAGCCTCCACCACGCTCCTAATAATAGGCTGCAACTGTGTAACATGTTATAATATATATTATTATATATTAAAATAATATATTATGTTATAATATTGTTAAATTACATTAGTTATTATATTATTACTCATTCATATTGCTATATTATGTTATTATATTGTTAGGTTTTATTATAATTATTATGCTATTATATCATATTTACATTGTTGTATTCTATTACTGTTATATTATTATATTGTTGTTGTTCATTCGTTCAGTCGTCTCCGACTCTTCGTGACCTCTGTTATATTATTATATTATATTATTATGTTATTCTATTATTATTATAATATTGTTATATTATTATATTGTTGTTATAATGTTATTCTATTATAGTATTCTATTATTATACTATTCTTATATTATGCTAGCTGTCCCCTGCCACGCGTTGCTGTGGCCCAGTCTGTTGATCTGGAAAATAAAGTAACGAGAAAGTATTGGTTTCTAATATATGCAATTTCTTTATGCTTGTGAGTAAACAGTATTTCTTGCTGTTTCTTTGTCAGTGTTGATGTGGAGAGTGTCTGGTTTGCCTACTCTGGAATATGCAACATGTCATTGTCCTTCTTTAGGGGTCTCTTTCAAATCTATGATACTATATCTGTGTGTGTGAGAGAGAATCATATCTTTCTATCTATATTTATGACTCTTTAATTGTAGTGAACTATAAATCCCAGTAACTACAAATCCCAAATGTCAAGGTCTATTTCCTCCAAACTCCATCTGTGTTCATATTTAGGCATATGGAATTTTTGTGTCAAGTTTGGTCCAGATCCATCATTGTTTGAGTCCACAGTGCTCTCTGGATGTAGGTGAACTACAACTCCCAAACTCAAGGTCAATGCCCACCAAACCCTTCCAGTGTGTTCTGTTGGTCACGGAAGTCTTGTGCCAAGTTTGGTTCAATTCCATCATTGGTGTGGTTCAGAATGCTCTTTGATTGTAGGTGAACTACAAATCCCTGCAATGACAACTCACCAATGTCAAGGTCTATTTGCCCCGAACTCCACCAGTGTTTACATTTGGGCATATTGAGTATTCGTGCCAAGTTTGGTCCAGATCTATCATTGGTCATGGGAGTTCTGTGTGCCGAGATTGGTTCGGGGGGGGGGGGGGGGGGTGGGGGGGCTTCAGCCCCCCTCCCCCCGAAATTCTCATGGTGGTTCGCGAAAAGGCCTTACTGGTGCATTATTTAAACTGTTATGTTTATTCATATCATGATCTGATCACCATACTCAATATATCCCATATGCATGGGGGTATTGGGGTAACGATACAAAAGGTTTGCTAGGCTAGACCCTCTTTCACTCAGACTCAGCCCCCCCCCCCGAAACTCAGCCCCCCCTGAAACCCCCCCTGAAAAAAATTCAGCCCCCCCCCCCCCGAAACGAAATCCTGGCTACGGGCCTGGTTGTCCCCTGATTGTTCACCCACAATGTCTGGATGTGGGTGAACTATAATTCCCAAACTCAAGGTCAATGTCCACCAAACCCTTCCAGTGTGTTCTGTTGGTCATGGGAGCCCTGTGTGCTAAGTTTGGCCCAATTCCATCATTGGTGGAGTTCAGAATGCTCTTTGATTGTAGGTAAACTATAAATCCCAGCAACGACAATTCCCAAATGACAAAATCAATTTTTTTTGAGTGGAGGACATAAATTGGACTGTTAGGTGTCTTGTGTCCAAATTTGGTGTCAATTCCCCCAGTGGTTTTTGAGTTCTGATGGTAGCACGAACTAACATTACATTTTTATTTATATAGATTCGTTATATTATTATATTGTTTCTATTATATTATGTTATTGTTATGTTATTCTTATATTATTATAATATTGTTATATTACTCAATTATATTGTTATATTGTTATATTGTTGTTATAATGTTATTCTATTCTAGTATTCTAGTATTCTACTATTCTTATATGATATTATATTAATTATTTATATTATATTTTGTCGAAGGCTTTCATGGCTGGAATCGCTCAGTTCTTGTGGGTTTTTTCGGGCTATATGGCCATGTTCTAGAGGCATTTCTCCTGACGTTTCGCCTGCATCTATGGCAAGCATCCTCAGAGGTGAGGACCTCACCTCTGAGGATGCTTGCCATAGATGCAGGCGAAACGTCAGGAGAAATGCCTCTAGAACATGGCCATATAGCCCAAAAAAACCCACAAGAACTGAGTATATTTGTTATATTGCTATGAGTCACATGGTTACAGCAGTTTCTGGAGAAGACTCCCTACCGCATTCTGGTCCTTGCAAGGTCCCGCTTAACCTCCTCTCTCTGTTTCTTCCTTCCTTCATTGCAGACCAGCGGATGGGGACCTGCTTCTCCGCGCTGATTGGGGGTCGCTGTGCCGGAGAGCTGCCCGGGCATTACACCAAGGTGCAATGTTGCTGCGACTCTGGCCGCTGCTGGGCCGTGGGCCAGGCACCTGAGATGTGCCCCGTCCGGGGTTCAGGTGAGAAGCAGGGAGGGATCCTTAATTAGACCCTGTCCCCTTAAGAAACCCCTTCCAAAGGTGGAGCTTGCCCTCCGTTCAGCAACCCCTTTGCAGCTGCAAAGTTAGTCATTCCGAGGGTGCTGAGGAGCCCAGCAGTTGCAACATCTTCCATATCACCATCTTCCCATCTTTATATATGGACCTACCGCCTAGCCATGACTGGGGTTAGGGGGATACCCCTTAAATGTGAGTCCTCCTTCCTCCAGAATCGGGGACAGCTTGTGGTGAGGGGAGGGATGGTTTCCGAGAGATCTCCGCTAACTTGCGGGGTCCCGCAGGGAGCTATTCTCTCTCCTCTATTATTTAACATCTATATGCGACCGCTTGCCCGACTGGTGCGGAGCTTTGGGCTTGAGTGCCACCAGTACGCTGATGACACTCAGCTCATTCTGAGGATGGAGGGCCGGCCGGACTCTGTACCCGAAAATTTCCATCAGTGCCTTGAGGCCGTTACTGGATGGTTGCGTGCCAGCAGGTTGAGGGTGAATCCAGCGAAGACGGAGATCCTTTGGCTGGGCCGTCCGGGTGGGAGGGAGATCCAGCTGCCTACCCTGGATGGCGAGACACTACGTCCGTCACCTTCTGTAAAAAGCCTTGGTGTCTTATTGGACCCTCTGCTCACAATGGAGGCCCAGGTCTCTGCTGTGAGCAGATCTGCGTTTTTCCACCTACGTCAGGCTAGGCGACTGGCTCCCTTCCTATCTAGGAACGACCTGGCTACGGTGATCCAGGCGACGGTCATCTCGAGGCTTGACTACTGTAACGCCCTCTACATTGGCCTTCCTTTGTCAGTGATCCGGAAACCGAAGCTGGTGCAAAATGCAGCGGCTCGTCTTCTCGCCGGGGTGCCAGTGAGGTGTCGTATCACCCCAATTCTATAACAGCTTCACTGGCTTCCGATTGAGTATCGGATCACTTTCAAGGTGCTGGTACTAACCTTTAAGACCTTATATGGTCTGGGGCTGGCATACCTGAGGGCCCGCTTATCCCCCTACCAACCCCAGAAGACCAAAATTTGCTTGAAGTCCCCAACATCCGGACTTATCATCTGTCCGCTACTAGGCAGAGGGCCTTCTCGATTGTGGCCCCTTATTTATGGAAGGCCTTGCCAGTTGAAACCCGAACCATCCAAGAGCTACTTGCTTTTCGGAAAGCCTGTAAGACCTTTCTTTTCCGACAAGCTTTCGATGGGTGAATAACTCAGGACTATGTCTGTTTCGCGTTTTTATTGTATTTTAAAGTTGGTTGTATTGTTTTAATCTACTGCTGTAAAGCGCTCCGAGCCAAATTGGGGGTGGTGGTATACAAGTCAAATATATATAAATATAGCATATATTATAATTATATATTACATATTCTTATGTATTACATTATTAGATTACATATTATTTTTCTTATATTTATTATTATTATTATATTTTAGTATTATATATTGTGATTACATTATATATTATTATTACTATATGTACATGTACCGTACATAACATCAAAGCATACATGCAAATTAGGTCTGGGGTTCCTTTTTTACTTCCTTTCTTTCCTTCCTTCTGAATATCGGGTTCTTCTCAAGGTATTTTTGAGAGGTGTTGCTTTCTGCAGCATGTGGAGTGATGTTCTGTCCAAATTAAGGCTTTTCAAGTGCCTTATTATTTTTATTATTATTACATTGTATATTATTATGTGTGTCTCTCTCTGTCCTTCCCTCGCTTAGATGAGTTCCGCCGGCTGTGTGTGGAGGTTCTCCCCGCGGCCCCCGGCTTCCCCATCTCCTCTTTCCCGGGTCTCCTTCCTGGCTTTGGGCCCAACGGAGCAGGGCCCGGAGTGTCCAGTGCCTTCCCGGCGGGATTTGGACCCAATGGCGCCAATGGGCAAGGTGGCCTTCCTGGGCTGCCCGGGCTTGGGCCTGGAAGCTCCAGCATCGGTGAGCAAAGGGTCTCGCCTTTCATGCCTCACCTCTCATGTCTCATGTTAGGTTCTTTCCTTTGGGTGGGTCTCTCCTTCTGGGGCTCACATTTATGATGTTGATGTTTTGGGTCTGGCCTTTCTGGGTTCTTCTCCCCTTACCACCCCCCTGGTTGCAGGCACGGCCACCTTGAACCAGACCATTGACATCTGCAAGCACTTCACCAACCTCTGCCTCAACGGGCGCTGCATCCCCACCCCATCCAGTTACCGCTGCGAGTGCAACATGGGCTACAAGCAGGATGTGCGCGGCGAGTGCATTGGTGAGCATGGGAAAGAAGAGGCCCTGGGGGGAGGGGGCTGCCACAAAGGAGGTTGCTGTGTTCCCCGCATTATTATCATTATCATATATCAGTAACATTACTATAATTCCACTGCTGAACGGCTCTCACAGTCAGGAAGTTCTTTCTCGTGTTCAGATGGAATCTCCTCTCTTGTAGTTTGAAGCCATTGTTCCGCGTCCTAGTCTCCAAGGAAGCAGAAAACAAGCTTGCTCCCTCCTCCCTGTGGCTTCCTCTCACATATTTATACATGGCTATCATATCTCCTCTCAGCCTTCTCTTCTTCAGGCTAAACATGCCAGCTCCTTAAGCCGCTCCTCATAGGGCTTGTTCTCCAGATCCTTGATCTGCTCTCTCCTCCCTATGACTTCTTCTCACATATTTACACATGGCTCTCATCATGTCTCCTCTCAACCTCATGGGCCATCCAGTCCAACCCCCTCCTCTGGACACATTCCAGCTTGTCAATATCTCTCTTGAATTGTGGTGCCCAGAATTGGACACAATATTCCAGGTGTGGTCTAACCAAAGCAGAATAGAGGGGTAGCATTACTTCCCTAGATCTAGACACTATGCTCCTATTGATGCAGGCCAAAATCCCATTGGCTTTTTTTGCCGCCACATGACATTGTTGGCTCATGTTTAACTTGTTGTCCACGAGGACTCCAAGATCTTTTTCACACGTACTGCTCTCGAGCCAGGCGTCTCCCATTTTGTATCTTTGCATTTCATTTTTCCTGCCAAAGTGGAGTATCTTGCATTTGTCACTGTTGAACATTTAGAGCTGTATAGGCTAAATCCAGCACTTGGAATTATACTCGGTAGCAGACTGGCAGCCAGTGGAGCTGGCGTAATGAGGAGTTGTATGCTCCCTCTACACCACTCCCGTGAGCAACGTGGCTGCCACCCGTTGGATCATTTGTAGCTTCCAAACAGTCTTTATAGGCAGCCCCACAAAGAGTGCATTGCAGTAGTCTATTCGGGATGTAACCAGAGCATGGACTACTGTGGCCAAGTCTGACTTATTCTCTATCAGTCTGTAGTATTGTTGTTGTTATTGTTATTGCTCACAGACATGGATGAGTGCTCCAGCAGCCCCTGCCTGCACGGCGACTGTGTGAACACACCAGGCTCCTACCACTGCAAGTGCCACGAGGGCTTCCAGAGCACCCCCACCAAGCAGGCCTGCATCGGTCAGTGCTCAGCATGGCTTGCTATTTCCCTCCCTCCTTCCCTTCCCTTCCCT
The DNA here is from genome assembly GCF_025583915.1 of Anolis sagrei ordinatus. Lineage (NCBI taxonomy): Eukaryota > Metazoa > Chordata > Lepidosauria > Squamata > Anolidae > Anolis > Anolis sagrei. Next base: position 48,240,496 of record NW_026847771.1, read on the forward strand.
TCCCTCTTTCCTTCCTTTGTTGCTTCCTCCCTCCCTTCAGTTTTCTTCCTTCTTTCCTTGCTCTCTTTCTTTCTTTCCTTCCTTTACCCTTTCCGTGCCTTCTCACCTTCCTTTTTTGCTTCCTCTCTCCCTTCCATTTCCTTCCTTTCCTCTCCCTTTCCTTCTTTGATTCATTCCTTCCTTCTTTAACCCTTTGCTTCCTTCTTCCCTCCTTCCTTCAAACCTCCCTCCCTCCTTTCCTTCTCCCTTCTTTCTTTGAGTCCTCCTTCCCTTCCTTTCCTATTTCCTTCATTGCTTGCATGCTTCCTTCACCCTTTCCTTGCTTCCTCCCTTCTGGCCAGACATGGACGAGTGCATCATGAACGGGGTCATGTGTCGCAATGGGCGCTGTGTTAACACGGATGGCAGCTTCCAGTGCATCTGCAACGCTGGCTTTGAGGTCACTCCCGACGGGAAGAACTGTGCTGGTAAGGAGGAGTGGGGGGGGGGGGGGGCCACGGGCTGCAGCACAGTCACATCTCGTGACCCTGCAAGCCCCGCGTGTTTCTCTCTTGGCAGACCACGATGAGTGTGCCACCACCAACATGTGCCTCAATGGGATGTGCATCAATGAAGACGGCAGCTTCAAGTGCATCTGCAAGCTGGGATTCGTCTTGGCCCCCAACGGGCGCTACTGCGTGGGTGAGGAAGTGAGCCAAGTCCCGGGACAGGAAGTGATGTGGGTTCTGGGAGAGTAAGGGAACCAATCACAGTACAGGAAGGAATGCGAGTTCTACAACAATAAGCGATGCAAGTCCTAGGACAGGAAGTGAGGCCGGTTCTGGGACAGGAAAAGAGCCAGTTCTGGGTCAGGAAATGATGCAAGTCCTGGAACAGGAAGTAATGCGGGTTCCGGGAGAGGAAGTGATGCAAGTCCCAGAACAGGAAGTTAGACGGTTCAGGAACAGAAAGTGAGGTGGGGCCCAAAACAGGAAGTGATGCAAGTCCTCGGACAGGAAGTTAGCCGGTCTAGGAACAGAAAGTGAGGTGGGTCCTGGAAAAGGAAATGTGCCAGGTCCTGGAACAGGAAGTGATGCAGGTTCTGGGACAGGAAGTGAGGTGAGTCCAGGGTCAGGAAGTGATCCAAGGCCCAGGATAGGAAGTGATGCAAGTTCTGGGACAGGAAGTGAGGCGAGTCCAGGGTCAGGAAATGAGCTGGGTCTTAGGACAGGAAGTGAACCAGGTCTCAGGACAGGAAGTGAGTCAGTCCCAAGGCAGGCCTGATAATCCTGTATGATGATGATAATGTATAATAATATAGTATAAACATAATGACGATGGTGATGATGATGGGTTGTTGTAGGTTTTTTCGGGCTAAATGGCTTTGTTCTAGAGGCATTCTCTCCTGACGTTTCGCCTGCATCTATGGCAAGCATCCTCAGAGGTAGTGAGGTCTGTTGGAACTAGGAAAGGGTTTATATATCTGTGGAATGACCAGGGTGGGACAAAGGACTCTTGTCTGTTGGAGCTAGGTGTGAATGTTTCAACTGACCACCTTGATTAGCATTTGATGGCCTGGCAGTACCTGGTTCAATCTTTTGTTGAGAGGAGATTAGAATGCCTCTAGAACATGGCCATATAGCCCGAAAAAACCTACAACCCAGTGATTCCGGCAATGAAAGCCTTCGACAATACGATGATGATGATGATGATGATTATAATGATGAGGCAACATAGGAAAATGCTGCAGAAAGTGTACCATATTACCCAAGACTATGATTTTACAAAAACTATCCAGACTCTCCTAAATGAAACCTGCAGAATAATTACAGGGTGTCTTAAACCTACACCTGCTAAACTCTATAAGCTAGCTGTCATTGCCCCCCCCCCCCCCGATGTGCGAAGGGAAGTTGCTGCTAAATGTGAGAGAAATAAGGTTGAACACTGTGAAAGCCACCCACTGCATGGCTACCAGCCTCCCCCCAGTAGACTCACATCAAGGAAAAGCTTCATGAGAACCACCACTCCTCTCCAGCATCTCTCCAGTAACAGCAAGGGTATCCCTCTGGCCAGCTAGACCAGGAAATCCCAACTGGATGCCCCCTCACAAGGATCTTCCTTCAGGGGCAAACCAAGAATGGGCAACTTGGAAGTCCCTGAACAGACTCAGAAGTGGAGTGGGCAGATCAAAAGACAACCTGGCAAAATGGCACTACCTAAAAGAATCCCACACCTTATGTGACTGTGGAGCAGAACAGACAACTCCGCATCTGTATGCTTGTCCACTATGCCCTGCCTCATGTACAGAGGGAGAATTGTTGGAGGCTACAGACAATGCCATTGCTGTTGGCCATTTTTGGTTAAAAGATATTTAGCTGCCTGCGCTCTTTCTATTTTTATCAGTTTTATACAAAGTTATGCAATGTATCAATACGAATTTTTTTAAAATGTTGATTATGCAATCATGATGCTAATGTCCTCCTGCCCTGTTGTCCCGGTGCTGCAGACGTGGACGAGTGCGAGACACCCGGGATGTGCATGAACGGCTGGTGCCTGAACACAGAGGGCTCCTTCCGCTGCGAGTGCCTGGGGGGGCTGGCCATCGGGCCCGGGGGCCGCATCTGCGTCGACACCCATGTGCGCAGCACCTGCTACGGGGCCCTCAAGGAGGGGACCTGCGCACGGCCCTTCCCTGGCGCCGTCACCAAGTCCGAGTGCTGCTGCGCCAGCCACGAGCATGGCTTCGGGGAGCCCTGCCACCCCTGCCCTGCCCGGAATTCCGGTGAGACCCAGAGAGGGGAGGCCAGGCTGGGCAGGCCCACCAAGGCTGAGATTATGATAGCATGGGATGGGTTAGGATATATATATATGGTCAAGTTTGGAAGGGGACCCCAAGGAGGGCTGTCCAGGATAGGGCACCACCAAAACCCTCCCAGCAGATGGCCATCCAGCCATATACATGATTTAGATAGACAGATAGATAGATAGATAGATAGATAGATAGATAGATAGATAGATGAGAAGATATATATATATATGCCTGTTACAGAACCATAGAACCCTAGGGGGACCACAAAGAAAGCCATCCTGGTCAGGACACCACCAAAGCCTTCCTGGCAGATGGCCATCCAGCCATAGGCTCTATACACACACACGCACACACACATATATTGTGTGTGTGTGTGTGTGTGTGTGTGTGTGTGTATATATATTATAATAATAAAACTTTTTTTGTATTCCGGTGAGTAGAGTTTGGAAGGGAACCCCAAAGAGGACCATCTAGGACAGGACATCATGAAAACCCTCCTGACAGATGGCCATCCAGCCATATATAGATAGGATTGATATACAGTGTGTTATGATAAGAGTTAACTTCACACTTGCACAGCCTCAGCGTGTTCCAGCAGCTTTCCTCCTGCTCAGCATTTTTCAGTCTTCTGCTTCCACAGTAGACACTTGAGCACATGCCCGGCCATTATCAGTTTTTACCATTGTCTTTCCCCCAGTTTAGATGATATTACAGACTCACCACAGTTCGCAGTGTCTTGTCCAAGTAGACAGGTTCTTTTATAGTCTTTGACGAATACCATCATAACAGCACAACATCAAGGGGGGAATATACATTGTACATGGTTTCCTTATATACAATACATTTACAATACATTTACACATAGTAATCCTTGATTGGTTACCAACTAATTGACCCAACCCAAACCCAGGATTGCGTCATTGACAATCACTCTGAGTAGGCAAAAACACATTTCCCAAATGATTCCCCACATACAATCAATACATTCTCAGCATTCCCAACAGAAGCCCATTAGCTCATTAGCAGTGCATGACTCAATACATAGTAAAACCTAACACAGTGTTCCCTCGCTTATTGAGGGTGTTCTGTTACAGGACCACCCACGATAAGTGAAAATCCACAACGTAGGGATGCTCCACCCACTCAAATGGGCGGAGTGTCCCTTCTTCCCGGCTGCCTCCACCTCCTTACCACCTCAGCTGCTCCCCGCCTCGGAGGCCCCTTGGGCACTCAGCCTGGCAAGGAAGGAACGAGCAGTGAAAGCCGCTGCTGAGACCCTCTCCGTCGGCGGCCTCCTCCTCGCTGCCTCCGCTGCTCCCCACCTCGGAGGTCCCTTCCCCGCCAGGCTGGGCACCTAAGGGGCCTCCAAGGCAGAGAGCGGCAGAGGCAGTGAGGAGGCTGCCTCCAAAGAGTGCCCTGCCTGGCGCCCAGCCTGGCGAGGAAGGAGTGGGGAGCAGCGGAGGCGGCGAGAAGGAGGAGAGGTGAGCAGTATAGTGTTCCCTCTATACAGTGTTTCCTCGCTACCCGCAAAACAGTGAGTCCGCAATAAGTCAGCAACAAAGTAGCAAGGGAACACTGTATATATCTCATAGAGTTTGGAAGGGAAGCCCAGTCCAGCCCCTTTCTGCCAGGAAGGGCACCATCAAAGCCCTCCCAACTGATGGCCATCCATCCATAGACAGGAACGTTATAATTGAGCTAAGTAGGTAGATGCATATGCTTGAGATGAATATAATAGGTATTCTGGGGGGGGGGGCTTCTGCACATGCTCAGAGGCCCCATACCTGTTTCCCAGTTGACACACTTGGTGCGGAAACCCTGCCTTTCCTCTGCTCTGCTTCCTTGCAGCCGAGTTCCAGGCCTTGTGCAGCAGTGGGATCGGCATCACTGCAGACGGGAGAGGTACGTCCGCAAGAAATGGCCCGAATTTGCATCCAGGCACCCTTTTGCAAATGGTTTTCAACTGGTCAATTGGTGCCATTGGTTGCCAGGTGTAAGCAGCAGAAAACACAGGCTTTCCTTTTCTTCATTTTCCTTCCCTTCCTTTCCTTCTTTCTTCCCTTCCTTTCTCTGTTTCCCTGTCCATCTGTCCTTCCTCCCCCCTCTCCCTCCCTCCTTTTCTTCCCCTATTTCCATATTTTCCTCCATCCTTTCCTTCTCTTTTCCTCCCTTTGTTCCTTCCCTTTTTCCCTTCCTTCCTTCGCCTTCCCTCCTTTCCCCTCTCTTTTCTTTCTTTCCTTCCTTTCCCCCCTCCCTCCCCTCCCTTGCTTGCCCTCCTCTTCCTTCCTCCCTCTTCCTCTCCCTTTCCCTTCCTTCTCCTTCCTTCCATCCTTCCTTCCCTCCTTTCTCCCTCCCTCCTTCGCTTCCTTCTCCTATTTACATATTTTCCTCTGTCCCTTCCTTTTCTCTTTTGCCCTCCCTCCTTCCTTTTTTCCTCTCCTTTTTCCTTTGTTTCCTTTCCTTCTCCGTATCCTTCTCCCTTCTTTTTCCTTCCTCCCTCTCCCTGTGTTTCCCTGTCCTTCCCTTCCTTCTTCTTCCTCCCTGCCTTCCTTCCTTCCCTCCCTTCCTTTTTTCTTCCTTTCTTCCTTCCTTCCTTCCTTCCTTCCTTCCTCTCCCTGGCCCTTCTTCCTCCCTGCCTTCCTTCCCTCCCTCCTTTTTTCCTCTTCCTTTCTTCTTCCTCCCTTCCCTCTCCTTCCCTGTTCTGTCCTCCCTCCCTCCCCTCCCTCCCTCCTTCTTTCCTCTCCTTTTTCCTTTCTTTCCTTTCCTTCTCCGTCTCCTTTGTTTATCCTTCCTCCCTCTCCCTGTGTTTCCCTATCCTTCCCTTCCTTCTTCTTCCTCCCTCCTTCCCTTCCTCCTTCCTCTTTCTTTCCCCTTCCTTCCTTCCACCCTCTCCCTGTGTTTCCCTGTCCTTCCTCCGTGCCTGCCTTCCTTCCTTCCCTCCCTTCCTTTTTTCTTCCTTTCTTCTCTTCCTCCTTTCCCTCCCTTTCCCTGTCCTGTCCTCCCTCCCTTCCCTTCTTTCTTCCTTCCTCCCTTCCTTCCTCTCCCTGGGTTTCCCTGTACTTCCTCCCTCCCTCCCCTTGCAGATATCAACGAGTGCGCCTTGAACCCCGACATCTGCCTCAACGGGGTCTGTGAGAACCTGAGGGGTAGCTACCGCTGCATCTGCAACCTGGGATACGAGTCGGACCCCTCCGGGAAGGACTGTGTGGGTGAGTGAGGGAGGGAGGGGTGAGGGGGACCCCAGAGGGCTTCCAAATGCTCCTCAAGGCTTTTCCCAATGGCCTGCCTGCCTCTCCCTCCTGCAGATGTGGATGAGTGCGCTGTCAACCGGCTGCTATGTGACAACGGCTTGTGCCGCAACACACCTGGAAGTTACAGCTGCAGTTGCCCCAAGGGCTTCATCTTTCGGACAGAGACTGACACCTGCGAAGGCAATTGAGAATATTATATTCATAATCATAATATAAATCAGGCATGGGCAAACTTCGCCCCCCCAGGTGTTTTGGACTTCAACTTCCACAATTCCTAACAGCCTACCAGCTGTTAGGAATTGTGGGAGTTGAAGTCCAAAACACTTGGAGGGCCAAAGTTGGCCCATGCCTGACATAAATGCATGACCCGCCTCTCCTTGGGTTAAAATGGTTTACCTACCCCTCCAACTTCACATCATGCATTTTGCACTGCATCCTATTGTCGCTGTAGGCTGATGGTTTATGTTTGTTTTTTTATTGATTTTTAATAATAAATTTATTATTGATTTGTTTTGTATTTCATTATTTATTTATTTATTATAAATTTATTGTTATTTTTATTTATTTTATTACAACACTGCATTTTTATTTGTTTGTTATTTTAGTTTTGCTATTATAATTTTTTATTACTATATTTAATTTTATATTAAATGTATTATCTATTTATTATTTTTATTTATTTTGTTATCATGCTGCGTTTTTGTTTATTAATTTTATTGTAATATTATAATATTTATTAATTATAATATTTATTATATGTATATACGCTTTATGGCCAGAATCACTGGTTGTTGTAGTTTTTTTCGGGCTATATAGGCCATGTTCTAGAGGCATTCTCTCCTGAGTTGCATAGAGTCTGTATGTCTGTATGTCCAATGCCATTCTCTGTCTAAATCAGTGTTTCTCAACCTGGGGGTCAGGACCCCCAAAGGGGTCGTAAGGGGGTGTCAGAGGGGTCACCAAAGACCATCAGAAAACATAGTATTTTCTGTTGGTCATGGGGGTTTTGTGTGGAAAGTTTGGTCCAATTCTATCGGTGGGGTTCAGAATGCTATTTCATTGTGGGTGAACTATAAATCCCAACAATTACAACTCCCAAATGGCAAGGTCTATTTTCTCCAAACTCTACCAGTATTCACATTTGGGCATATTGAGTATTTGTGCCAAGTTTGATCCAGATCCATCATTGCTTGAGTCCACAGTGTTCTCTGGATGTAGGTGAACTACAACTCCAAAAAACTCAAGGTCAATGTCCACCAGACCTTCTCAGTATGTTCTCTTGGCCATGGGAATTCTGTGTGCCCAGTTTAATTCAGTTCCATCATTGGTGGAGTTCAGAAGGCTCTTTGATTTTAGGTGAACTATAAATCCCAGCAACTCCAGCATTACCAAATGGCCAAATCAATCACCCCCAACCTCACCAGTATTCAAATTTGGGAGTATTGGGTATTTGTGCCAAATTTGGTCCAGTGACTGTAAATACATCCTGCATATCAGATATTTAGATTACCATTCATAACAGTAGCAAAATTACAGTTGTGAAGTAGCAACGAAAATAATATTATGGTTGGGGGTCACCACAACATGAGGACCTGTACTAAGGGGTCATGGCATTAGGAAGGTTGAGAACAACTGCTCTAGAACATGGCCATATAGCCTGAAAAAACCTACAACAACCCAATATTTATTATATTATTTATTCATTATAATACACTTATTTCCTATTTCTATTTATTTCATGATCATGCTGCATTTTACTTATTATTATATTTCTTTATTTATTGTTATATTTATTAAAATAAATGTATTATATTTTTTATTATTATGACTTCTTTCATTACAATGCTGTGTTTTCTTTATTTATTGTTGATTTTATTTATTATTAATATTTATTATCTATTTATTTTTTATTATTTTATTTTATTATCATTGTGTGTTTTGACCTATGTGTTTTATTGTACACATTTTATGTTAGTATGTTTTGGACCAAGCCAGTATGAGGGTTGGAGTCAGACATAAAATATCTTATTGTTATGACTGGTATTATGGAACCAGAGAGGTGACATCCCACTGCCTATCTCCCGCCCTTGTTTTTTGTGCTCTGTTTGCGTTTGCAGACATCAACGAGTGCAGCTCCAACCCGTGTGTTAACGGCGTGTGCCGAAACAACGCTGGGTCCTTTGCCTGCGAATGCTCCCCGGGAAGCAAGCTGGACCTCGGTGGCACCCTCTGCGTCGGTAAGCATGTGCTTGTATGTATGTGTGAATGAATGAATTGTTTATTGTACTAGCCATAGGCCATAACATAAAATATACAACCTTTAAAAGTACAATAAGCACTTTCTAATACAAGTATTATGCTGGGGAAAGTGGAAGGCAAAAGGAAGAGGGGCCGACCAAGGGCAAGATGGATGGATGGCATCCTTGAAGTGACTGGACTGACCTTGAGGGAGCTGGGGGTGGTAACGGCCGACAGGGAGCTCTGGCGTGGGCTGGTCCATGAGGTCACGAAGAGTCGGAGACGACTGAACGAATGAACAACAACAATACAAGTATTAAAACAAGTTCCGTATACTATCTCTTTAAAATTATAGTAGTGACATAATAACAATTACAAATGTCTGGTTTGTATCATCCCCAAAATATCTTAATTTCCATTTCTAGCTTCTGCTGTGGACTTTACTAGTTTGGCTCGGATTTTTTGGGCTGCGACTCCAAATGTGGCAACCTTCAATGTTATATCTTTGGAATAAACTGCCAACAAGTCACAGATCTGTTTCCTTTCAAAGATGGCTTTGAAAGGCAGCAGATCACAGGAGCTGTCTTCATAGACTTGTCAGCAGCCTATGATACTGTGAACCACCGCCTCCTCCTGAGAAAAATGTATAATATCACAAAGAACTACCACCTCACCCACCTCATAGGAAACCTGCTATAAAACAGGAGCTTTTTTGTTGAGTTCCAGGGCCAGAGAAGCAGATGGCAGAAACAGAAGAACGGCCTGCCTCAGGGGAGCGTGCTTGCTCCATCCATGTTCAACATCTACACAAATGACCAGCCACTGCCAGAAGGGACAGAGAGTTTCATCTATGCTGATGATCGTGCCATTACTGCTCAAGCAGGGAGCTTTGAGATGGTTGAACAGAAGCTCTCCGAAGCTCTAGGTGCTCTTACTGCCTATTACAGGGAAAACCAGCTGATCCCTAATCCATCTAAAACACAGACATGCGCCTTTCACCTTAAGAACAGACAAGCATCCCGAGCTCTGAGGATTACCTGGGAAGGAATCCCACTGGAGCATTGCAGCACACCCAAATACCTGGGAGTCACTCTGGACCATGCTCTGACCTACAAGAAGCACTGCCTGAACATCAAGCAAAAAGTGGGTGCTAGAAACAATATCATACGAAAGCTGACTGGCACAACCTGGGGATCACAACCAGACACAGTGAAGACATCTGCCCTTGCGCTATGCTACTCTGCTGCTGAGTACGCATGCCCAGTGTGGAACACATCTCACCACACTAAAACAGTGGATGTGGCTCTTAATGAGACATGCCGCATTATCACAGGGTTTCTGCGCCCTACACCACTGGAGAAATTACACTGCTTAGCCGGTATTGCACCACCTGACATCCGCCGGGAAGTAGCAGCCAATAGTGAAGGACCAAGGCAGAGACATCTCCAGCTCATCCCCTGTTTGGGTATCAGCCAGCACGTCAACGACTTAAATCAAGACATAGTTTTCTAGATCTACAGAGACACTCGCTGGAACACCCCAGCAAGCGAGAGTCCAAAAGTGGCAGGCCCAAACCCAGCACCTAAATCCATGGGTGATACCAGATGAGAGACTCCCCCCTGGGCACACAGAAGACTGGGCGACTTGGAAGGCGCTGAACAGACTATGCTCTGGCACCACAAGATGCAGAGCCAGTCTTAAGAAATGGGGCTACAGGGTGGAATCCACGGCATGCGAGTGCGGAGAAGAGCAAACCACTGACCACCTGCTGCAATGCAACCTGAGCCCTGCCACATGCACAATGGAGGACCTTCTTGCAGCAACACGATCATCAGCATAGATAAAACTCTCTGTCCCTTCTGGCAGTGGCTGGCCATTTTTGAAGATGTTGAAAGTTTGATAGTTTGGTTGCCTCTATATGACTTTTCCAGTTACCATTGTATGAGAAGTGGATGGCCAGATATTTAAAGCTGTGACACTGTTCTATTGAGTGGCCATCCAGTTGCCATTTATGTAATTTGCTTCCTCTTGGAGAATACCATCACTTTGGTTTTCGAATAGTTAATGCTCTTGATCACAGATTCTACTTAGTGTCCTCAAGAGTCTCCTGAGTCCTATTTGTGTAGTTGACAAGAGGACCATATCATCAGCATATAATAAGGTTTGAATTCTCCTATTACCTCCTGATGGTGGGAAGTGATTGGGGGAGGTCAGTTCTGCAACTAGATTGTTCACATAGAAATTGAATAGAAAAGGTGCCAGCAAACAACCTTGTCTGACTCCTCTTCTTGATTCAATGTTGTCCGAGAGTTTACCTGACAGACCTAACCGCACTCTTAAATCTGTCCCCGAATATAGCTGGTGTAATAATGACAACAGTCGTCCATCCACATTGGTCTTTGCCAACTTTGCCCACATAGAATCATAGAATCAAAGAGTTGGAAGAGACCTCATGGGCCATCCAGTCCAATCCCCTGCCAAGAAGCAGGAATATTGCATTCAAATCACCCCTGACAGATGGCCATCCAGCCTCTGTTTAAAAGCTTCCAAAGAAGGAGCCTCCACCACACTCCGGGGCAGAGAGTTCCACTGCTGAACGGCTCTCACAGTCAGGAAGTTCTTCCTCATGTTCAGATGGAATCTCCTCTCTTGTAGTTTGAAGCCATTGCTCCATTGCGTCCTAGTCTCCAGGGAAGCAGAAAACAAGCTTGCTCCCTCCTCCCTGTGGCTTCCTCTCACATATTTATACATGGCTATCATATCCCCTCTCAGCCTTCTCTTCTTCAGGCTAAACATGCCCAGCTCCTTAAGCCGCTCCTCATAGGGCTTGTTCTCCAGACCTTTTATCATTTTAGTCGCTCTCCTCTTGACACATTCCAGCTTGTCAATATCTCTCTTGAATTGTGGTGCCCAGAATTGGACACAATATTCAAGTGTGGTCTAACCAAAGCAGAATAGAGGGGTAGCATTACTTCCTAGATCTAGACACTATGCTCCTATTGATGCAGGCCAAAATCCCATTGGCTTTTTTTGCCGCCACATCACATTGTTGGCTCATGTTTAACTTGTTGTCCACGAGGACTCCAAGATCTTTTTCACACGTACTGCTCTCAAGCCAGGCATCCCCATTCTGTATCTTTGCATTTCGTTTTTCCTGCCAAAGTGGAGTATCTTGCATTTGTCACTGTTGAACTTCATTTTGTTAGTTTTGGCCCATCTCTCTAATCTGTCAAGATCGTTTTGAATCCTGCTCCTGTCCTCTGGAGTACGCTGTCTGTCAATTGTGTCAAAAGCCGAGGTGAAATCCACAAATTCAGCATATAGGCATCCCTTCAGTTTCTTCAGACTGTTTTGGACCCTACCTCTAAAAACCTATACATTTCACCTGTCATGTCCAGCACTTTTTAAATTTTATTCATTACATTTGGCCCGGCCTTAGTTTTAAATGCGTCGTGGTGTTATTGTTCTAATGTTTATTGCTTTAATGTTTATTGCTTTGCTTTATGAGTTTTATTATTGTATTTGTTATGCTGTTGTTTTATTGAGGGCCTTGGCCTTTGTAAGCCGCACCGAGTCCTTCGGGAGATGTTAGCGGGGTATAAATAAAGATAATAATAATAATAATAATAATAATAATAATAATAATAGTGTGTAAGCACAAAGCATTGGTCTATTGTGCTTTTGTGTATGTATGTGAGTGTCTCACAAGGACCTCGGACTTCGCCTTTGGACCTCATCGCATTGGGAGATGCTTTGGACACCGTTCCCAATGGAAGGGAAGGGGGCGGGAGACTCCTGGGTACCTTCTGACCCCTCCTTGTTTCCCCCTTTGTTTCCCCCTTAGACAGCATGAAGGGCACGTGCTGGCTGCACATCCAAGAGGGCCGCTGCGAGGTGAACATCAATGGGGCTACCCTCAAGTCCGAGTGCTGTGCCTCACTGGGGGCCGCCTGGGGGAGCCCCTGCGAACGCTGCGAGGCCGGTGAGCAGTAAAGCATAGGGTCCTAGTGTTGGGGAAATATTCCTGCCAAGTTTGTGTGGGCGCAGCCGAAGGAAGAGATGGACAGCAGATTTGGATTTCAGCACTTTACTATTTTCAAAATAGTGGTGGCAGTGTCAGCCCATGCTGAGTGAGGAACTGCCACATCCCCTGTTGGGGTGGACTTCCAATTATAGTATTTTACAAGCATGCGCAGAAGGCGAATTAACAATTGAATTTCACTAATTAATCCAATCTTTAGACATGTGCAGTGACCTCCAACTTATATTAATAATGAAATCAGGTGAATATCCATAATTCACATTGTGTATGTAACTATCCAGTAAGCCAAATGTCAAATGTCATAGCTGTTTACATAATCTGTCTCAACGGGTATATGGTTATTTATGCAACCTAGCCTTGTGGTTTTGTCCTAGTCAACTCATGTTGACCAAATGTCAAACGAAATGCTCTGTCAATAATTTCATGGGACAGATTCTGGGTCAAACATTTTCCTACAAAGCACAACCATCCTCACACTAGGGTTGGAAGGGACCCTGAGGGCCACTCAATCTGGGGGAAAGACGCTACCCGATACCTCCCCAACTACTTTGGTTGTGTTTTGTCACTCCTAGCAAATATGCCAAGTACTAATTCAGAGATCGGCCTGTATTGATAATACAATTGTGGTTTTCTGTATTCCTTATCATTCTCACAGCTGTAATGGTACACATAAGGTCTACTCTTCAGTTTTATAATCTACTAGCTGTCCCCTGCCACGTGTTGCTGTGGCCCAGCCTGGTGATCTGGAAAATAAAGTAATGAGAAAGTGTTGGTTTCTATGATATGTAGTTTCTTTATGCTTGTGGGTAAATGGTATTTCTTGCTGTTTCTTTGTCAGTGTTGATGTGGAGAGTGTCTGGTTTGCCCACCCTGGAACATGCAAGATATCATTGACCTTCTTTAAGGGTCCCTTTCAAATCTATGATATTTATTTATTTATTTATTTAAAAGTTTTCTATACCGATCATCTCACCTACAAGAGGGACTCAGATCCGGTTCACAACATGTGTTCATATACAAAAATACAAACCACACAATGCATCATCATTACGCAATTAAAAACATATTACATTACACCATCGTCATCATCACAATCACATAGCCACGTCGTCAAAGCATTCCTGGTCATAATTCACAGTTATTCATTCTCCTTCCATGTGGACCAAAGTTGACTCAGTTGTCAAAGGCCGCATTCCATAGCTAAGTCTTTGTTAGCTTCCTGAACGTCAGGAGGGAGGGAGCAGTTCTAATCTCCTAATACTATATCTGATACTATATCTGTGTGTGAATCATATCTATCTATCTATCTATCTATCTATCTATCTCTATGGCTGGATGGCTCTTTGTCAGGAGGACTTTGATTATGTTTTCTTGCCCTGGTGAAGGGAGGTGGATTGGATGGCCTTAAGTATTTTCTGTTGGTCATGGGGGTTCTGTGTGGGACGTTTGCCCCGATTCTGGCGTTCATGGGGTTCAGAATGCTTTTGATTGTAGGTAAACTGTGAATCCCAGTGACTACAACTCCCAAATGTCAAGGTCTATTTTCCCCAAACTCCATTTGTGTTCATATTTGGGCATATCGAGTGCTTGTGCCAAGTTTGGTCCAGATCCATTATTGTTTGAGTCCACAGTGCTCTCTGGATGTAGGTGAACTACAACTCCCAAACTCAAGGTCCATGCCCACCAAACACTTCCAAATCACAAATTTTGTATTTTGTCTCAAACACTGCTAGTATTTTCTGTTGGTCATGGGAGTTCTGTGTGCCAAGTTTTGTTCAATTCCATCATTGATGGAGTTCAGAATGCTCTTTGATTGTAGTTGAACTATAAATCTCAGCAATTACAACTCCCAAATGACAAAATCATATTTTTTTTAGTGATGGTCACTCCTTGTGTTGTGAGATGTTTTTTCACCAATTTTGGAGTGATTTCGTTCATTGGTTCTTTTGTTTTTAAGGTACTCTTTATGCACAGAGCATCTATATATATATAAATGCTCTGTGCATAATTAGTTCCTTAAAAACAAAAGAACCAATGAACGGAATCACACCAAATTTGACAACAAAACATCTCACTACATAAGGAGTGACCATCACTCAAAAAATTATGATTTTGTCATTTGGGAGTTGTAGTTGCTGGGATTTATAGTTCACCTGTAATCAAAGAACATTCTGAACTCCACCAACGATGGAATTGAACCAGACTTGGCACACAGGATTCCCATGACCAACAGAAAATATTAGCAGTGTTTCGTGGGCATTGACCTTGAGTTTGGGAGTTGTAGTTCACCTACATCCAGAGACCACTGTGGACTCAAACAATGATGGATCTGGACCAAACTTGGCACAAATATTCCATGTGCCCAAATATGAACACAGATGGAGTTTAATGGAAATAGACCTTGACATTTGGGAGTTGAACTTACTGGGGTTTATAGTTCACCTACAACCAAAGAACATTCTGAACCCCACCAATGACAGAATCGGGGCAAACTTCCCACACAGAACCCCCATGACCAACAGAAAATACTTAAGTCCATCCAGTCCAACTCCCTTCACCAAGCTAAGAAAACGTAATCAAAGCCCTCCTGACAGAGAGCCATCAAGGCATAGATATAGATAGATATATATGATTCACACACACACAGATAAAGTATTATAGATTTGAAAGGGACTCCTAAAGATGGACAATTACATGTTGCATGTTCCAGAGGAGGCAAACCAGACAATTTCTACATCAACCTTTCAAAGAAATACTGTTTACTCAGAAGCATAAAGAAATTACATATATTAGAAACCAGCACTTTCTAATTACTTTATTTTCCAGATCATCAGACTGGGCCACAGCAACGTGTGGCAGGGGACCGCTAGTTTATAGATAGATAGATAGATAGATAGATAGATAGATAGATAGATAGGTAGGTAGATAGATAGATATAGATATAGATATAGATATAGATTATTCAGCTTGCATGCAAAAGCTTGGTTGTCTTATCTGTTTGTTGTTTACATTTTATGGCTGTGTTTCTCAACCTGGGGGTTGGGACCCCTGGGAAGTTGCCAGGGGGTTTCAGAGGGGTCACAAAAGACCATCAGAAAACATATATTTCTGATGGTCTTAGGAACTCCTTTGGCAGAGAAGGCTGAAGATCTCTTCCTTTTTGGAAACAAATGACAAATCCTCCCACCAAAGGGCCTCCTCTGCTGTGATTGGCCAGCCCCACAGCCAAGGGGAAGGCTGTTTTTGAGACTCCAAGTGGGGAGGGGAGACTTACTTACTTACTTAGGCGATCCCTCATTGGACAAGTAAGATGGTCTTCCTTGATGACTATTTTTGTGGGTTTGTAGGTGGCTGTGGAGCCCTATTCTTGACCCGCATCTTCTCCCACAGTGAAGGCATTGGTTTCCAGGTGGAAGGCGGTCCCGGTCGGGGTTCGCTTGACGCACCTTCCTCCTGGCACGTTTCTCTCTTTCACCCTCCACTCATGCCTCCTTGAATTCTGCAGCACTGCTGGTCACAGCTGACCTCCAGCTGGAGCGGTCAAGGGCCAGGGCTTCCCAGTTCCCAGGAGGGGAAAGCAGGCATGCTGGCCATGTGGTGTTCATGTGCGGGCGAGGGAGAGTGTGCGAGGCTGGGAGGAGGCTCATGTCAGCGAGTCCCTTCAAGGCAGGGAGGCTCTGTGTGGAATGTTTGGCCCAGTTATATCGTGGGGTTTGATTATACAGCAACTACAACTTCCAAATGACAAAATCAATCCTCCCCAAGCTCACCAGTATTCAAATTTGGATGTATCGAGTATTTGTGCCAAATTAAGTCCAGTGAATGAAAACACATCCTGCATATCAGATATTTCATAGAATCATAGAATCAAAGAGTTGGAAGAGACCTCATGGGCCATCCAGTCCAACCCCCTGCCAAGAAGCAGGAATATTGCATTCAAAGCACCCCTGACAGATGGCCATCCAGCCTCTGTTTAAAAGCTTCCAAAGAAGGAGCCTCCCTCCACCACACTCAGGGGCAGAGAGTTCCACTGCTGAACGGCTCTCACAGTCAGGAAGTTCTTCCTCATGTTCAGATGGAATCTCCTTTCTTGTAGTTTGAAGCCATTGTTCCGTGTCCTAGTCTCCAGGGCAGAAAACAAGCTTGCTCCCTCCTCCCTGTGGCTTCCTCTCACATATTTATACATGGCTATCATATCTCCTCTCAGCCTTCTCTTCTTCATGCTAAACATGCCCAGCTCCTTAAGCCGCTCCTCATAGGGCTTGTTCTCCAGACCCTTGATCATTTTAGTCGCCCTCCTCTGGACACATTCCAGCTTGTCAATATCTCTCTTGAATTGTGGTGCCCAGAATTGGACACAATATTCCAGGTGTGGTCTAACCAAGGCGGAATAGAGGGGTAATTACATTATGATTCATAACAGTAGCAACATTACAGCTGTGAAGTAGCAATGAAAATAATTTTATGGTTGGGGGTCACCACAACATGTATTAAGAGGTCGTGGCATTAGGAACACTGTTTTACAGCATTGAATGTTTGCCGCTATATGTGGTGAACTGCCCTGAGACCCCATTGGGGAGATAGGGCGGGATAGAAGCAAATTATTATTTTATTATTATTAATAATATTATTTGCCTGACTCCTCTGCCTTCGGCTCCTCTTGCCCCCTGCAGACCCCGCCTGCCCCAGGGGCTTCGCCCGGATGAAGGGTGTCTCCTGCGAAGGTAAGCCTAATTTCCTAATGATAACTGCTTAACAATACTTTGTACCTTACAATAATTGCGTATTAATCACTGTTTTGACTTGCTTGCCGGCGAGGTGTCGTATCACCCCAATTCTACAACAGCTGCACTGGCTTCTGATTGAGTACCAGATTACTTTCAAGGTACTGGTACTAACCTTTAAGGCCTTATATGGTCTGGGGCCGGCGTACCTGAGGGCCCGCTTATCCCCCTACCAACCCCAGAGATTACTTCGGTCCGAGGACCAAAATTTGCTTGAAGTCCCCAACATCCGGACTTATCATCTGTCCTCTACTAGGCAGAGGGCCTTCTCGATTGTGGCCCCTTATTTATGGAAGGCCTTGCCAGTTGAAACCCGAACCATCCGAGAGCTACTTCCTTTTCGGAAAACCTGTAAAACCTTTCTTTTCCGACAAGCTTTCGATGGGTGAATAACTCGGGACTATGTCTGTTTCGCGTTTTTATTGTATTTTAAAGTTGGTTGTATTGTTTTAATCTACTGCTGTAAACCGCTCCGAGCCAAATTGGGAGTGGCGGTATACAAGTCAAATAAATAAATAAATAAATAAATAAATAAATTTACTTCACTTGTATACCACTCTTCTCAGCCCTCAGGCGACTCAGAGCGGTTAACAGCCAGTATCAACAACACAATACAAAATCATTAGTCATTTAAAACAGTAATATCAATTAATTAACATCAAAACCTCAATACAACAATACAGCAAAATCCATCACATCTCATCAATAGAATCAGCATCCGATCTCGTTGTCCATTAATCCATATTCCAGTAATCAATCAATTGCACTGCTTAGTTGAAAGCCTGTTCGAAGAGCCAGGTCTTCACTCTCTTCCGGAATGCCAATAAGGAGGGGGCCGATCTGATGTCTGTAGGAAGGGTGTTCCACAGCTGAGGGGCCACTACTGAGAAGGCCCTGTCTCTCATCCCCGCCAGGCGTGCTTGTGAAGCCGGCGGGACCAAGAGCAGGGCCTCCCCAGACAATCTTAACGTCCTAACTGGTTCATAGGAGTATTAA
>NW_026847771.1:48263594-48558149 GCF_025583915.1 Anolis sagrei ordinatus
GAGGAAGAACTGAGGCAGTAGTCCCTCTCACTGGCTATATATACTATATGGGGAGAGTGGGCGGGGTTACCGCCTAAAAGTGTCAGAAATTGTCTCTAGAAGATTCTGAATCTGCCTGCACAAGTGCAGGAATTACCATGTGTGACCACTCAGAGAAACATGGTTACAGGTAAGCAACCCATACATCCATTAGATCCACAATCGTACATGAGATCCACTGCCACACATGAGATCCACTGTGATCCACTATGATCCAAGTGACCAATTGCAATCTATTAGTTCCACTGTAATCCATTACAATCCATGTGATCTGTTGCAATCCATACGATCAACTGTGTTCTTCTATGACCCATGTTCCACTTCAGTCCATATGATCTGCTGTGTTCCACCACAATCCACTGTGTTCCACCATGATCCACTAGATCCACTACAATCCATATGATCCATTTGCAATCCATGTGGTCCACGAGATCCTACCCATTACACTATGGTACACAAGATACACTGTGATCCACTACAATCTATTAGACTGATTGTGATCCACTGTGATTCATAAATCTATTATCCATGAGATCAATTGTGATAAACTGCAACCAATGAGGCCCAAAATGTTTCATGAGCTGTAAGGCATTGCTTCCTCTTTTCTTATTCCTCCACCTCCTCCTTTTTTCTTCTCCTTCTTTCCACTCAGGAAAGCAAATGTGAGAGAAAACATCCTTAAAAGCTAAAGTGTTTTTGCACCAAAGCTTCCAAAAACAGAAAAGAAAACCTTGGGGTGCATCTCTGCTGCAGGATGGATCCACTTGAGCTGCCTTGATTCAATGCTGTGGAGTCATGGGACTTGTAGTTTGGCAAGGCCTTGAGCCATCTCTGGATGCCTCACCAAACCCCAGTGTCCCATAGCATTGCATCCTGGCCTTTGGAGCAGAGGCGAGCTTCCTCCATCCCTTTGTAGGGATGTCCCTTGCTGCCTTGAACCGTTGGCCATCTCTTTGAGTTTGTCCATCTATAGACATGAAAGTAGGTTGGCCCTGGCCTGTCTTGCTGCTAATGTCATGGTGGCTCTGCTTGCAGACATCAACGAGTGCGCCCTCAGCGACAACCTCTGCCGGAATGGCCATTGCGTCAACGTCATCGGCGCCTATCAGTGCTCCTGCGACTCTGGCTTTCAGGCCACGCCAGACCGGCAAGGCTGCGTCGGTGAGGATTATGTTTATTATCATCAGCATTATGTTTATGATTATGTTTATCATCATCATCAAACAGTAAATAATATTATTGTGTTAAGTTATTGTTACTATTGTTATTTATTAAATGCTAACAATATTTTATCATTATTATTAATAACATTTTATTAAATTATCATCATTTCTTAAATACTAAATGTTATTTTATTAGCTTATCATTGTCATTAAATACTGAATAATATTATTGCATTCAATTATTATTTATTGAAAAATAATTAATACTGTATTAAGTTATTGTTACAATTATCATCCTATGTATTAAATACTAAATAGTCTTTTATTAAATTATCATAATCATTTCTTAAATACTAAATAAAATCTTATTAAATTATCAAAAACTAAATAATATTATTTTAAATTATTATTATCATCACCTTTCACTTTTATTATTTGTTAAAAACTAAATATTATTTCCTTAAATTGTTATTATTTATTAAATACTAAATAATATTGCATTGTTTTTGCTGCTATTATCATCATTTATCATTGCTGCTATTATCATCCGTATGAGGCCTATTTGACCCTACATTAGGAACACTTGACAACTGATTGCCACTTAAGGGCAGAATTATAATTGATATAATTTATTCCATTTATTTCAATTTGAGGGGGGGGGGGGTCTAAACAGTCCTGGAGGGGAACAGGGAAGATCATCCCCAGTGAGTTATCTGGATGAAGGCGAGTAGAACTCACTCATCCATTCCTTCCTTGGTTCAAGGGTGGGAATCAGAAGCCGGGGGGAAGGGAGGTTTGGGGGCTATGGGATAAATGGGAGGAAAGGGATGGAACAAACCAATTATGATGGGTGAAAATGAAGTTTAACAGTGACAAATGCAAGATACTCCACTTTGGCAGGAAAAACGAAATGCAAAGATATAGAAAAAGATCTTGGAGTCGTTGTGGACAACAAGTTAAACATGAGCCAACAATGTGATGTGGCGGCAAAAAAAGCCAATGGGATTTTGGCCTGCATCAATAGGAGCATAGTGTCTAGATCAGTGTTTCTCAACCTGGGGGTCGGGACCCCTGGGGGGGTCACGAGGGGGTGTCAGAGGGGTCGCTGAAGACCGTAAAAATATACGTTTTCTGTTGGTCATGGGGGTTCTGTGTGGGAAGCTTGGCCCAATTGTATCGTTGATGGGGTTCAGAATGCTCTTTGATTGTAGGTGAACTATAAATCCCAGCAACTACAACTCCCAAATGTCAAGGTCTATTTTCCCCCAAACTCCACCAGAGTTCACATTTGAACATATTGAGTGTTCATGCCAAGTTTGGTCCAGATGATCATTGTTTGAGTCCACAGTGCTCTCTGGATGTAGGTGAACTACAACTCCCAAACTCAAGGTCAATGCCCACCAAACTGTTTCAGCATTTTCTTTGGTCATGGGAGTTCTATGTGCCAAGTCTGGTTCAATTCCATTGTTGGTGGAGTTCAGAATGCTCTTTGATTGTAGGTGAACTACAAATCCCAGCAACTACAACTCCCAAATGACAAAATTAATCCCCCCAACCCCACCAGTATTCAAATTTGGGTGTATTGGGTATTTGTGTCAAATGTGGTCTAGTGAATGAAAATACATCCTGCAGATCAGATATTTACATTACGATTCATAACGGTAGCAAAATTACAGTTATTAAATAGCAACAAAAATAATAATTTTATGGTTGGGGGGTCACCACAGCATGAGGAACTGTATTAAGGGGGACCCACAGGTTGAGAACCACTGGTCTAGATCTAGGGAAGTAATGCTACCCCTCTATTCCGCTTTGGTTAGACCACACCTGGAATATTGTGTCCAATTCTGGGCACCACAATTCAAGAGAGATATTGACAAGCTGTAATGTGTCCAGAGGAGGGTGACTAAAATGATCAAGGGTCTGGAGAACAAGCCCTATGAGGAGCGGCTTAAGGAGCTGGGCATGTTTAGCCTGAAGAAGAGAAGGCTGAGAGGAGATATGATAGCCATGTATAAATATGTGAGAGGAAGCCACAGGGAGGAGGGAGCAAAGCTTGTTTTCTGCTTCCTTGGAGACTAGGACGCGGAACAATGGCTTCAAACTACAAGAGAGGAGATTCCATCTGAACATGAGGAAGAACTTCCTGACTGTGAGAGCCGTTCAGCAGTGGAACTCTCTGCCCCGGAGTGTGGTGGAGGCTCCTTCTTTGGAAGCTTTTAAACAGAGGCTGGATGGCCATCTGTCAGGGGTGATTTGAATGCAATATTCCTGCTTCTTGGCAGGGGTTGGACTGGATGGCCCATGAGGTCTCTTCCAACTCTTTGATTCTATGAATATTATGTCAGTAAACACAAATGGCCTTTCAACACCAGTTAAGAGACACAAATGATCCAACATGTGAAAGGAAAATCAAGTAAATATTGCGTTATTACAAGAAACACAAACACAACAATAAATCCATATTGAGAACTACAGTTTGAATTGAGGGGCACAAAAAACATTCAGAGGAGTGGCCATACTCATAAAGGATAATCTAAATTTTTAATTAGAAAGGTCATTAAAGACACCGAAGGTAGATTTAGAATGATAACAGGTAAAATAAACAACAGTCAGGTATCTATAGCAAGCATGTATGCTTCCAGAGACAAATCAAAACATAAACAAACCTGCTTTAAAATAAGAAAACAAGTGTCAGGAGATATAATAGTAGGTGGGGACTTGAACTTACACCTATACACAAAAAAAAGAGGAGTAAAGGAACAGGGAACTCATAGAATCATAGAATCAAAGAGTTGGAAGAGACCTCATGGGCCATCCAGTCCACACCCTGCCAAGAAGCAGGAATGTTGCATTCAAATCACCCCTGACAGATGGCCATCCAGCCTCTGTTTAAAAGCTTCCAAAGAAGGAGCCTCCACCACACTCCGGGGCAGAGAGTTCCACTGCTGAACGGCTCTCACAGTCAGGAAGTTCTTCCTCATGTTCAGATGGAATCTCCTCTCTTGTAGTTTGAAGGCATTGTTCCGCGTCCTAGTCTCCAGGGAAGCAGAAAACAAGCTTGCTCCCTCCTCCCTGTGGCTTCCTCTCACATATTTATACATGGCTATCATATCTCCTCTCAGCCTTCTCTTCTTCAGGCTAAACATGCCCCGTTCCCTAAGCCGCTCCTCATAGGGCTTGTTCTCCAGACCCTTGATCATTTTAGTCGCCCTCCTCTGGACACATTCCAGCTTGTCAATGTCTCTCTTGAATTGTGGTGCCCAGAATTGGACACAATATTCCAGATGTGGTCTAACCAAACTCAGGAGCAAACTGCAAAATAAAATTTTGGAAGTGAAACCTTATAGAGGCTAATAATAAAATAGGGGAAAGAATGGACATTCCCACTTACTTCTCACATAGACACTCAACTTTCACTACTATAGATTGTTTTCTGGTAGGCATTAATAATGTAATGCCAATAAAAGAACTACTAGTGGGCAAACAATGGCTTGGAGATCATGCACCTCTCTATTTAAAATTGGGAAATTATACAAAAAAGACAGTGAAAAATGGAGATTTAATGCAAAAGTTGCCTATAAAGACACAGACAGAAAAGAGATAAAAGACCAAATTATTCAATATTTTAGCCTAAACAGAACTCCTGGAATGGACGAAAGTAGAGTTTGGGATGCCTTTTAGGCAGTAATCAGAGGAAAATTATTAAATACTAAATAAATACTAAATTTATTAAATACTAAATAATATTCTTTTATTACATTATTGTTATCTTTATTATTTTTCACCCCCAACCAACCCCTCCCCACATAGACATCGATGAGTGCACCATCATGAACGGCGGCTGTGACACGCACTGCGCCAATTCGGAGGGCAGCTATGAGTGCAGCTGCAGTGAGGGCTACGCACTGATGCCAGACAAGCGCTCTTGCACAGGTAAGGGGCCGCCCATACACTCCCTTTGCCCCTCCAATAAGGGTCCAGCTGCCCCTTTCATCCCTTCCTTGCCCTCCAGACATCGACGAGTGTGAGGACGACCCAGACGTCTGCGACGGTGGCCAGTGCACCAACATCCCGGGTGAATACCGCTGCCTCTGCTTTGACGGCTTCATGGCTTCTCTGGACATGAAGATGTGCATTGGTAGGTTTTGGAGCTGCTTTGAGAGCATGGGGATCAATAGCATTGCCCTGCATTTTCCATAATGCATTCCACAGCCTTGAATTTTGGGAGGCCGAGGACCAATGAGACTTAGTCTTGACTGCACTGAATTGAGTCTTATGCGCCATCACATCTAAGGCGCACCTCCTTTTTCAAAACCCTGAAACCAAAGTCCATAGGGACCTAAGGTGGCTAACAGTAACATCGTCGTCGTCACCATCATCACCATTTCTGTCCTGCCCATAAGTTATTATTATTATTATTATTATTATTATTATTATTATTATATCTTTATTTTTACCCCACGTTTCTCCCCATAGGGACTTAAGGTGGCAAACAATAACATAATAATAACAATAATCATTATTATTATTATTATTATTATTATTATTATTATTAACAGGGTTGTTGCAGGTTTTTTCGGACTATATGGCCATGTTCTAGAGCATTTTCTCCTGGCGTTTCGCCTGCATCTATGGCAAGCATCCTCAGAGGTAGTGAGGTCTGTTGGAACTAGGAAAGTGGGTTTATATATCTGTGGAATGACCTGGGGTGGGGCAAAGAGCTCTTCTCTGCTGGAGCTAGGTGTGAATGTTTCAACTGACCACCTTCATTAGCGTTAGAAGGCCTGGCTGAGCCTGGGGGAATCTTTTGTTGAGAGGTGTTAAAAAATTACAACAGCAAAACAGCAGAGAGGAAACAACCAGGCACATCTTAACACCTCTCAACAAAAGATTCCCCCAGGCTCAGCCAGGCCTTCAAATGCTAATGAAGGTGGTCAGTTGAAACATTCACACCTAGCTTCAGCAGAGAAGAGCTCTTTGCCCCACCCCAGTCATTCCACAGATATATAAACCCATTTTCCTATTTCCAACAGACCTCACTACCTCTGAGGATGCTTGCCATAGATGCAGGCGAAACGTCAGGAAAAATGCCTCTAGAACATGGCCCTATAGCCCGAAAAAACCTACAAGAACCTAGTAATTTTAGCCATGAAAGCCTTCGACAACAACTTCATTTATATTGCACCTTTCGCTTCCTCCCCCGCTTTTCCTTGCAGACGTGAATGAGTGCGACTTGAACCCAAACATCTGCCTTCACGGGGAGTGCGAGAACACCAAGGGCTCCTTCATCTGCCACTGCCAGCTGGGCTACTTCGTCAAGAAGGGCACCACTGGATGCACAGGTGAGCACTCTGCAGTTGCAACGGGCAATGTCATGGCCGCCCAGCCAACCATGGCCCATGGCACTCACTCCAGTAGGTTCTTTTGAAGAATTATGATCTTTGGAAAGGCATGACCTTGTTAGTAATTATGCCATAACCTTCAGGGAAATGGAAATTTCCATAACCTTTAGGAAAATGGCATTCACCACAATTTTGGGAAAATCAGGAATCTCCCTGAGAAGAGTTGAAAACTCGCTTGAGCCAACCTTCTCCTCAGTGGTAAATATACCCACTAGGTTCATGCAAGGCAATTTGGTTCCTCGGCTGTTAGACTGATTTAACTGATCATCTCTAAACTGTTAGGGTCAAAGGTATGCCAATACACGAAAAACAGCAGAGTCTCAGAAGTGTTATTTCCAGTTGCGCAAAAATATCTACTCTCCCTTTAAACCTCTTGGTTTTAATAATGCTCTCACGAGACCAAAAATAAGTAGTCTTTGTTAAAATAACATATCTGGTTTACTCACAAACTTCATGTATTTAGCATACAGGTACTTTACAGATAGATTCGAAGTAGTTTCTCTGCGCAAATAACACAGGGCATCTTTCTTAGAATCATAACATTCCAAAGTCTTAAGCAATGTTTCTCAACCTGGGGGTCGGGACCCCTGAGGGGGTCGTGAGGGGGTGTCAGAGGGGTCGCCAAAGACCATAAGAAAACACAGTATTTTCTGATGGTCATGGGGATTTCATGTGGGAGGTTTGAGCCAATTCTATCGTTGGTGGAGTTCAGAATGTTCTTTGATTGTAATGAACTATAAATCCCAGCAACTACAACTCCCAAATGTCAAGATCTATTTTCCCCAGACTCCACCAGTGTTCACATTTGGGCATATTGAGTATTCGTGTCAAGTTTGGTCCAGAACCACCATTGCATGAGTCCACAGTGCTCTTTGGATATAGGTGAACTACAACTCCCATACTCAAGGTCAATGCTCATCAAACTCTTCCAGTGTTTTCCACTGGTCATGGGGGCCAAGTCTGGTTCAAATCTATCGCTGGTGGAGTTCAGAATGCTCTTTGATTATAGGTAAAGGTAAAGGTAGTCCCTTGACACTAAGTCCAGTCATGTCTGACTCTGGGGTGTGGTGCTCATCTCCATTTCTAAGCCGAAGAGCCAGCGTTGTCCGTAGACACCTCCAAGGTCATGTGGCCGGCATGACTCCATGGAGCGCTGTTACCTTCCCGCCGGAGCGGTACCTATTGATCTACTCACATTTGCATGTTTTCGAACTGCTAGGTTGGCAGAAGCTAGGGCTGACAGCGGAAGCTCACGCCGCTCCCCGGAATCGAACCTGCGACCTTTCAATCAACAAGCTCAGCAGCTCAGTGCTTTAACCCACTGCGCCACCGGGGGCTCACTTTGATTATAAGTGAACTATAAATCCCAGCAACTACAACTCCCAAATTACAAAATGGGTGTATTGGGTATTTGTGCCCAGTTTGGTCCAGTGAATCCTGCATATCAGATATTTACATTATGATTTATAACAGTAGTAAAATGACTGTTATGAAGTAGCAACGAAAACAATATTATGGTTGGGGGTCACCACAACATGAGGGACTGTATTCAGGGGTCACGGCATTAGGAAGGTTGAGAACCACTGGTCTAAAGCATCTCTCCAGTCTGAGAGTCTAATAGAGTCTCTGTCTTTCTAAATTCCGATGAGATGCCACATAACACCAATCTTACTGCAGCTGCATTGGTTACCAATTGAGCACCGGATCACTTTCAAAGTGATGGTACTCACCTTTAAGGCCTTGCATGGTCTGGGGCCAATGTACCTGAGGGACCGCCTCACACCCTACCAACCCCAGAGATCCCTCCGTTCTGAGGACCAAGATCTATTGGAAATTCCCAGTGTCAAGACCTTGCGTCTAACAGCAACCAGACGCAGAGCCTTTACAGCAGTGGCACCATCACTCTGGAATACTCTGCCACCTGAAGTCCATGCCTTGTGGGACTTATCAGCTTTCTGCAGGGCATGTAAGACATACCTGTTTCGACAGGCCTTTCATCTTTGATATTGCTGTTTATAAATGGTTTCAAATTGTTTTTAAATTGTGTTAGATTTTAGCCTGTTCTTGTAAGCTGCTCCGAGCCCCAAGGGAGTGGCGGCATAGAAGTTTGAATAATAAATTAATAAAGAAATAAAATATTCTGAAAACAGACTGGCTTCTAAAATGGAGTCTGAATCTGAAAAATCCCAGATCTGGTCACATACTCTGTAACCCCTCCCACAACATAGAGTTAAGGAAAACTGCATACCAATATGTCCATATACAGTACAGTAAGCAATCAGAATTAAAGTATTATCATTATTATTGAATATCAAACCAGTTACAGACAGTAGTTTCTGTGTGCAAATAACACAGGGCATATTTCTTATGATCAGCAGTCTAAAGCATCTCTGTGGTCTGAGAGTCTAATAGCATCTCTTCTCTAAAGCATTCTGTTTCTACTGACTTCTAAAAACATACTGTTTCTAAAATGCAGTCTGAGTCCTGAACAGTCCCAGATCTGGTCACATGGTCTGCAGTCCCTCCCACAACATAGAGTTAAGGAAAACAGCACACCAATACACACCAATACAGTACAGTAAACAATCTCAACTATATACGGGGAAGATGTGGGGAATGCCGTGGATGTAGCGTACCTGGATTTCAGTAAGGCCTTCGACAAGGTCCCCCATGAACTTCTGGCAAGGAAACTAGTCCAATGTGGGCTAGGCAAAACTACGGTGAGGTGGATCTGTAATTGGTTAAATGGACAAACCCAGAGGGTGCTCACCAATGCTTCCTCTTCATCTTGGAAAGAAGTGACAAGTGGAGTGCCGCAGGGTCCCGTCCTGGGCCCGGTCCTGTTCAACATCTTTATTAATGACATAGATGAAGGGCTAGAAGGCAGGATCATCAAGTTTGCAGACGACACCAAATTGGGAGGGATAGCCAATACTCCAGAGGACAGGAGCAGGATTCAAAACGATCTTGACAGATTAGAGAGATGATTGGCCAAAACTACCAAAATGAAGTTTAACAGTGACAAATGCAAGATACTCCATAGATGCAGGCGAACTGTCAGGAGAAATGCCTCTAGAACATGGCCATATAGCCCGAAAAAACCCACAAGAACTGAGCAAGATACTCCACTTTGGCAGGAAAAACAAAATGCAAAGATACAGAATGGGGGACGATGCCTGGCTTGAGAGCAGTACGTGTGGAAAAGATCTTGGGAGTCCTCGTGGACAACAAGTTAAACATGAGCCAACAATGTGATGTGGCGGCAAAAAAAGCCAATGGGATTTTGGCCTGCATCAATAGGAGCATAGTGTCTAGATCTAAGGAAGTAATGCTACCCCTCTATTCTGCTTTGGTTAGACCACACCTGGAATATTGTGTCCAATTCTGGGCACCACAATTCAAGAGAGATATTGACAAGCTGGAATGTGTCCAGAGGAGGCGACTAAAATGATCAAGGGTCTGGAGAACAAGCCCTATGAGGAGTGGGCTAAGGAGCTGGGCATGTTTAGCCTGAAGAAGAGAAGGCTGAGAGGAGACATGATAGCCATGTATAAATAAGTGAGAGGAAGCCAGGGAGGAGGGAGCAAGCTTGTTTTCTGCTTCCTTGGAGACTAGGACGCGGAACAATGGCTTCAAACTACAAGAGAGGAGATTCCATCTGAACATGAGGAAGAACTTCCTGACTGTGAGAGCCGTTCAGCAGTGGAACTCTCTGCCCTGAGTGTGGTGGAGGCTCCTTCTTTGGAAGCTTTTAAACAGAGGCTGGATGGCCATCTGTCAGGGGTGATTTGAATGCAATATTCCTGCTTCTTGGCAGGGGGTTGGACTGGATGGCCCATGAGGTCTCTTCCAACTCTTTGATTCTATGATTCTATGATTGTATACATCCAGCCATAACTAGTGTAGGAGGCTTCTAGAAGGTTGCTATTTCCAACACTTCTCCCCTAGACATCGATGAGTGTGAGGTGGGGGCCCACAACTGCGACCTGCACGCCGCCTGCATCAACATTCCTGGGAGTTTCCGCTGCAAGTGCCGCTCTGGTTGGCTCGGGGACGGCCTTAAGTGCAATGGTGAGCCTCAAGGGAAAGAGGGGTCACTCTGCCTGGCTTTTGCCACACTCTTTACTTCCTTCCATCCTTCCTTCCTTGTGACTCTTCTTTCTTTCTTTCTTTCTTTCTTTCTTTCTTTCTTTCTTTCTTTCTTTCTCGCCTTTCCCTCCATCCGACCTTTGCGACACTCCTTAATTTATTTATCACTTCTTTCCTTCCTTCCTTTATCTCTTTCTTTTTTTCCCTCTCTTCTTTCCCTCTTTCTGGCCTTTGTGACTCTTGTTTCTCCCTCCCTTTCCCTGCCCAGACCTGGACGAATGCACCACGGAGGCCCACAGCTGCAACCTGAATGCCAACTGCCTCAATACGCCCGGCTCCTTCCGCTGTGCCTGCCGGGAAGGCTTCAATGGGGATGGATTCTCCTGCTCAGGTAGGAAGGAAGGAAGCACGCCTTCAGGGAGGAAAGTCAAGTGAAGCAGCAATAGTAGTTGCAGTTTGGCAGATCAGAAGCCCTTGAGCGCAGCACTCAGTCCCATTTATTTATTTATCGTGTCATCAGCAACCATACCATATCTAACAGAACAAAACAAACACACAGATAAAAAAAAAACCCACAGATTTTGCAAACTTGGTAGTTGGTTAAATGTCCTTTGACCAGTATCTGGCCACTTGGAGTGCCTCTGGTGTTGCTGCAAGAAGGCTTAAAGAGCTGTTTAGCCTGAAGAAGAGAAGGCTGAGAGGAGATATAATAGCCATGTATAAATATGTGAGAGGAAGCCACAGGGAGGAGGGAGCAAGCTTGTTTTCTGCTTCCTTGGAGACTAGGCATGTGGCAGGGCTCAGGGTGCATTGCAGCAGGTGGTCAGTGGTTTGCTCCTCTCCGCACTCGCATGTCGTGGATTCCACTAAGCCCCATTTCTGAAGGTTGGCTCTGCATCTCGTGGTGCCAGAGCGCAGTCTGTTCAGCGCCTTCCAAGTCGCCCAGTCCTCTGTGTGCCCAGGGGGGAGTCTCTCATTTGGTATCAGCCATTGGTTGAGGTTCTGGGTTTGAGCCTGCAACTTTTGGACTCTCGCTTGCTGAGGTGTTCCAGCTAGTGTCTCTGTAGATCTTAGAAAACTATTTCTAGATTTAAGCCGTTGACGTGCTGGCTGATACCCAAACAAGGGATGGACAGGAGATGTCTCTGCCTTGGTCCTTTCACTATTGGCTGCTACTTCCTGGCGGATGTCAGGTGGTGCAATACTGGCTAAGCAGTGTAATTTCTCCAGTGGTGTAGGGCGCAGACACCCCGTGATATTGCGGCATGTCTCATTAAGAGCCACATCCACTGTTTTAGTGTGGTGAGATGTGTTCCACACTGGGCATGTGTTCTCAGCAGCAGAGTAGCACAGCGCAAGGGCAGATGTCTTCAGTGTATCTGGTTGTGATCCCCAGGTTGTGCCAGTCAGGTTTCGTATGATATTGTTTCTAGCACCCACTTTTTGCTTGATGTTCAGGCAGTGCTTCTTGTAGGTCAGAGCACGGTCCAGAGTGACTCCCAGGTATTTGGGTGTGCTGCAATGCTCCAGTGTGATTCCTTCCCAGGTGATCTTCAGAGCTCGGGAGAAGAGAATAGGGGATAGGAGGAGAAGGGAGAGGGATTTGCATAAAGGGGGTGTGTCCTTTATGAGTGCAAGGGATAGGAGAGGGGGAGTTTGCATAAAAGGGGGTGTGTCCCTGCCCCCATACCTTGGAAAGTTTGATCTGGCCACGGTGGTCCACGCTCTGGTTACATCCCGAATAGATTATTGCAACTCGCTCTAAGTGGGGCTGCCTTTGAAGACGGTTCGGAAACTTCAATTAGTTCAACAGGCGGCAGCCAGATTACTAACTGGGGTGGCATACAGGGAGCATACCACCCCCCTGCTATGCCAGCTCCACTGGCTGCCGGTCCATCACCGAGCCCAATTCAAAGTGCTGGTTTTGACCTATAAAGCTCTATATGGTTCGGGCCCAACTTAATTGTCCGAACGCATCTGCCCCTACGTCCCACCTCGCAATTTAAGATCATCTGGGGAGGCCCTGCTCTCACTCCCGTCAACAGCGCAAATGCGGCTGGCGGGGATGAGGAGCAGGGCCTTATCGGCTGTGCCCCCCCCCCCCCCCGCCTATGGAACACACTCCCAAATGAGGTAAGATTTTCTCCCTCGCTCCTGACCTTTAGAAAAAAAATAAACTCATGGTTCTGGGACCAGGCCTTCGGACAATAGATGTATGCAGCTTTTAGTGGGACAAGGACTGGAACGGCGACTTGACTGATGAGATTGTTTTATGGTTTTAATAACTGTTTTGGTATTTGATGATGTACTGTTTTTGAGCTGTGGTGTTGGAGGAAAGTTCTGAGAGTGCCTTGGACTAAGAGAAGATCCAACCAGTCCATCCTCCAGGAAATAAAGCCCGACTGCTCACTGGAGGGAAGGATACTAGAGACAAAGTTGAAGTACTTTGGCCACATCATGAGGAGACAGGAAAGCCTAGAGAAGGCAATGATGCTGGGGAAAGTGGAAGGCAAAAGGAAGAGGGGCCGACCAAGGGCAAGATGGATGGATGGCATCCTTGAAGTGACTGGACTGACCTTGAAGGAGCTGGGGGTGGTGACAGCCGACAGGGAGCTCTGGCGTGGGCTGGTCCATGAGGTCACGAAGAGTCGGAGACGACTGAACGAATGAACAACACTGTTTTTAATATGATTATGTTTAAAGTATGGTTTTAATATTGTAGTTGTAAGTCATTGAATTTTTGTCATTATCTATGTGTAAACCGCTTTGAGTCCCCTCGGGGTGAGAAAAGCGGTATATAAATGTTGTAAATAAATAATAAATAAATAAATAAAAAGGGAATAGGAAGAAAAGGGAGGAGGATTCACATAAGGAGGTGTGTCCCTGAGTAGTGTTGGGAGAAGAGGAGAGGAGAGAAAGGGATTTGCATAAAAGGGTGTGTGTCACAGAGGAGTGTCGGGATAGGAGAAGAGATTTGCATAAAAGGGGTGTGTCCCTGAGAAGTGTTGTGAAGAGAGAAGGAAATTTGCATAAAAGTGGGTGTGTCCCTGTGGAGTATGAGCCTGACCCGCTTTCCCTTTGCGTCAGACGTGGACGAATGCGCTGACAACGTCAACCTGTGTGAGAATGGGCAGTGCCTCAACGCACCCGGGGGATACCGCTGCGAGTGTGAGATGGGCTTCAACCCCACCCAGGACAGCAAGGCCTGCCAAGGTAATACACATTACAAATAAACAACAACAATCAAGGAGACTCCAAGCAGGGCACCATCCCGCCTGTGCTCTGGCTTCACCCAGGCTCTCCTTTTCCTTCCTTCCTTCCTTCTTTCTTTCTTTCTTTCTTTCTTTCTTTCTTTCTTTCTTTCTTTCTTCCGTTCTCTCAGACATCGACGAGTGCACCTTCCAGAACATCTGTGTCTTCGGCACCTGCCAGAACCTTCCCGGCATGTTCCGCTGCGCCTGTGACGACGGGTACGAGCTGGACAGGAGCGGAGGCAACTGCACAGGTGAGGCAGGAGGGTCCCGTTCCCCCCAGGCAAGCACCTAACTTACAAACAAATCACAGTTAAAAATGGGCTGGCCCCTTCCTGGGGCCCCCCAATGCCCCCAGAATGCAGCCCAACCCAGGCCAGGCTTGACCTGCCCCCCTCCCCTTTTCCCCTTGCAGATGTCAACGAATGTGCCGACCCCGTGAACTGCATCAACGGCCTATGCGTCAACACTCCAGGCAGCTACCTCTGCAACTGCCCCCAGGACTTCGAGCTGAACCCCACTGGCGTGGGCTGCGTTGGTGAGCCCAGGAGTATCAGTGTAAGGTGCGGGGTAATAATAATAACACTGAGCCATACGTAAACATTTTTTTCTTCCTTGCCCTTTCTTCCTTCCTTCCCTCCCTCTCTCGTCCTTCTTTCCTTCCCTCCTTCCTCCCTTCCTCCTTCCCTCCCATCTGTCCATCCTTATTACCTGTGTAAACATTCTTTCCACTTTGCCCCTCTTTTTTTCCTTCCTTCTTTCTTTCCTTCCCTTCCTTCCTCTTCCGCTTCCTTCCTTCTTCCTTCTTTTTCTCTTTCCTTCCTTCTCTCCTTCCTTCCTTTCTTCCTTGTCCTTCCTCCTCCCTTTTCTCTTCCTTTCTTCTTTCTCCTTCCTTCTTTCCATCCTTCCTTCCTTCTTAAACATTTTCCTTACTTCCTGCCCTCCTCTCTCCCCCCTTTCTTTCTTTCTTTCTTTCTTTCTTTCTTTCTTTTCCTTCCTTCCTCCCTCCCTCCCTCCCTCCCTCTCTCCCTCCTGCCCTCTCTCTTTCAATCCCTTCTTTCCTTCCTTCTTTCCATCCTTCCTTCCTTCTTAAATATTTCCCTTGCTTCCTGCCCTCCTCTCTCTCCCCTTTCTTTCTTTCTTTCTTTCTTTCTTTTCCTTCCTCCCTCCCTCCCTCTCTCCCTCCTGCCCTCTCTCTTTCAATCCCTTCTTTCCTTCCTTCTTTCCATCCTTCCTTCCTTCTTAAACATTTTCCTTGCTTCCTGCCCTCCTCTCTCTCCCCTTTCTTTCTTTCTTTCTTTCTTTCTTTCTTTCTTTCTTTTCCTTCCTTCCTTCCTCCCTCTCTCCCTCCCGTCCTCTCTCTTTCAATCTCTTCTTTCCTTCCTTCCTTCTTTCCTTCCTTCTTTCCTCCCTCCTCTCCTTTCTTTCTTCCCTCCTTCCCTAACATCTGTCCATTCATGTTACCTATGTAAACATTCTTTCTTCTTTGCCCTTCTTTCCTCCCTACCTTCCTTCCGTCCTTCTCCTCCCTCCCTTCTCTCCCTTGCCAGACACCCGGGTGGGCAACTGCTTCCTGGAGACACAGGACCGTGGGGATGGCGGCATCTCCTGCAGCGCCGAGATTGGGGTGGGGGTCACGCGGGCCTCCTGCTGCTGCTCCTTGGGCCGCGCCTGGGGAAATCCCTGCGAGCTCTGCCCCTCTGCCAACACCAGTGAGTACTGGGGAGGGGGGTTGTCTCATTTGGGTGGGGGTCTCATCTGAGGCAAGCTTTGCCTTGGATGGGTGGGCTCCAAGGGGCTTCAAACTATAGCCATTGCCTCAGCTGTGTATCGGTTGCAAGGTCAAAGTGGGACACACACACATATTTATATGGATATTCTTTATATAATGAAGACCATGTCACATCCTACAATGGAGATGACCAGGGCGATCCTACAATGGAGATGACAGGGAGATGACCAGGGCGATAGATACGATCACTCCCGAATGCCCCATCTTGTTTCGTCAAGACACGCCATCTCCCTGGTTCACCGAGGAGTTGACCATGATGAAACACACGAGAAGGGGGCTAGAGCGCAAATGGAGGAAATCTCGAGACGTGACTGACCAAACACGGGCTAAAGCCTCCCTTAAGGCGTATACCGTGGCTATACGATTAGCCAGGGAGTCTTTCACGACTACCCATATAGTGTCTGCAGCAAATAGATCGTTGGAGCTGTTCCGGGTCGTCGGGGAACTCCTTCACCCACCGGTGGTGGAGGAGACCTTTGATGACCCAGCAACTCGGTGTCGCGAGTTCGCACACCATTTTGCAGACAAAGTTGCTCAGATACGTCTTGACCTGGACTCCAATTTCATCACAGTTCCAGGGGAGGTGATTGAGGCATCTGTCTGTCCAATTTTGTGGGATTCTTTTAGGCTTGTTCTTCCTGAGACCGTGGAGGAGGTCCTTGGCGCTGTGAGGGCAACCACGTCGGCTCTAGACCCTTGCCCTTCTTGGCTAATCAAATCGGCCAGGGAGGGGTTGGTAGATTGGTTTGTGTTGATCATTAATGCATCATTGGAGCAGGGGGTTTTTCCATCTCAACTGAAACAAGCGGTGTTCGTCCACTTCTCAAAAAGGTTTCCCTTGACTCCACGGTGCTGAACAACTTCAGACCAATCTCCAACCTCCCTTTCTTGGGCAAGGTGTTGGAGCGGGTGGTCGACTCCCAGCTCCAGGGTTTCCTAGATGACAACAACTACCTAGATCAGTCAGTCTGGCTTCAGGCCTGGTCACGGCATCGAGACGGCCTTGGTCGCCTTGTTGGATGACCTCCGTAGAGAGCTGGACAGGGCGAGTGTGACTCTGTTGGTTCTCTTGGACATCTCAGCAGCTTTCGATACCATCAATCATGGTATCCTTCTGGGACGACTCTCTGGGATGGGTCTCGGGGGCACGGTTTTGTCGTGGCTCCGGTCCTTCCTGGAGGGTCGATCCCAGATGGTGAAGCTGGGAGATGCCTGCTCGGACCCCTGGCCTTTGACCTGTGGGGTCCCGCAAGGCTCTATTTTGTCTCCCATGCTTTTTAACATCTACATGAAACCGCTGGGAGAGGTCATCCAGAGTTTTGGAGTTAGGTGCCATCTCTACGCAGATGACACACAACTCTACTACTCTTTTCCACCTAATTCCAAGGAGGCCCCTCGAGTGCTGGACAAGTGGAAGAAATGAAGGTGGGAGGGGAAAAGAAGGAAGGAACGAAGCAAGCAAGCAAGCAAAAAGAGTTAGGCAATCAATGAAAAGATTGAAAAGGGGAGAGAAGGAAGGAGGGAGAGGGAGGGAGGGATAGGAAGGAGGAAAGGAAAAGAAAGGGAGAGAGGGAGGGAAGGAAGGAAGGAAAAGGTGAAAAAGGAGGGAGGAGAAAGGGGAGGGAACAGGGCCGTAGCCAGAAAAAAAATCGGGAGGGGTTGAAAATTTCGTGGCGGGGGGGTTGAAACCTGCCTCCTAGCTCACGCTGAAGCAAAGAGCACAGCAGGGGGCAGAGCAGCCTTCAATAGCCTGCAGCTCCGCCCCTGTCAACCCCCTCCACCAAGTCTGGCCTCCTTAATGAGAGCATTCAACACTCCCCCCCCCCCCAACTTGGTTGCTTCACTACATCGGCTATTGCTGCAAGTAATGACAGTGTGAATAAATTGTCAATATTTGCTTGAGATAGTGCTTGCAGTTCTGGAGGGACTGTTTTGCATCTCATAGACTTAGCATGGGGATTTGGTTAACCAGTTAAAATTCATGAGTAAGCCTGGAAGGGAAGGAAGGTAAGGTTTTTGTATTGAGGGTGAGGTATTGGCAGTGTGTGGAGTTCACACACTGAACCGAGTGAGGTTAATTCCTAGTCAACAAGCCCTGTGGATGCCCCTCTCCCTCTTTCCTCCCCTGCAACCTTCTCCTCTTCTTCCTCCGGCAGCGGAATACAAGACTTTGTGCCCGGGAGGTGAAGGCTTCCGCCCGAACCCCATCACTGTCATTTTGGAAGGTGAGCGGAACAGAGTAGCAAGTGGGTCCTGGGGACAGGAAGCCGTGTGCAAAACGCAGCTCAGAAATGGCGCAAGGCAGAATGCATCGGCTGTGAATCCTTCCACATGGGAGCCGGGACACCGCACAGCCTTCCCGAACCTCAACGTCATCCTTAGGGAATGCAACCCTCCCTTTATTCCAGATATCGACGAGTGCCAGGAGCTGCCAGGCCTCTGCCAAGGAGGGAACTGTGTCAACACCTTTGGGAGCTTCCAGTGCGAGTGCCCCTTGGGATACTACCTGAACGAAGACACACGCATTTGCGAAGGTAGCCTTTGTACACCTGCTAATGCAAACAAAAAAAGGAAACATCACATATACTCTCACATTCACTCATAATCCATTCATGCACTCGTTCGTACTCACCATCCTTCTTTATTGAGTCCATCATCACATATACTCTCACATTCACTCATAATCCATTCATTCACGCATTCATACCATCCTTCTTTATTCACATTCAGCATTCATACTCATCACCCTTGTTGAAATGCTGCATTCCTTGCAGATCTGGCACACATTGGAAAGGAAAAGGGTCTCCTTTTTGTTGTTATCTATTTACTTAGTTCTTTAGATAACCTGCCATTGAGCCCAAACTTGCTGGAGCCTCATCAATCTCGAAACAGATAAGTTGTTTAACTTCTTTCCCAAGATGACATTGTCTTTGATGATGCAAACAGATCTCAGGACCAGAATGGTGGGGCTGGAATGAGAGGCCTGCTGCCAACCCTTGTGCTTTTCTTCCCTGTTTCTCCACTCGCTTCTCCCCTGCAGACATTGACGAATGCTCCACTCACATCGGGATCTGCGGACCGGGGACCTGCTACAACACGCTGGGGAACTACACCTGCGTCTGCCCCCCAGAGTACATGCAGGTCAATGGGGGCAACAACTGCATGGGTAGGACACCCTGCACTTTCCTTTAGGTCTATGCCCCACCCCTTCCTTTGGGTCAACGCCCCTTTCCTTTGAGTTGATGCCTCACCCCTTCCTTTGAGTCAATCCCCTGCCCTTTCCATTAAGTTGATGCCCCGTCCCTTCCTCTGGGCTGATGCCTCACCTACTCCTTTGAGTTGATGCCACTTTCCTTTGGGTCTATGCCGTGCCCCTTCCTTTGTGTTGACACCAGTTGCGGAATCTGAGCTTTTAGGCTCAAAAATAACCCTCAGTCGGGGTGATTCCACCATAAATATAGCAGAGTGCCAGAAACCTATGTGTGGTGAACTGGGATGGCCTTCTATTTCTTAGGATGGCTCAGGATTGCGAAGTCATAACTTTATGTTCAAAAATGTTTATTTCAGATCCCAGGCCTTATTTGATCCTGGCTCCTAGAGTTATTTTTTTATAATGGTTTTTATTGTGCATTTTGAGATATGTACAAACAAGAGCATTGAAATTACACCATAGACCAGACGAAAATAAAAGACAATAACATCCATCCCACCACCACCACCACCACCACACACATAAACCACCAAATAGTGATTGTACTTCCCAAAGTCTTCTGAGGTTGATTAACTTTTGGTTGGTTTCAAAACTGTTCAGTCTGATCTTCTCGTAGTCACTTTTTTTAACCCTTTCAAAAGTTGGACAGATCTATCAAAAGTGGAATTTTCCTGGTTTTAATAAAATCTTTGAGACCTGACCAATCCGTCTTTTTCCGGACATTGTTCAGTTTTTGTGATAGACAGTCCATTTGTACTATGTCAAATACTTTGATTATCCAGTCTTTGGGGTATTTCATCTTGTTTCCATAATCTTGCTAGTAGTAATCCGGCTGCCGTGCTGAGTAGGAAAAGCATCTTCTCCTGGTTTTCATTTAGACTTGCATCAGATATCCCTAATAAATAGGTTTCTGGTTTTGGGGAGAACTTGGCTTTTAGAATTTTTTGGGTCAAGGAGTGTATTTCCCTCCAGTATTTTTTGATTCGCTTGCATGTCCACCATGCGTGTATAAAAATCCCCTTTTCTTCCTTACACTTCCAGCAAGCATTTGAAATCCCTTTATTGAATGTGGCAAGTTTTTCTGGGGTATAGTATCAGCGGTATAACATTTTATACCAATTTTCTTTAAGATCGTTGGCTGCCATATATTTCGGTTTTTTTATTCCAAATTTCTTCCCATTGATCTGTGGGAATGCTGTGCCCTATATCCTTTGCCCATTGTATTTGACAGTTTTTGATTTGTTCTTCTTCTGTGGACCAAGTTAAAAGTTTTTGGTATAATATTCTAATCAGTTTCTTATCTTTTTGTAAAATTGTTTCCCATAGTCCCTCTTCTTGATTGAAACCTATTTTTTCATCCTCCTTAAATCCTTGTTGAGTTTGAAAATACTGGCTCCTAGAGTTATTAAGGTTTTCAGCCACTTTGCCTTTTGCCTAGCAACATGAATGGGTGAATTCCCCAAACCTTCTTTGTTCCTCTTAGCCAAAAAGCACTGCTTCTGAAGATGCCCAATTTTGCCACAGAAGTAACACACTTTGGAACTTTTCAATTGAGATTTGTAACCAGTTGCTTTTAGGGTTTTTAAAATTGTTTATGTCACTATTGATTGTTTTTTGTTTATGTGATTTATATGATTTGTATTTTATTGATTGTTTATGTCCAATGTGGGCTAGGCAAAACTACGGTGAGGTGGATCTGTAATTGGTTAAGTGGACGAACACAGAGAGTGCTCACTAATGCTTCCTCTTCATCTTGGAAAGAAGTGACAAGTGGAGTGCCGCAGGGTTCCGTCCTGGGCCCGGTCCTGTTCAACATCTTTATTAATGACTTAGATGAAGGGCTAGAAGGCATGATCATCAAGTTTGCAGATGACACCAAATTGGGAGGGATAGCCAATACTCCAGAGGACAGAAGCAGATTCAAAACGATCTTGACAGATTAGAGAGATGGGCCAAAACTAACAAAATGAAGTTCAACAGTGACAAATGCAAGATACTCCACTTTGGCAGAAAAAATGAAATGCAAAGATACAGAATGGGGGACAATGCCTGGCTCGAGAGCAGTACGTGTGAAACAGATCTTGGAGTCCTCGTGGACAACAAGTTAAACATGAGCCAACAATGTGATGTGGCGGCAAAAAAAGCCAATGGGATTTTGGCCTGCATCAATAGGAGCATAGTGTCTAGATCTAAGGAAGTAATGCTACCCCTCTATTCTGCTTTCGTTAGACCACATCTGGAATATTGTGTCCAATTCTGGGCACCACAATTCAAGAGAGATATTGACAAGCTGGAATGTGTCCAGAGGAGGGCGACTAAAATGATCAAGGGTCTGGAGAACAAGCCCTATGAGGAGCGGCTTAAGGAACTGGGCATGTTTAGCCTGAAGAAGAGAAGGCTGAGAGGAGATATGATAACCATGTATAAATATGTGAGAGGAAGCCACAGGGAGGAGGGAGCAAGCTTGTTTTCTGCTTCCTGGAGACTAGGACGCGGAACAATGGCTTCAAACTACAAGAAAGGAGATTCCATCTGAACATGAGGAAGAACTTCCTGACTGTGAGAACCGTTCAGCAGTGGAACTCTCTGCCCCGGAGTGTGGTGGAGGCTCCTTCTTTGGAAGCTTTTAAACAGAGGCTGGATGGCCATCTGTCAGGGGTGATTTGAATGCAATATTC
Organism: Anolis sagrei ordinatus; assembly: GCF_025583915.1. Taxonomy (NCBI): domain Eukaryota; kingdom Metazoa; phylum Chordata; class Lepidosauria; order Squamata; family Anolidae; genus Anolis; species Anolis sagrei. Next base: position 48,285,223 of record NW_026847771.1, read on the forward strand.
CTGCTTCTTGGCAAGGGGTTGGACTGGATGGCCCATGAGGTCTCTTCCAACTCTTTGATTCTATGATTCTATGATTCTATGATTCTATGATGTTGTGTTTATTGATGTTGTGTTTGATGTACTTTGGGCTTGGCCTCATGTAAGCATCACCAAGTCCCTTGGGGAGATGGTAGCGGGGTACAAATAAAGTTTATTATTATTATTACTATTTTAAAGCCATCCCTTTCTTCTCAAAAAGCAAGCCTCATAGGGTATTTTTCCCGACTTTTTCAACTGCCTCTGCTCTCAATCATGTGATTAAACCATCGAGGGTTATAGGAATTTGTTCATTATGAGTCTTTTTCGTAATTAATACTGAATTTTCATAGCTTTGATGAATTCCTGCAGATATTGCGGCAATACCCATTGCATTGCTTTTATTTTCACCATTCAATCTTAGCTGGTCAACTAGGGACTGTATATGCTGTAGGAAGCTGTAAAGGGAACACGTCGACGAAGCAACCAGTTTAATAACAAAGCCTGTATCTATATGCAGTGCGTGTGGTGGGAATGTTCTGCCTTCTCTTAGGCATAAATGAATACGTGTGACACGTGTTAGCCACCGCTTTAACACTTAGGATGTACTCTGTTTCCACCCTGTTGAAATGCACCTTTAATTTAGCCTTAGTGCCACCATTTTGTAAAGAGATGATAATTACAGGCTCTATCGTGTGAGTTATAAAAACCTTATGGCTTTGAATCATAGGCTTGAGGCTCTCATATGCAACCAGTTAACAACGTTTATTTATAACTTTAAGTTCCAACACTTGGGAATACATTAGTATCTTGTCACATCCTTAAGGCTTACTTTCAATATCATTAACTTGGTTACTTTTCCTTTTAAACTCTTGACAGAATTATTTTGTAACTTATTTTCCTATACAACTTGTTGTTGTTGTTCATTCGTTCAGTCGTCTCCGACTCTTCGTGACCTCATGGACCAGCCCACGCCAGAGCTCCCTGTCGGCCGTTACCACCCCCAGCTCCCTCAAGGTCAGTCCAGTCACTTCAAGGATGCCATCCATCCATCTTGCCCTTGGTCGGCCCCTCTTCCTTTTGCCTTCCACTTTCCCCAGCATAATTGTCTTCTCTAGGCTTTCCTGTCTCCTCATGATGTGGCCAAAGTACTTCAACTTTGTCTCTAGTATCTTTCCCTCCAGTGAGCAGTCGGGCTTTATTTCCTGGAGGATGGACTGGTTGGATCTTCTCGTAGTCCAAGGCACTCTCAGAACTTTCCTCCAACACCACAGCTCAAAAGCATCGATCTTCCTTCGCTCAGCCTTCCCTAAGGTCCAGCTCTCACATCCGTAGGTTACTACAGGGAATACCATGGCTTTGACTAGGCGGATCTTTGTTGCCAGTCTGATGTCTCTACTCTTTACTATTTTATCGAGACTGGACATTGCTCTCCTCCCAAGAAGTAAGCGTCTTCTGATTTCCTGGCCACAGTCTGCATCTGCAGTCATCTTTGCACCTAGAAATACAAAGTCTGTCACGGCCTCCACGGTTTCTCCCTCTATTTTCCAGTTGTCAATCATTCTTGTTGCCATAATCTTGGTTTTTTTGACGTTTAGCTGCAACCCGGCTTTTGCGCTTTCTTCTTTCACCTTGATTAGAAGGCTCCTCAGCTCCTCCTCGCTTTCGGCCATCAGAGTGGTGTCATCTGCATATCTGAGGTTGTTAATGTTTCTTCCAGCAATTTTCACCCCAGCTTTGCATTCATCAAGCCCCGCACATCTCATGATGTGTTCTGCATACAAGTTAAAAAGGTTGGGTGAGAGGATGCAGCCTTGCCGTACGCCTTTCCCAATCTTGAACAAGTCTGTTGTTCCGTGGTCAGTTCTGACTGTTGCTACTTGGTCCTACATTCAATAATTCTTCTATCAAACAGAGATTCCCCACTGTCTCTCTCTCAGACAGGGTTAACTTCTTCTCTTCACACACAGATTCCTAACTGCTTCACAAACAGCTATTCCTAACTCACTTCACAAGCAGTCATTCCTAACTAACTGCTCTTATTTCTTTTTCTCTTCAACTCTAACTGCCTCTTTTTAAACTTAACTCCGTCCCTTTAGAACGTTCAGCTCTTCTCAATTGTCGTTCTGGCCTCAGAGCCTTTTTAAAAAAATCCTGGGCCTACACTACTCTGCATAGGACCAATCGACTTCCCATATGCAAATGATCTTGTCTTCGCTGTTACTATCCTACTTGTACTAAATCTTCCCTAACTGCCACATGGGAACATAGAGCTATACACCAAAAATCTTGTAGAGATCAGCAAATTCATTACAGAAACCATTTAAGCTCTGTTCTGAGCCCATTTTGGCTGTGAACAATTTTTGATAAATTAGCATGCTCCCAGCAAGGAAACTTTTGCTGTAGTGCCGTTCCAAGTATACTAGCATTTCTTTTGCTGTCTTAGCATTTTTTACGAACTCAACATTCTTTCTGATAGAGAACTTGAAATGATTGCTCTCACCAATTTGTTGACCTGGAACCAGTCAGCGTATCCCTCATCTCCAGGTGATGGCAGATCTTGGGTGCAAACTTCAGTCTCTTTGGCTTTCAGGATTAATTCCAGTCAATTCTTCCAATTCAAGTAATTACCACCTTCATCTTCCAATTTAGGAAGAGTCCAAATAAAATCCTGCTTCATTTCCATGGTTCTCAGCTTTCAAAAATAAAATGAAATTCTCCAAGAAAATTCCAAAAACCAAAGTTCAAAAATATCCAAAAATCAAAACTCAAAATCTCTTTGAGAAACCTTTCTCTGCTTCTTTTCACCTATCCTTTAATGCTATTTTCTCTTTTTGCTCAGCGCACATGTGTCTGGGCCCATAGACCCTTTGTTGGGGAATCTGAGCTGTTAGGCTCAAAAATAACCCTCAATTGGGGTGATTCCACCATACCAGAAGCAAACTTAATAACCAGCAGAAACTTAGGTGTGGCAAGCTTGAGCTGCAAAGGTCGACAGCAAGCTAGACAAATGGCCGGGAGCTTACCCTGACCTGGGCTGGCTTCGAACTCATGACCTTTCGATACTGATGGATGGTGATGAACAACTATTTTATTGTGACGACTGACCATTGTAATTATATGACTGTATTTTGCTCTTTTACTGTTTTAGTGTAATATGGAATATGATGTTTTTAATGATTGTTTGTGATATTGTTGTTGGAAACCGGCCTGAGTCCCTCGATGGAGGTGAGAAGACCGGTATACAAAATTTCTAAATAAATAAATAAATAAGCTGGGATAGGCTTCTATTCTTCGGGATGGCTTAGGATTGCAGAGTCAGAACTTTAGGTTCAAAAATATTTATCGAAGTAAAAAGAAATACATTTTTGATAGAGAAGGTCTTGGATCTCAGTAGCTTACTACATCTTGTCTTCTAAAGGAGGTAAAAAGTAAAAAGTCAATGCAGCTACATTTTGCCTAGAGCAGTGGTTCTCAACCTTGGGTCCCCAGATGTTTTTGGCCTACAACTCCCAGAAATCCTAACAGCTGGTAAACTGGCTGGGATTTCTGGGAGTTGAAGGCCAAAAACATCTGGGGACCCCAGGTTGAGAGCCACTGGCCTAGAGAGAGGCAAAATGCGTCCTTACTGGAAGGAAGAAAAGGCAGAAGAGACTGGAAAATGGTGGAGAGACCACATGGTCAATCCAGGTCAATTTAAATTTAGGAGGAAGTTCCCTCACAGAAATTCTATTACCACATCATCAAAGGGGGAGGAGACAGTGGCTGTAGGAATGTGGGGGGAGGAATCCCTCAGCCTGTCCCTGTCGCTAGCCTAGCTACTCATTGAGGTCTGGAAACTTGATGACACGAGAAATTTGTACAGTCCAGGGATGGAAACCCAACAACACCCTGCTCCTTCCTCTGGGCCAATGCCCCACCCCTTTGGGTCAATGCCCCGCCCTTTCCTTTCAGTCCATGCCCCGCCCCTTGATCACCCACCTATGGCCTCTCCCTTACCCTCTGCAGACATGAGGAAGAGCCTGTGCTACCGCAACTACAACGACACCTGCGAGAACGAGCTCTCCTTCAACATGACCAAGAAGATGTGCTGCTGCTCCTACAACATCGGCAAGGCCTGGAACAAGCCCTGTGAGCCCTGCCCCACGCCTGCCAGTTGTAAGCCCCCCACCTGAATACAAAACACCTGGAGGGAGGGCCAAAGTAGGCCCAGCCCTGCTCTCAAGGCCCCCAAACGTTGTGGACTGCATCTATCTTGTCTGTCCCCATTGCAGCAGAGTACCAGATCCTGTGTGGTAACCAGGCCCCCGGCTTCATCATCGACATTCACACCGGGAAGCCCATCGGTAAGTAGAGGAAGCGCTGCCATCCTGGGGGGGGGGGGGGGGGGGACCTTCAGGGTGGAACCTGTGGAAAGGAAACGCAGCCCCTTTTGCCCACAGACATCGACGAGTGCAGCGAGATCCCCGCCATCTGCAGCAATGGGGTCTGCATCAACCAGATCGGCAGCTTCCGCTGCGAGTGCCCCATCGGCTTCAGCTACAACAACATCCTTCTCATCTGTGAAGGTGAGCAAAGCGGAGAGAAAGTCTCTTGTTTATCCAAATCCCTTTCTTCTCTCCTCCTATCCCCAGACACTCCTCAGGGACACACCCCTTTTATTCAAATGACCACATAGGTCATTGTGTTCTTCTCCTGTGAGCCTGGAGAGAGACGAGATGTCTGCTGAGAGATAGATAGATAGATAGGCCCTGTCTAATAACACTGTTCTACAAATTTTCAGTTTTTCTCAGTTACGGAAACGAAATGTGCCGTTTCTTAGTAAATTTAACATGCTGAGTTCAAATATAATAATTAAATGTGTTAATTGGCTCTGGTTTTTATGCAACAGCTATTTCAATTTTCTCCACAATAGGTAATTCGTTAATATTATGATAATGTGCCTAACCTTACTGCATGTATATCAACCGTGAATATTTACTAAATTTTAGTCAAATTTTATTGCCAATAGTTTATACATGAGAAATATTGATTTAATTAGTCTATTGTTTATGTTTGTGCAGCAAGAAACTATATTAGTAGGCCTAATGCAGTTGAAAAGTCTGAAAGTTTAAATGTCGCTTTAATCGTGACTTTAGTTTATATCCTGTTTGCTTCTCTTGACTTTTCTTTTGTATTCAAGGAAAGGATTGTCTCTTACAATGCTCCAGCAGTAGTCTGACAGCATTGACGGAGTCCATTTACCTTGATATCTTTTTTCCAACGTGCGAGGCATAACTACAGTAAAAAGAACAATGTAAAACAATGTTTAACGATACTGTCTCAGTCTTCAACTGACTGACCCTCACCATTCAAAAGTCTGGCCTTATATAGGGCTTTCTGGCTTTTGCGCACGGCACTAATACTGCATCATCAAACTTTCTAGAGTATTCTAGAATCTTCCATAGTGTAAGTCGCAACATGCATTTTTTCAACCATACGTGATCACGTGATTGCTTATATCATAAAAACTAGAGCCAATATACATTTTTAAATGTCATTTTCGTTTTCAGCATCCCAAAATCATAAAAGAAAAACTATTTTCAGGCCCGCAACTTTTTCTCCGTTGAACAGTGTAACATAGTCCACCTTTGTTTGCACAGACATCGACGAGTGCAGCAGTGGGGAGAGCCTTTGCCAGCGCAACGCCGACTGCCTGAACATCCCTGGCAGCTACCGGTGCGAGTGCGCCTCCGGGTACAAGCTCTCGCTCAGTGGGGCCTGTGTGGGTAAGGCAGAAGGCGGGGGGGGGGGGTCCACTCCCTGCCCATGGGGGAGGCCCAGCAGGGGGTCTACTTCCTGTGGTCCTCCCGCCCTGCATGCTCCCCTCCTTCTCTTCCCTGCTCCAGGTCGCAATGAGTGCCAGGAGATCCCCAACGTCTGCAGCCACGGCGACTGTGTGGACACTGAGGGCAGTTTCCTCTGCATCTGCTTCAATGGCTTCAAGGCCACCGGAGATCTGACCATGTGCATGGGTGGGTAGGAGGGAGAGCCCTGTGTTCCCCATGTGAATGGGCCCGGGTCACGTAACTCACATAGGCAGACCTGGGCTGTTGCTGAGGAGGCCAGGTAGGCTATGCACACATAACATTTTTTTTTTTTTGTCGTGTCAGGAGCGACTTGAGACACTTGAGAGGCTGTGAGTCGCTTCTGGTGTGAGAGAATTGGCTGTAACAAAAAACACATAACAATAATAAATAACAATAATGATCATATTGGCCAACCTCCTTACTAAGGAGGTCAGGCAGGCTATTTGGGAAAGACTTTGAATAAGCCATATTATTATTATTATTATTATTATTATTATTATTATTAACATATTACCAATATGCTATAATAGTGATGATGAAGATGTATTGCTGACCTCTTCTTGCAAAGGTGGGAATTACTCTGGTTTACTTCACAGGACTGCCCTCACAAGGCAGACATATTGTTTAGGAATTGCTCTGAATAAGCTATAATAATTTTAATAGTAATAGTAATAGGCTGAAGGAGCCCCTGGTGGTGCAGTGGGTTAAAGCACTGAGCTGCTGAGCTTGTTGATCGAAAGGTCGCAGGTTCGATTCCGGGGAGCGGCGTGAGCTTCTGCTGTCAGCCCTAGCTTCTGCCAACCTAGCAGTTCAAAAACATGCAAATGTGAGTAGATCAATAGGTACCGCTCCGGCGGGAAGGTAACGGCGCTCCATGGAGTCATGCCGGCCACATGACCTTGGAGGTGTCTACGGACAACGCTGGCTCTTTGGCTTAGAAATGGAGATGAGCACCACACCCCAGAGTCAGACATGACTGGACTTAATGTCAGGGGACTACCTTTACCTTTACCTAGTAATAGGTTGTTGTGAGTTTTCTGGGCTGTATAGCAAATTTCTAGATGGAACACTTTGAAAAACAAGCCCTGGAAGCAGCAAGAAAAAAGGCCACTATATGGTTCAGATATGTGGATGACAGCTTCCCCATTTGGAGCAATGGAGAAGAAGAATGCAACAAGTTCCTGGACCACCTCAACAGCATCCCCCCCAAACACCTAATTCACCATGGAAAAAGGAAATGAAGGAAAGCTGCCACTTCTAGATGTCCTAGTCATGCGCAAACCAGATCATCAATTTGGGAAAGTTCACAGTTCACAGAAAACCTACACACATGGAGAGATACCGACATAAAAACTCCAACCATCACCCATGTCAAAAAAGAAGTACAATCAAAGCCCGTGCAAAAAGAAGCTGCGAAGCCCACCGCCTCCAGGGGGAACTGAACCCCCTAAACTGGGCTCTGTAGGCCAATGGGAGACTCCACCACAGACATCAGAAGAGCTGCAAGGTCAAGAAGAAGCCACAAAAGTCAAGACAAAGATCCGCCCAGAGGAAACGTATTCTTACCATACATCAAGGGAAACACTGACTGCATCGGGAAGCTGAGGAAGAATTACAACCTACAATCTGTCTACAGAAGAAAATCCAACAAATTCTCTGTTCAGCAAAAGGACAAAAGAAGTACTCTCCCCTCTGTAGGAGTCTATTGTATACTGTGCAGCTATTGAGAAGTTCACATAGGGACCCCCAAACGCAGCATTGCCCAAACACAAATGGCACTGCAGACTAATCCGACCAGAGAAGCCGGCCATAGCAGAGCACTTGATGAACCAACCTGGACACAGCATATTATCTGGGAACACAGGAATGCTGGACAACTGGGACAACCCCCATGTCAGACTACACAGAGGATCCATTGAAATCCACAAAAAGCATGGGGACAATTTCAACAGAAAGGAGGAAACCATTAAAATATACACAATCTGCCAACTAGTATTTAAAAAAACTCTAGAATCAGGATAGTAAATATTATTATTTAAAACTTTTATATCCCGATCTTCTCTACCTCCACAGAGGGACTCAGACCAGCTAAACACTAAAAAAAACAGGGGAATTCCAGACAAGAATCATTCAGGGCCAGCTAACGCCTCCCAACCAAGGATTCCCCCAGACACAAAGCAGCCAGGCCTTGAAACTGCAGGCTGTTCAATGCTAATCAAGGTGGCCAATTGAAGCATTCCCACTTGCATCCAAAAGAGAAGAGTTCTTTCTCCCACCCTGGACATTATTCCACAAGTATATCAACCCCACTTGTCTACTTTCCAACAGGCCTCACAACCTCTGAGGGTGCCTGCTATAGATGTGTGCGAAACGTCAGAAGAGAATGCTTCTGGAACATGGCCAGGCAGCCCAAAAAACTCATAGCAACCCTGTGATTCCTGCCATGAAAGCCTTTGACAACACAATAATCATCATCATCATATTTAATTACTTACTAATCGCCCTCCATCCGAGAATGCTCTAGGCGATAATAATAGTCATAATAATGTATTAGGAACTTCTCCTTTCATCTGGACGTGAAATCTTTGTAGCCAACCTCGCAGGGCTGTTGTGACAACCGCTTGACTCTTGGCCTCCCTCCCTCCCTTTGCAGACATTGACGAGTGTGACCGGCAACCCTGTGGCAACGGCACCTGCAAGAACACAGTGGGCTCCTACAACTGCCTCTGCTTCCCGGGCTTTGAGCTGACCCACAACAACGACTGTATGGGTGAGGAAGAGGAAGAGGAGGCGGGGCCTTGGGGGAGGTCACCAGGTCAGGGGATGTCCACTCACTTCACCCTCCCCTCCCTGCAGACGTGGACGAATGCTCCTCGCTGGCCGGGCAGATCTGCCGCAACGGGCGGTGCCTCAACAGCATGGGCTCCTTCCGCTGCCTCTGCCAAGAGGGCTACGAGCACACGCCAGACGGGAAGAACTGCATGGGTGCGTGCCTTTAAATAAAAGGGGGCATGTCCCTGAGGTGTGTCGGTCTCACAAGAAGGGGATTGGAGGGCAGAATTGAGTGGGATTTCAATAAAAGGGGGTATGTCTCTGAGAAGTGTCAGGGGATAGGAGGTGGGAATGGAGAGGGATTTGCATAAAAGGGGGTGTGTCGCTGATAACTGTTGGGATAAGTGGAGAGGAGAGAGAGAGATTTGCATAAAAGGGGGCATGTCTGAGAAATGTTGGGATAGGAGGAGGGAATGGAGAGGGATTTGCATAAGGGGGGCGTGTCCCTGAGAAGTGTCACTCTAAAAAGGAAAGGGTAGGAGGAGAGGTTTGAGAGGGATTTGCATAAAAAGGGCGTGTCTCCTTCATTGACTGTATCACGGGGGGGGGGCTCCCAATATGGGATAGATGGGGCTTCCTGATCTCGATTGTGATGCTGACTCCTCCCTCCCCCTCCATCTGTCCATCTTCTGCAGACGTGAATGAGTGCATCAGCCTCCCGGGGACCTGTTCTCCAGGGACCTGCCAGAACCTGGAGGGCTCTTTCCGCTGCATCTGCCCCCCGGGCTACGAGGTCCAGAACGACAACTGCATTGGTGAGCAGCCCAAGGGACACAGCATGCAACATCATGCCTTAGACCTCCTTAGGAGCCCATAGTTTGCCTGGGACGGAGGCCATTTGCCAAATGTGGCTTCTTAAGATATGTATAGTATCCTAGATGTGGAAGCCATTCAGTCCAGCCCTGTTCTTAACTGTGTGTTGTTTGTGAGTCAGATGTTTGCAACTCAGGACTGCCTGTGTGTGTGTTTCAGATAGATATAGTATCCTAGATTTGGGACCCCCAAAGGCCATCCAGTCCAGCCCTGTCCTTAACTAGGAGTCATTTGTAAGTCAAATGTTAGTAAATTGGGGAATGGCCTGTATTACAAAAGGATGAGGACTCGGTACATTCCAGAACTGGCCCAAAATGGACGAACCCAGAGAGTCCTCACCAATGCTTCCTCTTCATCTTGGAAAGAAGTGACAAGTGGAGTGCCACAAGCAGGGTTCCGTCCTGGGCCCGGTCCTGTTCAATATCTTTATTAATGACTTAGATGAAGGGCTAGAAGGCAGGATCATCAAGTTTGCAGATGACACCAAATTGGGAGGGATAGCCAATACTCCAGAGGACAGGAGCAGAATTCAAAACGATCTTGACAGATTAGAGAGATGGGCAAAACTAACAAAATGAAGTTCAACAGTGACAAATGCGAGATACTCCACTTTGGCAGGAAAAACAAAATGCAAAGATACAAAATGGGGGAAGCCTGGCTCGAGAGCAGTACATGTGAAAAACATCTTGGAATCCTCGTGGACAGCAAGTTAAACATGAGCCAACAATGTGATGTGGCGGCAAAAAAAGCCAATGGGATTTGGCCTGCACCAATAGGAGCATAGTGTCTAGATCTAGGGAAGTAATGCTACCCCTCTATTCTGCTTTGGTTAGACCACACCTGGAATATTGTGTCCAATTCTGGGCACCACAATTCAAGAGAGATATTGACAAGCTGGAATGTGTCCAGAGGGGCGACTAAAATGATCAAGGGTCTGGAGAACAAGCCCTATGAGGAGCGGCTTAAGGATCTGGGCATGTTTAGCCTGAAGAAGAGAAGGCTGAGAGGAGATATGATAGCCATGTATAAATATGTGAGAGGAAGCCACAGGGAGGAGGGAGCAAGCTTGTTTTCTGCTTCCCTGGAGACTAGGACGCGCAACAATGGCTTCAAACTACAAGAGAGGAGATTCCATCTGAACATGAGGAAGAACTTCCTGACTGTGAGAGCCGTTCAGCAGTGGAACTCTCTGCCCCGGAGTGTGGTGGAGGCTCCTTCTTTGGAAGCTTTTAAACAGAGGCTGGATGGCCATCTGTCAGGGGTGATTTGAATGCAATATTCCTGCTTCTTGGCAGGGGGTTGACTGGATGGCCCATGAGGTCTCTTCCAACTCTTTGATTCTATGATTCTATGATTCAAGAGCCCAGAAGAGCTTTGACTCCCAGTGAGACCATCATCCCAGTTTCTTTGTTAGTCAGCTTGAACCTAGTGTGCTCTTGAATGGTTTGCCTTTGGTAGTTGTGCCTCGTCCTCATAGTGTTGGGACGGAAGAGGACATTGACTCCACCTTGCTAAGGCCTTGTTCTGTGGGATTGCAGATATCAACGAGTGCGAGGAGGAGCCTAACATCTGCCTCTTCGGCACCTGCACCAATGCCCCCGGCAGCTTCCAGTGCATCTGCCCACCAGGCTTCGTCCTCTCAGACAACGGGCGGCGCTGCTTCGGTGAGTGAGGCCCTTTGGCCACATCCTCTCTTGAATAGTCTCCATTCTCGTATTTATTATTGTGCTATGTAACAAAAAGTGAACAGTATTCTGTTCCTAGTTTGAAAGTGTCATTCCTGTTTAATTGTGCGGGTCCTTCCATTGAACATCGTTGTTCTACACAAGCAAAAGGTATACTTAGTAAAACTTGAGCAGGAATATAAAAACAAGAACATAGAAAACTTCCAGGATACTTGAATCCAAAACTGAGGCTTGACTTGAAACAAGAACCAGAGAACTCAGGCCTTGCTTCTCACTTGAGCACTATGTTGCCTGACCTAACCCTTAGGTGAACAACTTGCTAATTAATTGGCACTCATAAAATCACTTCTTTTCCCATGATTTTTTCCCCCAATTTTCCCATGAAATCACTCTGAACATCATTGAATATTTTCCTGCTCTGATCTGTAAACAAAGACTTTGTTGATCTCCCTAGCTCCAGTGTTTTTCTCTGGGAGCCTTCGGTATCACTTCACTCTAGTCCTTATCTAATGTTGAAGTTTCTGGCTCCTCTGACTGACCCAGGGAGAAGCATCATTTCCCTGGCTGTACTACAACAATACTAAATATATATAATATCAGTATTATTATAATTTATTATTACTATATTATGTTATATTATTTATGCAATTCTAATATTATTATAATTTATTATTATATACATTACATTAGTATTACTATAATTTATTATTTTATTATATTACTGTTTTTATTATTGTTAATAGTAGTTTATTGATTTAGTATATTATCATTATTATTATTATTATTATTATTATTATTATATATTATTACACTATGTACCACATTTTTTTCCTTGTGTCATCTAAGTCATTTTCTAATTGGCTCTCTCAAAAAACATGGGAAAAGTTTATTAAACTGTCAAAACTTGGTTTTTGCAGGAGGGACATCATCCTGCTATAGCACATTTTGCTCTAGTGTTTCAATTAGTCTCTCATCATCGAATCTCAACCAATGCAACCTAGTTTGCAGCAGCCACAACAACAACAAAGTCTTGAGTAGGATGATGACTTCCAAAGCAAGGACTGCACAATTAAACAGGAATAGCACGTTCAAACCAGGAACAGGACCCCCCCCCCCCTCCCAGTTTTGTTACATGGTGTAATGGGGGAGCGAGAGAGAAAACAGCGGCCGTTTCCTCACCCGCCACCTTGCCTTTCTTGAGTCCCCTCATGGAGATAGGGTGGGTTATAAATAAAGTATTTTAATTGTTTTTATTGTTATTTCTTGCAGACACGCGCCAGAGCTTCTGCTTCACCCGCTTTGACCACGGGAAATGCTCTGTGCCCAAGGCCTTCAACACCACCAAGGCCCGGTGCTGCTGCAGCAAGATGCCCGGAGAAGGCTGGGGAGACCCCTGCGAGTTGTGCCCTCAGGAGGGGAATGGTAGGACCATGAGGCAGACAGACACCCCTCCCAGGGACAGAGACAAGTAGATAGATACTCATGGATTGGACCCATGGGCAGGAACAAGGGGCTTCCCTGCAGAGATGCACAGCCATCTCCAGGGTAATTGCATTGCTTGGTGGATCCTGGGGGCGCCTGAAACCCAGCTCTACGAGAAAGGTGGCATGCAAATATGACTGATAGACACAAGAGATAGATACAAATATGATGTAGCTATGGCTGTGATGGATGCGTGGATGGATAGATAGATAGATAGATGTAAGATGGATGGGTAGGTCGGTAGTTATTAAGAGAGACCATTTATTAAGGGAGACCATTAATTCGGCCTAGGGATTGTGTGACATTAGTAGTTCCAAATCGGTCTCCTGACATGGTAAATTGGAGTACCCAGGACGGCCGTCCCTCCGGATTAAAGGTGGTGCTGTTGAACGCCAGATCTGTCAATGGTAAAACAACTTTCATCCAAGATCTAATCTTGGATGAACAGGCAGATCTGGCGTGCATAACGGAGACCTGGTTGCATGAGGCTGGAGGTGTAAATCTGACCCAGCTTTGTCCACCAGGTTACTCCGTGCAGCACCAACCGAGATCTGGGGGGCGGAGAGGCGGGGTTGCAGTGGTCCATAGGGATGCCATCTCCCTGACCAGGTGCCCCATCCTGCTGTCAACCATTTTTGAATGTGTCCACTTGAAGGCAGGTGACCGGGACAGAATAGGGATAATGTTAGTGTACCGTCCACCCCGCTGCACTACAGTCTCCCTACCTGAGCTAGCTGGGATAGTCTCAAGCCTGGTGTTGGAGTCCCAACGGCTTATTGTGCTGGGGGACTTCAACATTCACGCTGAGGCTACCCTATCAGGAGCAGCTCAGGACTTCATGTCTTCCATGGCGACCATGGGGCTGTCCCAACTGATATCTGGCCCTACTCACAAGGCTGGACACACCTTAGACTTGGTTTTCTGCCAGGGATGGGAGAATGGTGGGGGTGTAGAGGAATTGACTATTGCTCCGTTGCCATGGACCGACCATCACCTGATCAAGTTTAGACTCACTGCATCCTCTAACCTCCGCAGGGGTGGAGGACCGATTAAGATGGTCCGCCCCAGGAGTCTTATGGATCCCGAGGGATTCTTGACGGCTCTTGGGGAGTTTCTCGCCACTTCTGTAGGTGATCCTGTTGATGCCCTGGTCTCTCTCTGGAATGAGGAGATGACTAGAGCAATAGACACGATTGCTCTGGAACGTCTTCTCTCAAGTAGCCGATCTAAACCATCTCCTTGGTTCAACGGGGAGCTGGCAGCGATGAAGTGAAGGAAGAGGGAACTAGAGAGTTTGTGGCGTTCAGACCCGGCCAATATTGCGTCCGCAAAGAACCGTCCGGCGGAGCTGTTTCGAGTTGTCAAAGGCCTATTAAATCCCACCTCTGCAGATGGGAGCCCTGACAACTTGGCAGCCCGCTGTGAAGCGTTTGCTCGGTTCTTCGCAGACAAAGTTGCTTTGATCCGTTCTGGCCTGGACACCATGTTAACGCCAATCTCTGAGGATGTAACACGAGCATCTGCTTGTCCGGTTTTAATGGATTCATTTCAATTGGTGAAACCCGAGGATGTGGACAAGATTCTTGGAGAAGTGAGGGCAACCACATGCATCCTAGACCCCTGCCCATCCTGGCTGTTAAAGGAGGCCAGAGGGGGATTCCACAGATATATAAACCCAATTTTCCTAGTTCCAACAGACCTCACAACCCCTGAGGATGCTTGCCACAGATGCAGGAGAAAAGTCAGGAGATAATGCTTCTAGAACATGGCCATATAGCCTGAAAAACCTACAAAAACCTAGTGATTCCAGCCATGAAAGCCTTGGACAATACAGATGTATAGATTGATACAAGATGGATGGATGGATGGATGGATGGGTGGATGGGTGGGTAGATGATAGATAGATAGATAGATGCAAATAAGACGGATGGAGTGGTGTGGGTATTCCCTTGTTTGTGTTTCAATACAATGGCTGTAATGCCTCCCTCTCTTTTTCCTCCAGTCGCTTTCCAGGAGCTGTGCCCTTACGGCCATGGGGCCATCCCAGGACCAGGAGACACCAGGGAAGGTGAGAGGGTTCGTTGTTGCAACATTGCAACACGCTAGAAGAAAGATACGAGGGAAAGGGACCTCTTGGCGCCCTGATTTGCTTTGTTGCTGGCTTGGACTGGATTGGGAAGAGTCACCTCCCTCCCTCCTTTGTCCCGCTTCCCTTCCAGATGTGAATGAATGCGCCGAGAACCCCGGCATCTGCATCAATGGGGCCTGCATCAACACTGACGGATCCTTCCGCTGCGAGTGCCCCTTCGGGTACAACCTGGACTACACCGGCGTCCAGTGTGTGGGTGAGAAGGAGGAGCTCAGGGACATGCCCCCTTTTATTCCAATCCCTCTCTTCTCTTCTCCTATCCCCGTCTTCTCAGAGACACACCCCCTTTTATGCAAACCCCTCTCTCTGCCCTCTTATCCCTGGACACGTCTCAGGGACACGCCCCCTTTTATGCAAATCCCTCTCTCTGCCCTCTTATCCCTGGACACTTCTCACTTCCCACTTTCTATGGTCTTTCCACCCCAAGACCACAGTTGCTTGGGCGACAACTATCATGTATGTTTTAATTTCCCTCCAGTTTTTTATGTTTTCATTCTTGTCTAATTTCTGAGTGAAATTTTCTTTTTTATTCAAAACCAATTTATGCCCTATTTCAGTGGTTCTCAACCTTCCTAATGCCGCAGCCCCTTAGTACAGGTTCTCACCTTGTGGTGACCCCCAACCATAACGTTATTTTCGTTGCTACTTCTTTAATTTGCTACTGTTATGAATCGTAATATAAACATCTGATATGCAGGATGCATTTTCATTCACTGGACCAAATTTGGCACAGATAACTGATACACTCAAATTTGAATATTGGTGGGGTTGGAGGGGATTGATTTTGTCATTTGGAAATGTTGGAGTTGCTGGGATTTATAGTTCACCTAAAATCAAAGAGCCTTTTGAACTTCACCAATGATGGAGTTGCTGCGAAGTCTATCCCACCTCTGACACCATATTTGCGAAGTCTGCACGCACCAGTTGTACAATTGTGCCAATTGCGAAGGTGCTATTCCAACAACAAACAGGGTATAGGGTTTTTAACTTTAAAGAACCCACCCTCTGTCACCAATTTCACAGACTGTTCTTAAATTCTGCCACCAATTATACAGGTGTGGATGATTATGGATGTAATTTAAGGTAACTGCCACCAACGTGAGGTATTGCCGATGAGAACTGGTATGGTTGCAGGCTGTTAAATAACTTGGAATAACTTAGAGAACTTTGAATGTAACTTGGTTTGCAATACAGTTCACTCTTCTAGATGATACAACTTGTGATTGACTTTACTGTGGTGAAGCACTTTATTAAACAATGTTTCCTAATGTGAATAGCCTTCTAATTTGATCCTTCTTGATCAAATCCTAAATCTCTAGTTCTTTCCTAACTAGTGATCTAAACAAGCTTCCCTTAGTCCTCTCTGACTAAAGAAATTAATTAGGTTTCCCCCTTCAGCCTTCCTAGACTGAAGAAACCTCCAGTTATATCACACACACTGCTTCTCCACTCTCCGCTCTCCTCTCTCAACTGCTAACTCCGACTTCCTAACACCAACTGAACTGCTTCTTTTCAAAGACGCAGATAACATTCTCTTGCTTGGCTCCGCCCACTTCTCACTCTCTTGCCTGGTCTCCTTGGCAACCGCACTGTGGATACAACCAGTTAGCTCTAGCTTTCAGCTACTGTTACCAATACGAATATATTTTAACAGTTAAACATATACACAGTATCAATGACTTCTGTACACCTGATACGCCCAAATTTGAATACTGGTGGGGTTGGAGGGGATTGATTTTGTCATTTGGGAATGTTGGAGTTGCTGGGATTTATAGTTCACCTAAAATCAAAGAGCCTTTTGAACTCCACCAATGATGGAATTGAATCAAACTTGGCACACAGAATTCCCATGGCCGAGAGAAATACTGGGAGAGTCTGGTGGACACTGAACTTGAGTTTTTGGAGTTGTAGTTCACCTACATCCAGAGAACACTGTGGACTCAAACAGTGATGGATCTGGATCAAACTTGGCGCAGATAATCAATATGCCCAAATGTGAACACTGGTAGAGTTTGGAGAAAATAGACCTTGCCATTTGGGAGTTGTAGTTGCTGGGATTCATAGTTCACCCACAATGAAATAGCATTCTGAACCCCACCAATGATAGAATTGGACCAAACTTCCCACACAGAACCCCCATGACCAACAGAAAATACTGTTTTCTGATGGTCTTTGGTGACCCCTCTGACACCCCCTCGCGACCCCCACAGGGGTCCCGACCCCCAGCTTGAGAACCACTGCCCTATTTATTCTTCCATTTCCTTCTTTACCTTATTATAAATTTTTTGTACTCTGTCACATTCCTACCATAAATGTATACAGGAGCCAATTTTTCCACATCTGTGTCAACACAATTTTGTGGTTGATTTAGTTATGTGCGCTAATGTAATTGGGGTTCTGTACTATTTCGTCAGTATTTTCCTTTGTGTTTCTCTAATCCTTACGTACTTGATATTTTTGATTGAATTGATTCAGTGTTCAATGTCCAAATCATTGTTATTCAGGTCCTCTTTCCATATCTCTACCAATGTTTCTTTCAAATTGTATTGTTTTCCAACTAATTTCTTGTATATGAACTCCATCAGGCCTTTCTCCTTTTCTAATTTCCACTTTAAAATTTGATCAAAATTTGATTCTAGGCCTTCCTTTTTCCTCCAATTTGTGATCCTTTGTTTCAGCCCATTCCAAAGGAGCCAGTTATATTGACCACATTTGTCCTTTATTGTCTCCCACACCCCTTTTTATTCAAATCTCTCTCTATCCCCTCCTCCTATCCCTGGACACTCCTCAGGGACACAACCTCTTTTATGCAAACCCCTCTCCATTCTCTCCTCCTTTCCCTTACACTTCTCAGGGACATGACTCTTTTTATTCAAATCCCTCTCTCTCCTCTGACATTCCTCAGGGATACGCCTCCTTTTATTCAAATGCCTTCCTTTCTTCCCACGCAGACACGGACGAGTGCTCCATCGGGAACCCCTGTGGGAACGGGACTTGCACCAACGTGGTGGGGGGCTTCGAGTGCACCTGCGACGAGGGCTTCGAGCCGGGACCCATGATGACCTGTGAAGGTCAGGCCTTGGGGCTGCTTAGTGGAGGGAGGGGGAGGCTCTTTGGGTGCCTAAAAAAGGGTCCTGTCCTGGGTCTTTCAGTACCATTCAACATCAATGACTTGATTGAAGATTTAGAGGGCCTCCTTCCTATCAAGTTTGCAGATGGGACCAAATGGGGAGGGAAGGCAACAGGATTAGAATGATGATGATGATGATGATGATGATGATGATAATAATAATAATAATAATAATAATAATAATAATAATAATGGAAGGCTGAGCGAAGGAAGATCGATGCTTTTGAGCTGTGGTGTTGGAGGAAAGTGCTGAGAGTGCCTTGGACTGCGAGAAGATCCAACCAGTCCATCCTCCAGGAAATAAAGCCCGGCTGCTCACTGGAGGGAAGGATACTAGAGACAAAGTTGAAGTACTTTGGCCACATCATGAGGAGACAGCAAAGCCCGGAGAAGACAATTATGCTGGGGAAAGTGGAAGGAAAAAGAAAGAGGGGCCGAACAAGGGCAAGATGGATGGATGGCATCCTTGAAGTGACTGGACTGACCTTGAAGGAACTGGGGGCGGTGACGGCCAACAGGGAGCTCTGGCGTGGGCTGGTCCATGAGGTCACGAAGAGTCGGAGACGACTGAACGAATGAACAACAACAGCAGTTTTGTATACGGGTCTTCTCACCTCCATCGAGGGACTCAGACTGGCTTCCAACAACAATATTACAAACAATCATTAAAACATCATACTCCAAATTACACTAAAACATTAAAATAGTATTTAGGCGCAAAGATTACTGCAGATGCAGACTGTGGCCAGGAAATCAGAAGACGCTTACTTCTTGGGAGGAGAGCAATGTCCAGTCTCGATAAAATAATAAAGAGTAGAGACATCAGACTGGCAACAAAGATCCGCATAGTCAAAGCCATGGTATTCCCTGTAGTAACCTACGGATGTGAGAGCTGGACCTTAGGGAAGGCTGAGCGAAGGAAGATCGATGCTTTTGAGCTGTGGTGTTGGAGGAAAGTGCTGAGAGTGCCTTGGACTGCGAGAAGATCCAACCAGTCCATCCTCCAGGAAATAAAGCCCGACTGCTCACTGGAGGGAAGGATACTAGAGACAAAGTTGAAGTACTTTGGCCACATCATGAGGAGACAGCAAAGCCTAGAGAAGACAATTATGCTGGGGAAAGTGGAAGGAAAAAGGAAGAGGGGCCGACCAAGGGCAAGATGGATGGATGGCATCCTTGAAGTGACTGGACTGACCTTGAAGGAGCTGGGGGTGGTGACGGCCGACAGGGAGCTCTGGTGTGGGCTGGTCCATGAGGTCACGAAGAGTCGGAGACGACTGAACGAATGAACAACAACACAGTCATAATTACAGTGGTCAGTCGTCAATAATAACAACTCTAAGCTGGATGACCATCTCTCGGGAGGGCTCTGATGGTGCTTTTCCTGCATGAAGGCAGAAGAAGGTTGGGCTGGTTGGGCTTTGGGGTCCCTTCCATAGGATTCTATTATTATTATTATTATTATTATTATTATTATTATCATTATTGAGGCAGGATACCCATCTGTCAGGGGCTCTGATTATGCTTTTCCTGCATAATAGCAAAAGGGAGTTGGACTAGATGGCCTTTGGGGTTCCCTTTTAACTCTAGGATACTATAGTTGTACTATTATTAAGCAGAGGTTGGATGGCCATACGTTGGGATGGGGTGCGGGCTTTGATTGGGGTTTTCCTCCATAAGGGCAAAAGGGTGGTGGATTGGAGGCCCAACCCCCTTTGGAGGCCCCATTCCAATTCTATGCTGGTCTGGTTCTATCCCTGCTGGCAGTGTCATCCCAACCCCTTTCTTTCTCTCCCTTTCTGCTCTGCGCAGACATCAACGAGTGCGCCTTGAACCCGCTGCTGTGCGCCTTCCGCTGCCTCAATGCCCTGGGCTCCTACGAGTGCACCTGCCCCTCCGGGTATACCTTGCGACTTGACCGCAGGATGTGCAAAGGTGAACCAGCCTCTCATTGCATGGCAAGAACTCCATGCCATGGGACTCTGCGATTTGGAGTTTGCATAGGCTACATCCCCCAGGACTCCATAGCATTGAACCAAGGCAATTAGAGGGGATTCATTCTGCAGCAGAGATGCACCCCAAGGCTTTCCTTTTCCTTCCCTTTCCTTTTCCATTGCTGGAAGCTTTGGTGTTCTTTTAAAGAAGGAAGTATAAGCAGGTTGCCACTGTAATGGCCACATGACAAAGAGGGTTCCTTCCCTTTTGCCGCTGCGCATGACATTTGGCAGCAAATACTGTAGGGTTTTGAAAATGGACGCTCTGTTTGGGCAGCTCTGCCTTAGAGCAGGCTTCCCGCTAGTCTTCAAGGGCAACTTTGTTCTGTGCCCCCCCCCCCCAACTTATTCTCTCCTCCTTCCCTCCTCCCTCCGCAGACCTGGATGAATGCGCGGAAGGCCTGGACGACTGCGAGGCCCAAGGCATGATGTGCAAAAACCTCATTGGCACCTTTGCCTGCATCTGTCCACCCGGGATGCAGCGCCGCCCTGACGGAGAAGGCTGCACAGGTAGGAGGCCCTTGCGGCAGGCCTGGACCCAGTCTAGCATGAGTACGGGCCAACTTCACCCTCCTTCCAGGTGTTTTGTACTCCCACAGTTCCTAACAGTCAGTATTATTATTGTTATTGTTATATACGAGGGGCGTTAATTAAATATTTCCCCTGACCCACTTCTGTTTATCACAGGACGCTGAAACTGCACATGTGTAATAATATAAGTCTCTATAGATTACATGCCAATTTACAACTCAGGATTGAGAATGGTCTTGATTGTACAGGTGCTGGAGCGGGTAGTTGCCTCCCAGCTCCAGGGCTTTCTAGATGACAACAACTACCTAGATCAGTCACAGTCTGGTTTCAGGCCTGGTCACGGCATGGAGACGGCCTTGGTCGCCTTGGTGGATGACCTCCGTAGAGAGCTGGACAGGGGGAGTGTGACTCTGTTGGTTCTCTTGGACATCTCAGCGGCTTTCGATACCATCGATCATGGTATCCTTCTGGGTCGACTCTCTGGGATGGGTCTCGGGGGCACGGTTCTGTCGTGGCTCCGGTCCTTCCTGGAGGGTCGATCCCAGATGGAGAAGCTGGGAGACGCCTGCTCGGACCCCTGGCCTTTGACCTGTGGGGTCCCGCAAGGCTCTATTCTGTCTCCCATGCTTATTAACATCTACATGAAACCGCTGGGAGAGGTCATCCGGAGTTTTGGAGTTAGGTGCCATCTCTATGCGGATGACACACAACTCTAATACTCATTTCCACCTAATTCCAAGGAGGCCCTTCGGGTGCTGGACGAGTGCCTGGCCGCTGTGTCTATCTGGATGAGGATGAACAAGCTGAAGATCAATCCCGACAAGACAGAGGTCCTCCTGGTCGATCGTAAACCTGACCGGGGTATAGGGTGGCAACCTGTGTTGGACGGGGTGACACTCCCCCTGAAGTCACAGGTCCGCAGTCTGGATTCATCACTTACGCTTGAGGCTCAGGCGTCGGCGGTGTCCGGGAGGGCTTTTGCACAATTGAGACTCGTGCGCCAACTGCGCAAAGGCTGATCTGGCCAGGGTGGTCCATGCCTTGGTCACCTCTAGATTGGGCTACTGTAATGCACTCTATGTGGGGCTGCCCTTGAAAATGGTTCGGAAATTTCAACTGGTCCAACGAGCGGTGGCCAGGATGTTAACTGGTGCTCCCTACAGAGAGAGGTGAACCCTCCTGTTCAGGGAGCTCCACTGGCTGCCGATTATCTTCCGAGCCCAATTCAAGGTGCAGGTGCTTACCTACAAAGCCCTAAATGGTTTGGGACCATCCTACCTTCGTGACCGCATCTCCGTTTATGAACCCACGCGTTCTCTTCGCTCATCTGGAGAGGCCTTGCTTGCGATTCCCCCTGCGTCGCAGGCGTGTCTGGTGGGGATGCGAGACAGGGCCTTTTCTGTGGTGGCCCCCCGACTCTGAAACACCTTCCCCAAAGACATTAGACAGGCCCCTACGTTGGCAGTCTTTAGGAAGAACTTGGAAGACCTGGCTGTTCCGATGTGCCTTTCCAGAATAGGAAAACTCCAACAACCTGTCCCAGAAGCACTTTATTAGACTTTAAGACTGCTTGCACACTGCACTTACCCTAAAATCCGACATACCACCTGTCACATCAGCACTTTTAATCTGTACCCATTACATTTGGCTCGGCCCCAGTTTTATTGTGTTTGGTGTATTGTTTTATTGTTCTGTTGTTTTTGATATTGCTTTAATTGTTTTGATTTGCTTTGAGTTGTGTATTTGTTATGCTCTGTTTTTGAGGCCTTGGCCTTTGTAAGCTGCATCGAGTCCTTCGGGAGATGCTAGCGGGGTACAAATAAAGAATAATAATAATAATAATAATAATAATAATAATAATACAAGTGCAGAAGTGAATTGAGGTTTGAGAATGGACCCAGTGGAATATAGAGCAGTCATCAAGTTCCTTTCCTTGAAAGACCGCCACCAGGAGATGTTCGATGAGATGAAAGAGATTTATGGTGACGATTCCCCATCATAGGATGGAGTCAAGAACTGGCATAGTCAATTCAATTGTGGTTGAAGTTTGGTGCAAAAAGCTCCAATTCCAGGGTGATCCCACTGTATTGTTGATGAACACATCATCCAGCAAGTAGAGATCACCATTTTGGAAAATCACCGCATAACCATTTGCTACCTTGCCCCAAATGTCAAAATGAATTTGGGGTCCGTGGAAAAAAATAATCCAAGACCATCTTAACCTGCATAAGGGATCCGCTCACTGGGTCCCCCGGCTGCTCATCTTTTTCTAGAAGCAGGAACGAGTTGAAAGCTCTCAGGCTCTATTGACAATAATATGCCATGGAAACCAGGAGGACTTCTTCAACAGACTGATCACACAGGGTAAAAGCTGGGTCCATCACTCTGATCCTGAGACTAAAACCCAGTCGAAGCAATGGAAGCATCATGACTCACCGCTTCCAAAGAAGGCAACTCTCAGCAGGCAAGGTCATGCTCACAGTATTTTGGGACGAGACTGGAGGAGGATGGATGGATTTCCTAGCAAAAGGAACTATGATCACTGGGGCAGACTAGGCTTCACGCTGCGGACATTGCGGGAAGCCATCCAACCAAGAGACAATGTGGCCGGCTCACCAAAAGTGTTTGCCTTCTGCAAGACAATGCACCAGTGCACAGCTCCCATGTTGCCCAAATGGAAGAAGCATGCTCTTGTGGCTTTGAAATTCTACCTCTTCTCCCTGATTTACCCGACCTCACACCATAGGATTTCCACCTTTTTCCAACAAGAAATTTATGTTTGAAGGGCAGGCATTTCTCAGGTGATGAGACTCTGACAACGTGGCTTTAGGAGCAATCTGTCGACTTCTACAAGTGACGTGTTTACTGTCAGAACCCAGAAGCCTTAAACAACGCCAGACACAGAATAAAGGATCAAACACAGCTTTATTGCAAATAAAAGGACCTACAAAGCACTTAACTTCAGTGCTAAGGCCCGCTGGAGCAATTTGGTACCAAAAATAAGTCGATAGGAGTAACAAAAATATAATCCGGATTATAGCGCTGCCTAATAATCCGCATTAAACAAAAGATGAAGCAAATTGCTTGAAAGTCAAAATAGTACAAAAACGCAGTCTTTGAAGCTGGAAAAACGTAGTTTCAGAACTAAGAATTGTTACAGTCACAAAAATATAAGCATACAAAGTCCAGAAGTCCAAAAGCGAAGTCAAACCGGTCCGTGGTCAATCCGTTGAGAAGCAAGGCTGGAACGCTGGAGTCACCAAGAAAACAGGAGCACAGGAACACACGAAGCTAAAGCCCAGAACCCAAGATGGAAAGTTGGCAGTACAAAGAATTATGTCCCATGAAGACACTTTGCCTTCTGTGAAATATAGTCCAAACTGAACCCACTTTTATCTCAAAGTTCTTCCTCAGAGCTTGATGAGCTCCCCACCCTCTCGTCATCACTCTCAGCTGCTCCCAAATTTGCAGCTGAATGCCCATCCCTCCACCTCTGCCAACGAGTATCAGGGTTCAGATCCTACCAAGAGTCCCCTGGCTGCCAATCCCCAGTGAACCCCTCAAATTCCTCACTAGAGGTGGGTTGGTTACAGATATCTCTTATGTGTTGCACACGGATCTAATCTAACTCTTCTTCTTCTTCCATTTCACTCCCAGACCCAGAACTCCTTTCAAACCCAAGGAAATCTTCATCCTCTGTTGGTGCACAACGTATTTCCCGAATACTATCTAAAGAACTTGACTGTGGTCAAATACCATTGCCTACGATCTTGACAGATTAGAGAGATGGGCCGAAACTAACAAAATGAAGTTCAACAGTGACAAATGCAAGATACTCCACTTTGGCAGGAAAAACGAAATGCAAAGATACAGAATGGGGTACAATGCCTGGCTCGAGAGCAGTACGTGTGAAAAAGATCTTGGAGTCCTCGTGGACAACAAGTTAAACATGAGCCAACAATGTGATGTGGCGGCAAAAAAAGCCAATGGGATTTTGGCCTGCATCAATAGGAGCATAGTGTCTAGATCTAGGGAAGTCATGCTACCCCTCTATTCTGCCTTGGTTAGACCACACCTGGAATATTGTGTCCAATTCTGGGCACCACAATTCAAGAGAGATATTGACAAGCTGGAATGTGTCCAGAGGAGGGCGACTAAAATGATCAAGGGTCTGGAGAACAAGCCCTATGAGGAGCGGCTTAAAGAGCTGGGGCATTTTTAGCCTGAAGAAGAGAAGGTCGAGAGGATACATGATAGCCATTATAAATATGTGAGAGGAAGTCATAGGGAGGAGGGAGCAAGCTTGTTTTCTGCTTCCTGGGAGACTAGGACGGAACAATGGCTTCAAACTACAGGAGAGGAGATTCCATCTGAACACGAGGAAGAACTTCCTGACTGTGAGAGCCGTTCAGCAGTGGAACTCTCTGCCCCGGAGTGTGGTGGAGGCTCCTTCTTTGGAAGCTTTTAAACAGAGGCTGGATGGCCATTTGTCAGGGGTGATTTGAATGCAATATTCCTGCTTCTTGGCAGGGGGTTGGACTGGATGGCCCATGAGGTCTCTTCCAACTCTTTGATTCTATGATTCTAACGTTTTCCTGTCTGAACTGCTGCATGGGAGACTTGCAGATACACCATATAAAGAAAGAAAGATTCTCCCCATGTAACAAACAGGAAGTAGACTGCATGTCCCACATTCTGCTGTCATGCAGTTTTTATTCTACTGTCATGCAACTCGAAGCATACACAATCCACCACCTACTCAGAAACATACTGGCCAGTCTAGTGAAATTTTATGTGAAGTTTTACTTGGTGATGACCTTCCCCACGTGATCCTGGCAGTTGCCAAGTTTTTTTCTGAGGCAGCCAGGATTAGACAATTCTTTTAGACACAGGCTGGAACATGCTTCGTACCTTTTGCTGTCTTTTCCCTATTCCCCTAGCCATCTTGTATGGCTTCAATCAGTTTTAATCCCCTGTTTTAATCTGTTTAACTGTTGCTAATTCCATCCAACTGTGTATTAAATCAGTCAACTGTTGTTCATCTTCTTAACCTTGCATAGGGAGCTCCCGGTGGTGCAGTGGGTTAAACCCCTGTGCCGGCAGGTCGCAGGTTCGAATCCGGGGAGAGGCGGATGAGCTCCCTCTATCAGCTCCAGATCCTCATGCGGGGACATGAGAGAAGCCTCCCACAAGGATGATAAAAACAAATCATCCGGGCGTCCCCTGGGCAACGTCCTTGCAGACGGCCAATTCTTTCACACCAAAAGCGACTTGCAGTTTCTCAAGTCGCTCCTGACACAACAAAAAATAACAAAAAACCTTGCATAGTTTCATAGAATCATAGAATCAAAGAGCTGGAAGAGACCTCACATATTTATACATGGTTTGTACACTTACGGAGCAATAAGCGTCTTTGGACCATGTTGGAGGTCCCTATATTTTATTATTATATTATTTTATAATATTACAGTATTTGAATATTTTATTATTATATTATTTTATAATATTACAGTATTTGAATATTTTATTATATTATTTTATTGTTTTGTATTATTATTATTATTATTATTATTATTATTATTATATGTTATTATTTCAATATTATTATTGTTGTTGTTGTTTATTCGTTCGGTGGCTTCCGCTTCTTGGTGCCCTCCTGGCCCAGCCCAGGCCAGAGCTCCCTGTCAGCGATGGCCACCCCCATCTCCTTCAAGGTCAAGCCCGTCACTTCAAGGATACCATCCATCCCCCTTTCCCTTGCTCGTCCCCTCTTCCTTTTCCCTTCCCTTATTATTCTCACGTCACATTATTCTCTTCTCCAAGCTTTCCTGTCTTCTCATTATGTGGCCAAAGGACTTCATCTTTGCCTCTAATATCCTTCCCTCCAGTGAGCAGCCGGGCTTTCTTTCCTGGAGGATGAACTGGTTTGATCTTCTCGTGGTCCAAGGCACTCTCGTCACTTTTCTCCAGCACCACAGTTCCAAAGCCTCTATATTCCTTCGCTCAGCCTTCCTTATGGTCCAGCTCTCACATCCATAGGTTACTATGTGGAATACCATTGCTGTAACTATGCAGACCTTTGTTGCCAGTGTGATATCTCTACTGTTCACTCTTTGATCAAGATTGGCCATTGCTGTCCTCCCAAGAAGGAAACGTCTTCTGATTTCCTGGCTTCAGTCTGCATCTGCAGTCATCTTCACACCTAGAAATACAAACCCTGTCACGACCTCCACGTTTTCTCCCTCTATTTGCCAGTTATCCATCAGTCTGGCTGCCATCATCTTGGGTTTTTTTATGTTTAGCTGCAACCCAGCTTTTGCCCTTTCTTCTTTCACCTTGGTGACAAGACTCCTCAGCACTTTGGTTTTCTCGATGTTCAGTGCCAGGCCAAGCTTCGTGTATGCTTCTGTGAAGGTGTTTAGAGTGGCTTGTAGATCTTCTTCTGAATGTGCACAGACGACATTGTCATCAGCATACTGGAGTTCTATAACAGATGTTGTTGTAACCTTGGTTTTGGCTTTCAGTCTGCTGAGGTTAAACAGCTTGCCATCTGTCCGATAGATGACTTCCACTCCGGTGGGAAGCTTCCCGTCAACAAGGTGAAGTATCATAGCAATGAAGATGGAGAATAGAGTTGGGGCAATAACACATCCATGTTTGACACCCGATTCCACCTTAATTGGGTCACCAGCAGTCACCAGCCAACCCCTCTCCAATGCCAGAGATACAGCTTAATGGTATAACATTAGAAAATGTTGACCATTTCCGCTACCTTGGCAGTCACCTCTCCACCAAAGTCAACATCGACACCGAAACACAACACCGCCTAAGCTCTGCGAGTGCAGCATTTTCCCAAATGAAGCAGAGAGTGTTTGAGAACCGGGACATCCGTAGGGATACCAAGGTGCTTGTCTATAATGCTATTGTCCTCCCAATCCTGCTCTATGCCTGCGAAACGTGGACTGTCTACAGACGTCACATGCAACTCCTGGAACGATTCCATCAGCACTGCCTCCGGAAAATCCTGCAAAGAAGCAAAGACCACCAGCACTGAAGCGATGGTCCTCTGCCATCAACTCCGCTGGACCGGCCACATTGTCCGGATGCCTGACCACCGTCTCCCAAAGCAGTCGCTCTACTCTGAACTTAAGAATGGAAAACGGAATGTTGGTGGACAGGAAAAGAGATTTAAAGATGGCCTCAAAACCAACCTTAAAATTTCTGGCATAGACACTGAGAACTGGGAAGCCCTGGCCCTTGAGCGCTCAAGCTGAAGGTCAGCTGTGACCAGCAGTGCTGCAGAATTCGAGGAGGCACAAGTGGAGGGTGAAAGAGAGAAACGTGCCAACCCCGACCGGGACCGCCTTCCACCTGGAAACCAATGCCTTCACTGTGGGAGAAGATGCGGGTCAAGAATAGGGCTCCACAGCCACCTACGAATCCACAAGGAAACCCATCATGGAAGACCATCTTACTCATCCAACGAGGGATTGCCTAAGGAAAGGAAGACTCCTCAGCTCCTCCTCACTTTCAGCCATCAAAGTGCTATCATCTGCATTTCTAAGGTTGTTCATGTTTCTTTCAGCCATTTTAACTCCAGCCTTGGATTCGTCTAGCACTGCACATCCTCTTATGATGCATTCTGCATACAAGTTGAGTAGGGAGGGTGAGAGTGGACAGCCCTATTGTACTCCTTTCCCAGTCTTGAACCAGGCTTTGTTCCATGGTCTGACTGTTGCTACTTGGTCGTTAAACAGATTCCTCAGGGGACTTGCAAGGTGGCTTGATTTCTTGATTTAAGTCAACGGATTCTCCCCTATGAACCATCAAGATTGTTAAGATCTTCTGGAGAGGCCCTGCTCTCATCCCCACCATCCTCGCAATCGCGTCTGGTGGGGACGAGGGACAGGGCCTTCTCGGTGGTGGCCCCTCGGCTCTGAAACTCTCTCCCACTGGAGATTAGAACTGCCCCTTCCCTCCTGACCTTTAGAAAACAGGTGAAAACCTGGCTCTGGAAACTGGCATTTGACGAGTGAGTCAATAACTCGTGACTACACGGACGGATGGTGATGAACTACGATTTCATTTTGACGACTTGGCCTATGTAATTATAGATTGTATTTTAGTATTGTAATGTTTTAGTGTATTACGGGATGTGATGTTTTTAAACTATTGTCTGTGATACTGTTGTTGTGAACCGGCCTGAGTCCCTCTGCGGAGGGAGGTGAGAAGACCGGTATATAAAAGTTCTAAATAAATAAATAATAAATAAATTGGTCTCCCCCTTGGTCTACCACCAAGAACTTGCCACAATGTATTATGATCCACACAGTCAAAGGCTTTAGTTTTTTATACATAAGAAATATTTATTTAATTAGTCTATTGTTTATGTTTGTGCAGCAAGAAACTATATTAGCAGGCCTAATGCAGTTGAAAAGTCTGAAAGTTTAAATGTCGCTTTAATCGTGACTTTAGTTTATATCCTGTTTGCTTCTCTTGACTTTCTTTTGTATTCAAGGAAAGGATTGTCTCTTACAATGCTCCAGCAGTAGTCTGACAGCATTGACGGAGTCCATTCGCCTTGATCTCTTTTTTCCATAGTGCTTTATTTACACACAAGCGAGGCATAACTACAGTAAAAAGAACAATGTAAAACGATGTTTAACGATACTGTCTCCGTCTTCAACTGACTGACCCTCACCGTTCAAAAGTCTGGCCTTATATAGGGCTTTCTGGCTTTTGCACATGGCACTAACACTGCGTCATCAAACTTTCTAGAGTATTCTAGAATCTTCCATAGTGTAAGTCGCAACATGCATTTTTTCAACCATACGTGATCACGCGATTGCTTATATCATAAAAACTAGAGCCAATATACATTTTTAAATGTCATTTTCGTTTTCAGCACCCCAAAATCATAAAAGAACAACTATTTTCAGGCCCGCAACTTTTTCTCCGTTGAACAGTGTTAGAGGAAAGAATCTGGGTAACTGGTAGGAAGAATAAGGCCATATTAGACAATGTGTGGGGCTGAGTTAGAACTGGTCATTTTCAAAGGCTTGTTGAAACCCACCTTATTTGCAAGTGTGACTGGTGGGAATGGGAGACAGGGCCTTCCTTCTTGGTGGTGGCCCCTCAGCGATGGAACTCCCTCCCTAGCGACATTAATTATAGTATGATTATTATATTTTATTGTATGGTTTCTATTATATTATTATTATTATTATTATTATTATTATTGTGATGTTATGTTATCATTTTTATGTTCTTATTATATTATATTATATTATATTATATTATATTATATTATTACTATTATTACCGGGTGTTAGGAAATGTGGGAGTTGAAGTCTAGAACACGTGGAGGGAGAGCCATGCCTGGTCTAGGGGGAGCCTGGCATCCTTTTACTCTCTTCCTTCCTTCCTCCCTTCTCAGATGAGAACGAATGCCGCACAAAGCCTGGGATCTGCCCCAATGGCCGCTGCGTGAACTCCGTGGGCAGCTACCACTGCGACTGCAATGAGGGCTTCCAGAGCAGCCCCTCGGGCACCGAGTGTCTGGGTAAGTCGTGTCGCGGGATTTGCTGAAATGAGATATGGCAGGGAGGCCCTGCATTCAGTCCCACCTCTGTCTCAAGCGTGGTTGGTGGGGACGAGGGAAAAGAGGGCCTTTCCTTCTCGGTGGTGGCTCCCCGGCTTTGGAACGACCTCTCAAGAGTGATTAGATGAGCCCCCACTCTCCAACCTTTTGAATATCTCTGAAAACATGGCTCTTCACACAGGCCTTTGACCTTGTTTAGGAATCTTTAATGATTATATCCAAGGACCTAGAATCAGA
This sequence comes from Anolis sagrei ordinatus, assembly GCF_025583915.1. Taxonomy (NCBI): domain Eukaryota; kingdom Metazoa; phylum Chordata; class Lepidosauria; order Squamata; family Anolidae; genus Anolis; species Anolis sagrei. The sequence continues at coordinate 48,315,541 of NW_026847771.1, forward strand.
AGAGACCCCTAAAGACCATCTAGTCCAACCCCCTCCTGCCATTATGCATATGGCCGCTGTGGTCTCTACGCAGCTTTGCTCCTCAGAGGCAGAAACTGCATATTTGATAATAATAATAATAATAATAATAATAATACTTTCACAGGTAATGAATGTATCTTGTCTGAATGTATCTCCCCCTATGAACCACCTGAAAGATTAAGATCTTCTGGGGAGGCCCTGCTCTTGGTCCCACCTTGTTTGCAAGTGTGACTGGTTATTTATTTATCGTGTCAGGAGCAACCAGACATTTGTATTACATTTTTAACAAAACAAACAAACAAACAGACAAAACACAAAGTTTGCAAGCTTGGTATTCTATTAAATGTCCTTTGACCAGTATCTGGCCACTTGGAGTGCTTCTGGTGTTGCTGCAAGAAGGTCCTCCATTGTGCATGTAGCAAGGCTCAGGTTGCATTGCAGCAGGTGGTCAGTGGTTTGCTTTTCTCCACACTCACATGTCATGGATTCCACTTTGTAGTCCCATTTCTGAAGGTTGGCTCTGCATCTCGTGGTGCCAGAGCGCAGTCTGTTCAGTGCCTTCCAAGTCGCCCAGTTTTCTGTGTGCCCGGGGGAGTCTCTCATTTGGTATCAGCCATTGATTGAGGTTCTGGGTTTGAGCCTGCCACTTTTGGACTCTCGCTTGCTGAGGTGTTCCAGCGAGTGTCTCTGTAGATCTTAGAAAACTATTTCTTAATTTAAGTCATTGACATGCTGGCTGATACCCAAACAAGGAATGAGCTGGAGATGTCTCTGCCTTGGTCCTTTCACTATTGGTTGCTACTTCCCGGAGGATGTCAGGTGGTGCAATACCGGCTAGACCAGGGGTCCTCAAACTAAGGCCCGGGGGCCGAATACGGCCCTCCAAGCTCATTTAACCGGCCCTCGCTCAGGGTCAACCTAAGTCTGAAATGGCTTGAAAGCACACACAACAACAACAACCCTATCTTATCAGCCATAAGCAGGCCCACACTTCCCATTGATAAACTCATAAGTTTATATTTGTTAAAATTGTTCTTCATTTTACTTATTGTATTATTTTAAGTGTTTCTTGCACTACAAATAAGATATGTGCAGTGTGCATAGGAATTCATTCATTGTATTGTCGAAGGCTTTCATGGCCGGAATCCCTGGGCTGTTGTAGGTTTTTCAGGCTGTATGGCCATGTTCTAGAAGCATTTTCTCCTGATGTTTCATCTGCATCTATGGCAGGCATCCTCAGAGGCTGAGACCTCACAACTTCTGAGGGTACCTGCCATAGATGTAGGCGAAACGTCAGGAGAGAATGCTTCTAGAACATAGCTATACAGCCCGAAAAATCTACAACTCAGAATTCAATCATTTTTTAAATTATAATCCGGCCCTCCAACATCTTGAGGGACTGTGACCTGGCCCTCTGTTGTAAAAGTTTGAGGACCCCTGGGCTAGACAGTGTAGTTTCTCCAGTGGTGTAGGGTGCAGACACCCCGTGATAATGCGGCATGTCTCATTAAGAGCCACATCCACTGGTGGGAATGGGAGACAGGGCTTTCCTTCTTGGTGGTGGCCCCTCAGCGATGGAGCTCCCTCCCTAGCGACATTAGATCAGCCCCCTCCCTCCTAGCCTTCAGAAGGAGAGTAAAACCCTGGCTCTGGAACCAGGCCTTCGGAGAAGCAGCGCAATAATATAATATAATTGGAATATGTGTGATGACTACAGAACGGCCTCAGACTACGATTTTTGGATGGCGTGATTTTAATATTGAATGTAATTTGAAATTTTAAAATATGTATTAATTTTAATTCAGTGGATTTTGAGCTTAATGTTTATATGTGCTTAAGGCATTGAATAACTGCCATATGTAAGCCGCCTTGAGCCCCCCTTGGGGTAGAAAAAAACGGGATATAAATAGGGTAAATAAACAAATAATGATACTACTACTAATAATAATAATACTGTCCCGCTTGCTCTCTCCTTGCAGATGTGCGTCGGGGCTTGTGCTTCACAGAGGTGCTGCAGGCGATGTGCCAGATGTCCTCTACCAACCGGCAGCCAACCACCAAGTCGGAGTGCTGCTGCGCGGGGGGGCGGGGCTGGGGACCCCAGTGTGAGCTCTGCCCCTTCATTGGCACCGCACCGCATAGGAAGATGTGCCCCCATGGAACGGGGTCCGCCACCGATGGGCGAGGTGAGCCAGGACAAGACCCATCCGTATACTATACTATACTATACTATACTATACTATACTATACTATACTTATTTATTTGTCGTGTCAGAGCAGCCAGTCCATTATATTACATTTCTAACAGAACAAAGCAAACAAACAGAAGAATACACAACTTGTGAGTTTGGTAGCTGGTTAAATGTCCTTTGACCAGTATCTGGCCACTTGGAGTGCTTCCGGTGTTGCTGCAAGAAGGTCCTCCATTGTGCATGTGGCAGGGCTCAGGTTGCATTGCAGCAGGTGGTCAGTGGTTTGCTCTTCTCCACACTCGCATGTCGAGGATTCTACTTTGTAGCCCCATTTCTGAAGGTTGGCTCTGCATCTTGTGGTGCCAGAGCGCAGTCTGTTCAGTGCCTTCCAAGTCGCCCAGTCTTCTGTGTGCCCAGGAGGGAGTCTCTCATTTGGTATCAGCCATTGGTTGAGGTTCTGGGTTTGAGCCTGCCACTTTTGAACTCTCGCTTGCTGAGGTGTTCCAGCGAGTGTCTCTGTAGATCTTAGAAAACTATGTCTAGATTTAAGTCGTTGGCGTGCTGGCTGATACCCAAACAGGGGATGAGCTGGAGATGTCTCTGCCTTGGTCCTTTCACTATTGGCTGCTACTTCCCGGCGGATCTCAGGTGGTGCAATACCGACTAGACAGTGTAATTTCTCCAGTGGTGTAGGGCGCAGACACCCCGTGATAATGCGGCATGTCTCATTAAGAGCCACATCCACTGTTTTAGTGTGGTGAGATGTGTTCCACACTGGGCATGCATACTCAGCAGCAGAGTAGCATCAGCGCAAGGGCAGATGTCTTCACTGTATCTGGTTGTGATCCCCAGGTTATGCCAGTCAGCTTTGTATGATGTTGTTTCTAGCACCCACTTTTTGCTTGATGTTCAGGCAGTGCTTCTTGTAGGTAAGAGCACGGTCCAGAGTGACTCCCAGGTATTTGGGTGCGCTGCAATGCTCCAGTGGGATTCCTTCCCAGGTGATCTTCAGAGCTCGGGATGCTTCTCTGTTCTTGAGATGAAAGGCACATGTCTGTGTTTTAGATGGGTTAGGGATCAGCTGGTTTTCCCTGTAGTAGGCAGTAAGAGCACCTAGAGCTTCGGAGAGCTTCTGTTCTACACTATACTATACTATACTATACTATACTATACTATACTATACTATACTATACTATACTATACTATACTGTATTATATTTTAATACAAAAACCTATAAAGAATAATACCATTTAGAAGGCCTTCCTGATCAGGTTTGCAGATGGGACCAAATTGGGAGGGAGTACTAATCCTCCAGAGGACAGGATCCGGATTCAAAAGGACCTTCACAGATGAGAGAGTGGTTTGGCTAGAACTAACACCATGCATTCCAACAAGGACAAATGCAAGATATTCCATGTAGGCAGAAAAAAATGAAATGCCAAGATACAGGAAGGGGGACAGTGCCTGGCTCGACTACGGTCCATGTGAGAAAGATCTTGGCGTCTTCGTGGAACGTGAGCCAAGAGCGTGATGCAGCAGCTCAAAAAGCCAACAGGATTCTGGCTGCACCCAAAGGAGTCCAGTGTCCAGATTGAAGGAAGTCCTGGTGTCTCTCTCTTCCGCTTGCAAACTTTATTATGGTCCAAAGACCCAATTTGCACAGCAGAAAACGTGCAGAACAGATTCATCAATGAGTGTGATTCTGGATGCATATAAACATGGGTAAAAACACTGCAAATATATACAAGTCAAGTTTCAACCTGAATCCAACACAGCAAATTGTCTTAGGCAGGCTAAATCAGGAATTTGATCACTTGGGAGAAATTGTCACTTAGTAAAAACTTGACATGGAATTGGGATGACTTACCTACCCGGTAGTGGTTAATAATAATAATAATAATAATAATAATAATAATAATAATAATATAATTATATATGAATAATGTGAGTAATAATATATATTTTATATATAACATTGTAATTTATTTATTTATTTATTTATCGTGTCATCCGCAACCAGAACATTGTATTACATTTCTAACAGAACAAAACAAACAAAACAGATTTAAAAAAACACACAAATTTTGCAAACTTGGTAGCTGATTAAATGTCCTTTGACCAGTATCTGGCCACTTGGAGTGCCTCTGGTGTTGCCGCAAGAAGGTCCTCCGTTGTGCATGTGGCAGGGCTCAGGGTGCATTGCAGCAGGTGGTCAGTGGTTTGTTCTTCTCCACACTCGCATGTTGTGGATTCAACTTTGTAGCCCCATTTCTTAAGATTGGCTCTGCAGCTCGTGGTGCCAGAGCGCAGTCTGTTCAGCGCCTTCCAAGTCGCCCAGTCTTCTGTGTGCCCAGGGGGAAGTCTCTCATCTGGTATCACCCACGGATTGAGGTGCTGGGTTTGAGCCTGCCACTTTTGAACTCTTGCTTGCTGAGGTGTTCCAGCGAGTGTCTCTGTAGATCTAAGAAAACTATTTATTGTTTCAGAAGTGAATTGCGGATACAGTTGTAATTATTTAAAACCACAAGCAAAGTTAAAAACTTTGCTAAACGTCCTTTGACCAGAAGCTGGCCACTTGGAATGCCTCTGGTGTGGCTGTAAGAAGTTCCTATACTGTGCATGTGGCAGGTCTCAGGCTGCATTGTATTAAGTGGTCTGTGAAGAGCAAACCACAGACAACCTATTACAATGCAACCTAATTTTAAACCCAATTTAACTAATTTATGACGCCATAAATCCTTCCATCGGCGTGCATAAGAATGAGGAAGTACTCCATCAAGGACTTGTTGCCACAAGTGGAGGGTGAAGCGACAGCTCCCCCTGTGACCGGAATCGAGCATACCCTCATGAAGCCGGAAAAGCTGGAATGTTAAATTGCCTCTAGTCAGACCCCCTTCTGCCTTTAGGCAGGGGACACATAATCTGATCCCTCCTGACAGATAGCCCTCCAACCTGTGCTTCAAAGCCTCCATCCCTTCTGTTCCAAATAGAAGATGTAACTCACTCTCTCTTTCTTTCTTTTCCTCTCTTTCCCTTATTATTCCTGTGCTCCGTGGAGACATCGACGAGTGCAAAGTGCTGCCAAACCTCTGCCGCAACGGCCAGTGCATCAACAGCCTGGGCTCCTTCCGCTGCCATTGCCAGGCCGGCTATGGCCCCGACCTCACTGGAACGCACTGCCAAGGTCAAGGCGCTTCACTGGATTTCTCAATCAACTCTCTCTTTTATCATACTAATTTGAAAAATTAATATGAGACAATTGCATGGTAGCATGGGTGAGACAGGCGGTTCCCTAAGGGACAAACAAGAGAAGTTCTGTAAGCTTGTTCTTAAGTTGAATTTGTTTGTAAGTCGGAGCACAGACATTTTTTAATTGTAACACCAATCATATGTGTGTGTGTATACACACATACATGCGCGTGCACGCATGCTTTGGATGACATATGGAAGGGTTTGTAAGTCATTTGTAAGTTGGATGGTTGTAAACTGGGGAAGGCCTGAAATCGGTATTGTATCCTAGATTTGGAAGGGACCCCCAGAGGCCATCCAGTGCAGCCCTGTTCTTAACTAGGAGTCATTTGTAAGTCAGATGTCGTAACTCTGGGATGGCCTAGGTGTGTGTGTGTGTGTGTGTGTGTGTGTGTGTGTGTGTGTATGTGTGTGTGTGTGTATATGTATATGTATATATATATATATATATATATATATATATATATATATATGAGCTAGACATAGTATCCTAGATTTGGAAGGGGCCCCAAAGGTCATCCAGTCCAGCTCTGTTCTTAACTTGGAGTCCTTTACAAGTCCGATGTTTGTAACCCGTGTATGTATGTATGTATGCAGTATCAAAGATTTGAAAGGGACTCCTAAAGAAGGGCAACTATATGTTGCATGTTCCAGAGTAGGCAAATCAGACACTCTCCACATCAACACTGGCAAAGAAACAGCAAGAAATACTGTTTACCCACAAGCATAAAGAAATTACATATATTAGAAACCAACACTTTCTCATTACTTTATTTTCCAGATCAACAGACTGGGCCACAGCAACGCGTGGCAGGGGACAGCTAATATATATATATATATATATATATATATATATATATATATATGACTATGAATATATATATGAATATGAATATATATGAATATATATATATGTATTAATATATAAAGTACTAGCCGTCCCCTGCCACGCGTTGCTGTGGCCCACATGGGAGTTCTGTGTGGGAGGTTTGGTCCAATTCTGTCATTGGTGGGGTTCAGAATGCTCTGTGATTGTAGGTGAACTACAAATCCCAGCAACTACAACTCCCAAATGTCAAGATTCTATTTCCAAACTCCACCAGTGTTCACATTTGGGCATATTGAGTATTTGTGTAGAGTTTGGTCCAGATCCATCATTGTTTGAGTCCACAGTGCTCTCTGATGTAGGTGAACTACAACTCCAAAACTCAAGGTCAATGCCCACCAAACCCTTCCAGTATTTTCTGTTGGTCATGGGAGTTCTGTGTGCCAAGTTTAGTTCAATTCCATCATTGGTGGAGTTCAGAATGCTCTTTGATTATAGGTGAACTATAAATCCCAGCAACTACAACTCCCAAATGACAAAATCATATTTTTTTGAGTGATGGTCACTCCTTGTGTTGTGAGATGTTTTGTTGCCAAATTTGGTGTGATTTCATTCATTGGTTCTTTTTTTTTTAAGGTACTCATTATGCACAGAGCATCTATATAAATAAAAATGTAATGTATGTTCGTGCTACCATCAGAACTCAAAAACCACTGGGGGAATTGACACCAAATTTGGACACAAGACACCTAACAGTCCAATTTATGTCCTCTACTCAAAAAAAATGATTTTGTCATTTGGGAATTGTTGTTGCTGGGATTTATAGCTTACCTACAATCAAAGAGCATTCTGAACTCCACCAATGATGGAATTGGGCCAAACTTAGCACACAGGGCTCCCATGACCAACAGAAAAAACTGGAAGGGTTTGGTGGACATTGACCTTGAGTTTGGGAATTATAGTTCACCCACATCCAGAGAGCACTGTGGACTCAAACAATGATGGATCTGGATCAAACTTGGCACGAATATTCCATATGCCCAAATATGAACACAGATGGAGTTTAAGGGAAATAGACCTTGACATTTGGGAGTTGTAGTTGCTGGGATTTATAGTTCACCTACAATCAAAGAGCATTCTGAACTCCACCAATGATGGAATTGAACCAAACATGGCATACAGGACTTCCATGACCAACAGAACACACTGGAAGGGTTTGGTGGGCATTGACCTTGAGTTTGGGAGTTGTAGTTCACCTACATCCAGAGAGCACTGTGGACTCAAACAATGATGGATCTGGACCAAACTTGGCACAAATATTCCCTATGCCCAAATATGAACACAGATGGAGTTTGGGGAAATAGACCTTGACATTTGGGAGTTGTAGTTACTGGGATTTATAGTTCACCTACAATCAAAGAGCATTCTGAACCCTACCAACGACAGAATTGGGGCAAACTTCCCACACAGAACCCCTATGACCAACAGAAAATACTTAAGGCCATCCAGTCCAACTCCCTTCACCAGGGCAAGAAAACGTAATCAAAGCCCTCCTGACAAAGAGCCATCCAGTTATAAATATAGATAGATAGATATGATTCTCTCTCACACACAGAGATATAGTATCACAGATTTGAAAGAGACCCTTAAAGAAGGACTATGATATGTTGCATGTTCCAGAGTAGGCAAACCAGACACTCTTCACATCAACATTGACAAAGAAACAACAAGAAATACTGTTTACTCACAAGCATAAAGGAATTACATATATTAGAAACCAACACTTTCTCATTACTTTATTTTCCAGATCACCAGACTGGGCCACAGCAACGCGTGGCAGGGGACAGCTAGTATATATATATATATATATAGATAGATGAGATAGATATAGTATCATAGATTTGTTCTTAACTGGAAGCGGGATACAAATAAAGTGTGCAAGTCAGGGACGGCTTGTATAGATAGATAGATAGATAGATAGATAGATAGATAGATAGATAGATAGATATAGATATGAGATAGGTATCGTATCCTAGACTGGGAAGGGACCCCCAGAGGCCAGCTAACCAGCCCAGCCCTGTCCTTGACCACACTCAAGGATTTGGTGGATATTGACCTTGACTTTGGGAGCTGTAGTTCACCTACATCCAGAGAGCACTGTGGACTCAAACAATGATGGATCTGGACCAAACTTGGCACAAATACTTAGTATGCTGAAATGTGAAAGCTGGTGGGGTTTGGGGAAAATAGACCTTGACATTTGGGAGTTGTGGTTGCTGGGATTTATAGTTAACTTACAATCAAAGAGCATTCTGAACTCTACCAACGATGGAATTGAACCAAACTTGGCACACAGAACTCCCATGACCAAGAGAAAACACTAGAAGGGTTTGGTGGGCATTGACCTTGAGTTTGGGAATTGTAGTTCACCTACATCCAGAGTGCATTGTGAACTCAAACAATGATGGATCTGGACCAAAGCAGTCATTTGCAAGTGGGACGTTCCCCCTCCCAGGTCTTGACCTTGGCCTCCTCCTTCTTCTTCCCCTGCGGCAGACCTAGATGAGTGCAGCCAGTCCCCGAAGCCCTGCAACTTCCTCTGCAAGAACACGGAGGGCAGCTTCCTTTGCTCCTGTCCCCGGGGATACTTCCTGCAGGAGGACGGCAAGACCTGCAAAGGTAGGTGGCTTTGCCAAACTGCAAATCCCAGGATCCCATCTCATTGAGCTCTTCAGTTATAGATCATGTCCCTCCAAGAGGAGCTCCTGGTGCACCTTTCCCTTTGGCTTGGGCTCAGTACTCCAATCCCCACATGATGCCAGTCTAATGTACAGCCTCGTTTTGGCCAAGTCAGAAGTGAGCATGACACTCCTTGCTGAGAGGCCCTTTCTCTGCCCCCCTGCCCTGTGCCTCCAGACTTGGATGAATGCGCCACCAAGCAGCACAACTGCCAGTTCCTGTGCGTCAACGTGGTGGGGGGCTTCAACTGCAAGTGCCCCCCAGGCTTTACCCAGCACCACCACTCCTGCATCGGTGAGCCTTTGTGCTTTGGGGGGGTGGTGGTTTGGGGTCCACGAGTCCTCCTCCTCCATTGCCCACTCTGATGCACCCATGCTTGCCTTTGCGCAGACAACAACGAATGCACAGCCCAGCCCACCCTCTGCGGTTCCAAAGGGCACTGCCTCAACAGCCCCGGGAGCTACAGCTGTGAGTGCCAGAAGGGCTTCGTGCTCAACGGCGCCGGGAGCAGCTGCGAAGGTATCCTGACCGCATGGGAGGGTAGGAGGGCTCCCCAAAGGACATCTAGTACAGCCGCCTTCTGCCAGGCAGGAAGATCACTATAATTATACTGTCTTATTTATGTATTTATTTATAGTATTTATATTCCACCCTTTTCACCCCAAAGGGGACACAGGATGGATCACAATGCACACATACATGGCAAACATTCAATGCTGTTATATACTGACAAGACAGACACTGTACATAGATATACAGGCTGTTTTCCCATCTTCGGCATCTTGGAGGCTGTGCTTGGTTCCAGCCACAAGGGGGTGCTGTCGCTCCACTTTCCCTGCCAAAGAGCTTTGTTCGTAAACTTCCTCCATGATCAAATCGCCGGCATTTTTCTGGCATTTCCTTATGGGTGCCTTAAACACCTATTTATCTACTCACATTGCTGTTTTCAAACTGCTAGATTGGCAGAAGCTGGGCTAAAGGCCAGGAGCTCACCCTGACCTGGGCTTCAAACTGTCAACCTTTTGATTGGCAAGATTTACTGCAGCTGGCCTTATTATTATTATTATTATTATTATTATTATCATCATCATCATTACTATTACAAACCAAGAGTCGGAGTGGACCCCCAAAGGGACCCCAAATGGACCCCAAAGCAGGAAAATAGAAATATTATATTATTATTATTTGAAACACAACAAGATGAGTCCACAGAAGACAAGATCATTCTGTTGGCTGTTGTATTGGATCACATGTCAGACACTTCCCAAGCATCTAGGACTGTGTGATGTATCGGCAAATAATGTGTGGAGATCCCAGTAAGGTGGCCTTCTGCAGCTGGCAGATGGTAATTTTGTCAGCGCCAATTATGTTTAAGTGCAGGCCAAGGTCTTTAGGCACTGCACCCACTGTGCCAATCACCACTGAGACCACCTTTACTGGCTTGTGTAGTTTGATCCTAAAATCCTCATATCATGTCAGCTTTTCTAGTTGTTTCTCTTCAATCCTGCTGTCACCTGGGATTACAACATTGACAATCCACACTTTGTTTTTTAACACGATCGTGAGGTCACAGTCAAGTGCTCCAAAACTCTGTCTGTCTGAATTCGGAAGTCCCAGAGGAGTTTGATATGTTCATTTTCTGTATTTTTTTCCGGCTTGTGATCCCACCAGTTCTTTGTGGCACAGGTTCCAATGAATCATCTGAGCAATTTGTTATGCCTCTGCTTGTAGTCTGTCTGTCTCTTCTTGCAGCAGCTGAGGATGTGATCTATTGTTTCATCTGCTTCCTTGCAGAGTCTACATTTGCGATCTGTCGTCGACTTTTCAATTCTGGCTTTGATGGCATTTGTTCTAATGGCTTGTTCTTGGGCTGCCAGAATCAGGCCCTCCGTCTCCTTTTTCAGAGTCCCATTTGCGAGCCACAGCCATGTTTTCTCTTTGTCAATTTGGCTCTCAGTTTTTCCCAGGAACTCTCCATGGAGAGCCTTCTTTTGCCAGTTTTCTCTTCTGCTCTGGACATCACTACACGGGTGTAATGAGTAGATGATTGTCATCAGTTTTCTTGTTTTTCTGTCCAGATCATCCAAGTCTGCTTATGTCCAGTTCACAATCCCAGCAGTGTATCTAATGACGAGGATGGCCCAGGTGTTGATAGCCCTGATTGTATTTCCGCCATTTAATTTGCTCTTCAAAACCTTTCTGACTCCTTTATGACTTCTTTGCTGACCACACTTTTCACATGCCCATGCTTGATATTGTCCAGCTGTAGTATGCCCAGATATTTATAGGCTTCAGGCTGATTGCATTTTATGGTTTGTCCGTTTGGCATCTCTATGCCCTCGCTGTGAGTAATTTTCCCTTTCTTTAATGCCACTGTGGCACATTTGTCTAGGCCGAACTCCATACTGATATCAGTGCTGAAGATTCAGACTGTGTTGGTCAGTGACTGGATTTCTGATTTTCCATAAAGCTTTAGATCATCCAAGTGGGAATTTTTTTTGGTGAATTTGTTGCTGTTTGGTAGCCTAGGTTTGTTTTCTGTAGAATTACTGACATCATTGCAATGATGAACAGTGGTGACAGTTAGTCAACCTGGAAAATTCCTCTCTTGATGTTAACAGTTCCATAGCTTTCATTGCCCACAGACAACTCAGTTTTCCATTGTTTCATTGCATTTCATTGAACTTTCTAATATTTTCACAAACTCCGATGACATCTAGACATTTGATGATCCAACAATGTGGCAATGAGTCAAATGCTTTTTTGTAATCAATCCAAGTTGTATAGAAGTTTGTTTTGTGGCTTTTGCAATTCTCCGGTATCATTTTGTTAATCAGAAGCTGATCTTTTGTGCCCTTACTTCTTTTTATTCTACTGGCAAGATGTTATTTGCCTCCAAGTAATCCTGGATTTGATCAGCCATTGTGACTGCCAGTAATTTGGACATTGTAGGCAGACACATTATTGGCCTGTAGTTTCCTGGTGTTATCCTTTTTGCTGGATGTTTCTGTATCAAATACGGGGGACGCCTCGCTCGAGAGCAGTACGTGTGAAAAAGATCTTGGAGTCCTTGTGGACAACAAGTTAAACATGAGCCAACAATGTGATGTGGTGCCAAAAAAAGCGAATGGGATTTTGGCCTGCATCAAAGGAGCATAGTGTCTAGATCCAGGGAAGTCATGCTACCCCTCTATTCTGCTTTGGTTAGACCACACCTGGAATACTGTGTCCAATTCTGGGCACCACAATTGAAGGGAGATGTTAACAAGCTGGAATGTGTCCAGAGGAGGGCGACTAAAATGATCAAAGGTCTGGAGAACAAGCCCTATGAGGAGCGGCTTAAGGAGCTGGACATGTTTCCTGAAGAAGAGAAGCTGAGAGGAGATATGATAGCCATGTATAAATATGTTAGAGGAAGCCACAGGAAGGAGGGAGCAAGCTTGTTTTCTGCTTCCCTGGAGACTAGGACGCGAATCTCAAACTACAAGAAAGGAGATTCCATCTGAACATGAGGAAGAACTTCCTGACTGTGAGAGCCGTTCAGCAGTGGAACTCTCTGTCCCGGAGTGTGGTGGAGGCTCCTTCTTTGGAAGCTTTTAAACAGAGGCTGGATGGCCATCTGTCAGGGGTGCTTTGAATGCAATATTCCTGCTTCTTGGCAGGGTTGGACTGGATGGCCCATGAGGTCTCTTCCAACTCTTTGATTCTATATTCTATGTTCCCAGTTGTTATCCATTTGCTGATGTTTCCAGTTTGCAGCATCTCATTGAATTGTTCGGCCATTTTTGAGTGCAGGCTAATCAGATATTTAAGCCAAAATCCGTGCAGTTGATCATTGCCAGGTGATGTCCAGTTCTTGACTTTCTTCACTCTTTCAGTGATCATTTCTGTTGTTATTTCCAAGGTTCTCATTTCATTCTCTGAAAATTTGTTTTCAAAGTCTTTTATCTACTCAGCTATATTATTATTATTATTAGGTTCTTGTGGGTTTTTTCGGGCTATAGAGCCATGTTCTAGAGGCATTCTCTCCTGACGTTTCGCCTGCATCTATGGCAAGCATCCTCACTACCTCTGAGGATGCTTGCCATAGATGCAGGCGAAACGTCAGGAGAAATGCCTCTAGAACATGGCTCTATAGCCCGAAAAAACCCACAAGAACCTAGTGATTCCAGCCATGAAAGCCTTCGACAGTACATATTATTATTATTATTATTATTATTATTATTATTAGACTCCAAGAGTTTGAAGGGACCCCCAAAGGACATCCAGTCCAACCACTTTCTGCCAAACAGGAAGATAGAATTACTACATTACTACTACTATTACTACTACTACTACTACTACTACTACTACTAGACTCCAATCCCTTTCTGCCAGGCAGGAAGATGGAATTACTACATTGTTGTTGTTGATGTTGTTGTTGTTATTTTTAGTTGGAAGGGGCCCCAAAGGGCATCAAGTCCAGCCCCCTTCTGCCAGGCAGGAAGAATATTACTACTACTAAAAGTACTACTACTACTACTACTACTACTACTACTACTAGACTCCAATCCCTTTCTGCCAGGCAGGAAGATGGAATTACTACATTGTTGTTGTTGATGTTGTTGTTGTTATTTTTAGTTGGAAGGGGCCCCAAAGGGCATCAAGTCCAGCCCCCTTCTGCCAGGCAGGAAGAATATTACTTTTATTATTATCATTATTCTTCAAATGTAAGGCAGAGTCCAGTTCACGCCAAATTTTTGTGTTATTTTGGGACTTCTTATGGGAAAGCTATTAAGAAAAGAGCAGATTTCCTGAAAGAAAAACCAGGAAAATAAGATTCTGACTATAAATAGAAGGTCGGCTGCTGTCTTCACCTTGTTGCCTTGTTTTTTACTCGTGTTCTATTTTGAAATGGTCATATGACTGATCAAATAAATTATTATTATTATTATTATTATTATTATTATTATCATTATCATTATTAGACTCCTACCAAAGGACATCTAGACTTCCCAAATATTATTATTACTATTATTGATGTTGGTTAGAGATTATTATTATTATTATTATTACTATTATTAATAATATTATTATTATTGGTATTGGTTAATAGTTAACACAGTAAATAAGGTGCCATAACAGTGAGTCCTATGGCAGGGAGTTCCAGGGGTCAAAAGTGTAAAGACAAAAAGAGGGAGAGGCCATCACAGTGGGCCCTGTGGCGGGAAGTTCCGTAGATTAATACTCTACCCCTTTTCCCGCAGATGTGAATGAGTGCGAGGGCAACCACCGCTGCCAGCATGGCTGCCAGAACGTGCTGGGGGGCTACCGCTGTGGCTGCCCCCAGGGCTACGTCCAGCACTACCAGTGGAACCAGTGTGTGGGTGAGTGATCCACTGGGAAGAAGCGCCCGGGGCAACCATGATCTTCGACTCAGTTCCCCTTCTTGGCTTCCAAGCCCTTTTCCAGGCTCTCACAAGGCTTGCCGTTGGTCAGTTTACGTAAACCTCCAAGGAAGCCTTCCGCTGGAAGTTGTTCCATGCCGATTGGCTTCCTGTTTCTACAGCATCCCCTGTGGAGACCGGAGGCTGACTTTATATACCAGAGCTTCCCAAACATTTCCCTTTGTAAACATTAATTGTTCTTTAGAGGTTGAACCAACATTTTTGAAGAGATATGGACACATTGTTACATTGTAGTCACAAATGTAAAGGGGCACAACAAACCTGAAGGTCCTCAAGTAAATCAATTCAATGAAATGAATCATCATCATCATCATCATTTATTTCTCTCCTGCCTTTCTCCCTGTAAGCTTCCATTACACTGTTCAACGGAGAAAAAGTTGTGGGCCTGAAAATAGTTGTTCTTTTATGATTTTGGGGTGCTGAAAACAAAAATGACATTTAAAAATGTATATTGGCTCTAGTTTTTATGATATAAGCAATCACGTGATCACGTATGGTTGAAAAAATGCATGTTGCGACTTACACTATGGAAGATTCTAGAATATTCTAGAAAGTTTGATGATGCAGTATTAGTGCCGTGTGCAAAAGCCAGAAAGCCCTATATAAGGCCAGACTTTTGAACGGTGAGGGTCAGTCAGTTGAAGACTGAGACAGTATCGTTAAACATCGTTTTACATTGTTCTTTTTACTGTAGTTATGCCTCGCACGTGTGTAAATAAAGCACTATGGAAAAAAGATATCAAGGCAAATGGACTCCGTCAATGCTGTCAGACTACTGCTGGAGCATTGGAAGAGACAATCCTTTCCCTGAATACAAAAGAGAAGTCAAGAGAAGCTAACAGTATATGAACTAAAGTCACGATTAAAGCGACATTTAAACTTTCAGACTTTTCAACTGCATTAGGCCTACTAATAGAGTTTCTTGCTGCACAAACATAAACAATAGACTAATTAAATAAATATTTATCATGTATAAACTATTGGCAATATAATTTGACTAAAATTTTCACAGTTTATATACATGCAGTAAGGTTAGGCGCATTATCATAATATTAACGAATTACCTATTGTGGAGAAAATTGAAATAGCTGTTGCATAAAAACCAGAGCCAATTAACACATTTAATTATTATATTTGAATTCAGCATGTTAAATTTATTAAGAAACGGCACATTTAGTTTCCGCAACTGAGAAAAACTGAAAATTTGTAGAACAGTGTTATTATTGTTGTTGTTGTTGATGATGATGATGTTGATACATTCTTAGAATTCCAGAGGGGTTCAATGTGATGGGATCCTGTAGTTTGACAAGGCCTTGATCTTTTTCTGCGAAAGGATGCTGGTGTCCCACCAAAGTACAAATCCCAGCATGGCATAGCATGGACCCAATTCAATTCAATGAGAGGTGGTGTCCCTCCAAGAGGAGCTCCGGGTGCCACTTCCCCTTTGGCTTGGGCTCAGCGTTAAGATTGCGCCGTAGGATGTCAATCTCACTCTCACTGCCTTTGTTCCGCAGACGAGAACGAGTGCTCTGGCACCTCCTCCTCATCGTCGTCCTCCTCCTGCGGCTCGGCCTCCTGCTTCAACACCTTGGGCAGTTTCCGCTGCGTCTGCCCCTCGGGCTTCGACTTCGACCAGACCTCAGGCGGCTGCCAGGATGTCAACGAGTGCGCATCCGGAGCCGGCAGCGCCTGCAGCTATGGATGTGCCAACACCCAGGGCGGCTTCCTCTGCGGCTGCCCAGCAGGGTTCCTCCGGGCTGGACAGGGGTGAGAGAGAGAAAGGCGGCAGGGCAGGCAGAAATATACTTTTTTTTGGGTTGTTGTAGGTTTTTCCGGGCTATATGGCCATGTTCTAGAGGCATTTTCTCCTGACGTTTCGCCTGCATCTATGGCAAGCATCCTCAGAGGTAGTGAGGTCTGTTGGAAGTAGGAAAATGGGTTTATATATCTGTGGAATGACCAGGGTGAGACAAAGGACTTTTGTCTGCTGGGGCTAGGTGTGAATGTTTCAGCTGATCACCTTGATTAGCATTCAATGGCTTGGAAGTGCCTGGGGGAATCTTTTGTTGAGAGTGATTTTATGTGCCTGTTTGTTTCCCCTCTGTTGTTTTGCTGTTGTAATTTTTGAGTTTTTTAATACTGGTAGCCAGATTTTGTTCATTTTCATGGTTTCTTCCTTTCTGTTGAAATTGTCCACATGCTTGTGGATTTCAATGGCTTCTCTGTTCTCTCTTTTTTTCTCTCTTCTCTCTTTTTTTTTTTTTGTCGTGTCAGGAGCGACTTGAGAAACTGCAAGTGTGAGAGAATTGGCCGTCTGCAAGGACGTTGCCCAGGGGACGCCCAGGATGTTTTGATGTTTTTACCATCCTTGTGGGAGGCTTCTCTCATGTCCCCGCATGAGGAGCTGGAGCTGATAGAGGGAGCTCATCCGCCTCTCCCCGGATTTGAACCTGTGACCTGTCGGTCTTCAGTCCTGCCGGCACAGGGGTTTAACCCACTGCGCCACCGGGGGCTCCATAAATATACTACTATTACTTCTACTACTAATAATAATATTTATTTATTTATTTATTTATTTACTTTGCTTCTATACCGCTGTTCTCAGCCCGAAGGCGACTCACAGCGGTTCACAGTCAGTAAAAACAGCAATAATTCAATGCAACATATAACAACAATTAACAACTTAACACATTACCCGCTCAGTAAACAATTACTACCATAACCAAACCCAATCGTCTCATCGTCAAAAACATAATCCAGATTCGTCATCCATTGTTCATTCCTATGTTCATTACCAATCATTGTACTAGTTATTTGAACGCCTGCACACACAGCCAGGCCTTCAGTTTTTTACGGAATACCATGAGAGATGGGGCCGATCTAATGTCCATGGGAAGGGCGTTCCACAGCCGAGGGGCCACCACCGAGAAGGCCCTATCTCTCGTCCCCACCAACCGTGCTTGAGAAGCCGGCAGGATCGAGAGCAGGGCCTCCCCGGAAGATCTCAAAGTCCTGGTGGGTTCATAGGCAGAGATGCGGTCGGATAGGTAGCTTGGGCCGGAACCGTTTAAGGCTTTATAGGCCAACGGCAGCACCTTGAATTGAGCCAATGGAGCTGGCGCAACAGGGGGGTCGTATGCTCCCTGCATTCCGCTCCTGTTAGAATCATGACTGCCGCACGTTGGACTAATTGAAGCTTCCGGGCCGTCTTCAAGGGCAACCCCACGTAGACAGCGTTGCAGTAGTCTAGGCGGGATGTAACCAGAGCGTGGACTACCGTGGCCAAGTCAGATTAATATTATTATTATTTATTTGATCAGTCATATGACCATTTCAAAATAGAACACGAGTAAAAAAAACAAGGCAACAAAGTGAAGACAGCAGCCGACCTTCTATTTATAGTCAGAATCTTATTTTCCTGGTTCTTCTTTCAGGAAATCTGCTCTTTTCTTAATAGCTTTCAGAATAAAAAGGCTTACTCTGATTATGCTGGATCTTTCCTGCCCTTGCAAGAGGGATGTCAGAATATCATTTCTGTTGGGAGACCTGCAGTTGGATAATATTGGATGTAAATATCTGTCTCGCAGTTCAGTATATGCTGGACAGTCAATTAAGAAATGTTCAATGTCTTCCACTGTTTGTTCTCCCCAGACGCAGAATCTCTCACTTCTTGGGATGTTACAGTAGTGCCCGGTTTGCACCATAGTACCGAGTTGTTCAAACCTAGCCCTAGTATATATTCTTCTTAAGGGTAGAGGAAGTGGAATAGTTAGGTAGTGCTCTAAATGAATATTCCTTTTTGTGAGAAGCTAAAAACCTTGTGGCTGAAGACCTACCTATGCTCTCTAGTTCCAGCTACTTCTACTACTAATAATAATGTATACACAGCCTTTTTGAGTCTCCTAGTGGAGAGATAAAGTGGGGTGTACATAAATATAATAATAGATACATAGACACTTTGAATCTCCTTTGGGAGAGATAAAGCTGGGTATCAATAAAGTTATTATTATTATTATTATTATTATTATCAAATGTCTGGATGTCATTGGGGTTTGTGAAAATATTAGCAAGTTCACTGAAAATGCATTGAAACAAGGGAAAACTGAGTTGTTTGTTGGCAACGAAGCTATGGAACTGTTAGCATCTGGGACTTCCAAATTCTGACTGACAGAGTTTTGGATCACAAGACTCCTGACCTCACAATCATGGGAAAAAATGAAGTATGGATCGTTGATGTCGCAATCCCAGGCGACAGCAGCATTGAAGAGAAACAACTGGAAAAGCTGACACAATATGAAGATTTAAATACCTAACTGCAAAGGCTCTGGCACAAACCAGTCAAGGTGGTCCCAGTGGCGATCGGCACACTGGGTGCAGTGCCTAAAGACCTTGGCCTGCACTTAAAAACTATTGATGCTGACAAAATCACCACCTGTCAGCTGCAAAAGGTCACCCTACTCGGACCTGCACACATTACTCGCCTATAGATCACACAGTCCTAGACACTTGGGAAGTGTCCGATATGGGATCCAATACAAAAGCCAGCAGAGTGATCTTGTTTGCTGTGTACTAATCTTGTTGTGTTTCTAATATTATTATTATTATTATTATTATTATTATTATTATTAATAATAATAATAATAATAATAATAATAATAGTAGAATCATAGATGCATAGCCTCTTTGAATCTCCTTTGGGAGAGATTAAGTGGGGCATAAATAAGTATTATTATCATCATCATAATTCAATGCATTAAGTTCAGATGCAGAAGCGAAACCCAGGTCTATACAAAGAAATCCACGTATGTTTCGTAGACACCGTTAGAGCCTAATGATGATTTTGGATTATCGCAGAAAGCCTTTGGGAGAGATAAAGAAGGATATACATAATAATAATAATAACAACAACAACAACAACAATATACAGGACACAGGTCACCCCAAGTTACAAACAAGAAAGGGGTCCTATGACACGACCTTATTTCCTGGTTTGGTGTGAAGACAGGAAATAAGGCCATGACATAGGTCTTTCCTGTGTATATTTGAAATCTGGGAGAGCGTTGCCATGGAAACAGGAGCAATGCAGGGGAGGAGCCAAGGTGAATAAACTGTCCGTTGGAACTTTGTTGCATTCCCTACAGCATGCTTTTGAATTAAAGCCTTCCAACTTTGTTTGTGAGGTATTACAGGCTGTATTTATTATTTATTTATTTAAAACATTCTATTTCTATTAGTGGGGTTGCCTTTGAAGACAGCTCGGAAGCTCCAACTAGTCCAACGCTCGGCAGCCATGATTTTAACAGGAGCGGAGCGCAGGGAGCATACAACCCCCCTGTTGCGCCAACTCCACTGGCTACCGATCTGCTACCGGGCTGAATTCAAAAGTGCTGGCGTTGGCCTTTAAAGCCCTAAACGGTTCCGGCCCAAGCTACCTATCCGACCGCATCTCTGCATATGAACCCACCAGGACTTTAAGATCTTCCGGGGAGACCCTGCTCTCGATCCCGCCTGCTTCTCAAGCTCGGCTGGCGGGGACGAGAGATAGGGCCTTCTAGGTGGTGGCTCCTCAGCTGTGGAACGCCCTTCCTACGGACATTAGACTAGCACCATCTCTAATGGTATTCCACAAAAAAGTGAAGACCTGGCTGTTTGAGCAGGCGTTGGAATAATTAGTGCAATGATTGGTTAAAGAACACTGGAATGGAACAATGGATGACGAATCTGGAACATGTTTTTGATGACGAGACGACAGTGAATGGGTATTGTAGTAACTGTTTATTAATTGTGTAATGTGTTAGGTTGTTAACTGTTTCTATACTGTAGCACTGAATTTTTGCTGTTCGTATTTGTTGTGAACCGCTGTGAGTCGCCTTCGGGCTGAGAACAGCGGTATATAAGTAAGGTAAATAAATAAATAAATAAATAATATTCCGCCCTTCTCACCCCACAGGGGACAACATATACAGTATATGGCAAACATTCAAGGCCATGACATAAATCCATAAATATATACAAACGTTAAAATCACTTCTATCCACTGTAGGTTGGTTCTTAAGTTGAATCTGTATGTAAGTTGGAACAGGGACATTCTCTAACTCCAGTCACACATGCACACACATTGACAGCCCAGAAGTTACGAGCAAGAGAGGTCTTGTAGGTTAGTTCTTAAGTTGAATGTGTACGTAAGGTGAGCACGAGATTCAAGTGAATACAGAATGATGATGTGTGTGTATTTCCACCATGTTTCCGCAGGCACTGCATCTCGGGCCTGGGCTTTGGCAAGGAAGCCGAGGGTGAAGAGGAGGAGGAAGAGGAGGAGAACCTCTTGTCCCCGGAGGCCTGCTATGAGTGCAAGCTCAACGGGTTCCCCAAGAGGGGCCGCCACCGTCGCAGCCCTAACAATACCCTTATACAACAGGTACGTGGCGCCCCTCTCAGCCAGGAGTTGCTCATAAATCAGGTGTCTGCAACTCAGGGATGGTCCCTTTGTGGAGGTGTGCATAAATATGAGCTAGATATAGCTTCAGAGGTGTTGTACGGACTCCCAGAGGCCTGGCTCCATCTACTACAAGTGTTGAGGCTCCTTGCAATAGAGACGAGCCTTGCAAGGCTCCTTTCTCAAATAAAGAGCATTGAAGGAACACTAAAAAAGCCTTTTGATGAGAAGAAGGAGAAGGAGAAGGGGGAAGAGAGCTCTCCAGGCAGGAAGGAAGCCAAACACCTTGAAGGCCACAGACCTAGGAAACAGAGGGGAAAAGCAAGGCAACAGGCCTGGCTCCATCTGCTACAAGGGTTGCGGCTCCTTTCCTTCCAATGAAGGCACTCTAAAGAGGAGGAGGAAGGAGGAGGTGAAAGTGCAGATAGAAAATGCAGAGGCCCAGGAAACAGAGGTGAAAACAAGGCAGCAGGCCTGCAATATAGTGGGGCCTGCATTATAGTGGGGCTCCCTCTGTCCCCAATGGCTCCATCTACTCCAGTGATTCCCAACCTGTGGTCCATGTACCACCAATAGTCTCCAAGAACTAAGATATGGTCTGTTACTTCATTTTTACTACACCATTGCAACAAGAGCGACAGGTCTCTCAAAGCCCCCTTATAGTGCCGATTGTTTTTAAATATGGTTTTCTATATATATATAATCTTTATTAAGTTTCCAATTTACATTTTAAAAAAAAGAAAGAAAGGAAATCCGTGGAGTAACAATTAACAGAAACACCCGAAGAGTTGTGAGGTATAAAAAGAAACAGAGAGAGAGAGAATATATATATATATATATATATATATATATATATATATATATATATATATAAGAAAAATAAATAAAGCCCACCACCTCTTTAAAAGCTGGAGTAATAGAGGTTGTTGACTTCCCGGGGTCTTCTTAAGGTCTATTCAATCTTCTTTCTTCCCTTCCTTTCGAACTCTTATCTCCTCAACTTCTTTCTCCTTCTCTTCTTTCTCTCCATCTCTTTCTTATCTAGATCAGAATCTTCTTGTTTTTTTGTCTGAAGTAGTCCATCACTTCTTCCCAGTGTGTTTCCTTCATGTTCATCCCTTTACTTCTTGATATTAGAAAGGTGAGCCTGTCCATATTTTTTATTTCTAAAATTTTGGTTAATCTTTCGTTCTCGTCCGGTATCTCCTTTTGTTTCCACCTTCTAGCGTAGCAGATTCTTGCTGCGGTTGTTATTAAAAATAAAATTTTGTCTGTGTTTTTCTCTATTTTTAGATCATGCATCCCCAATAAAAAAAATTCCGCCTTCCATGGTATGTTAATCTTTAAGATGTCTTGCAATTCTTTTTGTACCTTTCTCCAATATTCCTTTGCCTTTTTACACGTCCACCAAATATGGAAATATGACCCCTCTTCTTCCTTACATTTCCAGCAATCTGTACTGAAATTTTTATTCCCTTTACCTATTTTTTGGGGGGTCATATACCAGCGGTGTGCTGTCTTTAACCAATTTTCTTTCAAATCAGTGGCGTAACAATACTTTAGTTTTTCCCTCCAGACTTTTTCCCATTCTTCCTGTCTTATATTCCTTCTTATATTTTCATTCCATCTTCTTTTGTAGTTTTTTTCTCCTTTAGCTTCCAATTTCCACTCCAACAGTTTTTTGTATATCTTTGTTATTAATTTGTTTCTTGAGTCCAATATCTTATCCCAGAAGTTTTTTTCTTGACTAAAGCCAATCTTTTTGTCATTTTTGTACTTTTCTTTGATACTCCAGTATTCTAGCCGTGATACCTTTTGGTCCACCGTGTTTAATTCTTCCTGTGATTTTAGAGTCAGATTTCCTCCCTCTTTTTTTAGTAGGTCTTTATACTTTACCCATTCATGCCATCCTGTACACCTCCTTTGTCCAGCTTCCAGGGGAGAAACCCACATTGGGGTTTTGTTGCACAATCTGTCTTTATATTTCTCCCATATATTCAAAACCGTAGATCTTCTAAAATGATTCCCGAAGTTCTTCTCATTCTTCTTCCCCTTGTACTATATATAGGTGTGCCAGCCTTCTCTTAGATCTGACCCCTCCAATATCAATAGCTTCTTCTTTTCTAGTTTCGCCCAGTCCTTGGCCCAAATTAGTGCATTCGCTTCCATGTATAGCTCGAGGTCTGGCACTGCTAGTCCTCCATTTTCTTTCCTTTCCGTCAAATTATCAAAATTAATTCTCGGTTTTTTATTTTTCCAAATAATTTTTTTAATGTCTTTATTCCATTCCTTTATTATTTTTTGGTTTCGGACAATCAGTAGATTTTGAAATAAAAATAACAATTTGGCAGTATCATCATCTTAACCGTTGCAATCCGCCCTAACAGTGATAGGTTTAGATTTTTCCACCTTTCCATCTCTTTCTTTATCTCCTTCCAATTCTCTGTATAGTTATTTTGTAGTAATTGTAGATTTTTCGACGTTAATATTATCCCTAAGTACTTCAACTTTTTGACTATTTGTATATTCCATTTGTTTTTTATTTCTTCTTGATCTTTTTTCTCAATATTCTTAGTTATTGCCTTTGTTTTTTCCATGTTGATTTTGAAGCCCGAGACTTTCCCAAATTCTTTTATTGTTTTTATCCATTCCTCTAAGTTATTTTTGGGGTCCTCAATTACACAGATCACGTCGTCCGCATATGCCCGAATTTTATATTCTTGCCCTTGAATCTTTGCGCCTGCCAATTTCTTTTCCTCTCTTCTTTTCCTTAAATATGGTTTTCTGTCAGTGAGCAAATGTTTGACACGACCTTCTGGCAAACAAACTAGTCCAATGTGGGCTAAACAAAACTACGGTGAGGTGAATCTGTAATTGGTTAAATGGACGAACCCAGAGGGTGCTCACCAATGCTTCCTCTTCATCCTGGAAAGAAGTGACGAGCAGAGTGCCGCAGGGTTCTGTCCTGGGCCCGGTCCTGTTCAACATCTTTATTAATGACTTAGACGAAGGGTTAGAAGGCAGGATCATCAAGTTTGCAGATGACACCAAATTGGGAGGGATAGCCAATACTCCAGAGGACAGGAGCATGATTCAAAACGATCTTGACAGATTAGAGAGACGAGCCAAAACTAACAAAATGAAGTTCAACGGGGACAAATGCAAGATACTCCACTTTGGCAGAAAACAAAATGCAAAGATACAGAATGGGGACGCCTGGCTCGAGAGCAGTACGTGTGAAAAAGATCTTGGAGTACTCGTGGACAACAAGTTAAACATGAGCCAACAATGTGATGTGGCGGCAAAAAAAGCCAATGGGATTTTGGCCTGCATCAATAGGAGCATAGTGTCTAGATCTAGGGAAGTAATGCTACCCCTCTATTCCGCTTTGGTTAGACCACACCTGGAATATTGTGTCCAATTCTGGGCACCACAATTCAAGAGAGATATTGACAAGCTGGAATGTCTCCAGAGGAGGGCGACTAAAATGATCAAGGGTCTGGAGAACAAGCCCTAAAAGGAGCGGCTTAAGGAGCTGGGCATGTTTAGCCTGAAGAAGAGAAGGCTGAGAGGAGATATGATAGCCATGTATAAATATGTGAGAGGAAGCCACAGGGAGGAGGGAGCAAGCTTGTTTTCTGCTTCCCTGGAGACTAGGACGCAGAACAATGGCTTCAAACTACAAGAACGGAGATTCCATCTGAACATGAGGAAGAACTTCCTGACTGTGAGAGCCATTCAGCAGTGGAACTCTCTGCCCCGGAGTGTGGTGGAGGCTCCTTCTTTGGAAGCTTTTAAACAGAGGCTGGATGGCCATCTGTCAGGGGTGATTTGAATGCAATATTCCTGCTTCTTGGCAGGGGGTTGGACTGGATGGCCCATGAGGTCTCTTCCAACTCTTTGATTCAATGATTCTATGATTCTACTGGGTAGCATATGTTCCATACCAGAAACAAGAGTTGATGTGTTCCATCCAATGCGATTTTCTGAATCAGCACTCCAAATAACCAAACCGAATCTAAAGTTGACCAAAAACTGATTTGTAACCCTTTTGGTGCTAATGTTGGAGAGTTGTCCCTGGTCAAAGAGGTCCCTGGTCAATTAGTCCCTGGTCAAAACAAGGCCAGGAAGCACTGATTTCCTCCAAGTGTTGAGGCTCCTTCTAATAGAGAGAGGCCTCGTGAGGCTCCTTTGTCAAATGTAGGCTCATTAAAGAAAGGACTTTGATAAGGAGAAAGGCAGGTCAGAAGCCACACACTTTGAAGTGCACATCCCTAGGAAACAGGTGAAAGGCAAGGCAGCAGGCCTGCATTATAGTTGATCTCTGTGTGTCCCCAATGACTCCATTTACTCCAAGTGTTGAGGCTCCTTTCCTTCGAAAGAGGCCTCGTGAGGCTCCTTTCTCAAATGTAGGCACATGAAAGAAAGGCCTTTGATGAGAAGAGGAAGGGAGAAATGGCTTCTCCAGGCAGGTCAGAAGCCACACACCTTGAAGTGCACAATTCTAGGAAACAGAGGCGAAAAGCAAGGCAGCAGGCCTACATTCCAGTGGGGCTCCCTCTGTCCCCAGTGGCTCCATCCATTCCAAGTGTTGAGGCTTTTTCCCTTCCAGCAGAGAGGCCTCCTGAGGCTCCTTTCTCAAATGAAGGCACAATGAAGAGGAGGAAAAGGGAGGTGACCTTTCCGGGCACACCTTGAAGTGTGTGCATCTTGGAAGCATGACTTACTAGACTCCAAGGGTGGGTGTTTCCAATGGCCCCCTTCCCGCTGACCGCCTCTTCTCTTCTCTTCTGGACAGGACCAGGACCGGGACCAGGAGAGGGAGGACGTGCTGAGCCTGGCCAGCCTGGACGTGGGCTCCCCGCTGGGGCTGTGGCTGAACCTCTCTCGCCTGGGGGCCGGGGAGCCCCTGCTGGCTCTGCTGCCGGCCCTGGCCCCACTGGAGGGCCGTCTGCGCTATGTGATCTCCAGCGGGGGCGAGGAGGGGCTCTTCGGCATCCAGGAGAAGGGGGGCCGCAGCCTGCTGCTCCTGGCCCCCCAGAAGCGGATCCTCCCCCCACCGGGTACCTACCGCCTGGAAGTGTCCAGCCGGCCCCTCTTCCGCCGGAGTGAACTGCGGGAACGGGCCCCGGAGATGGGGGGCACCCTGCGGCTGCGGCTGCACATCCACCTCTTCTAGCACGGTGGGGGACCCTACTACCTTCCTTCCTTCCTCCCAGCCCTGCTCCGCTCTTCCTTCCTCCCGCCTCTGGACTCTCCAGATCGGGCGAGGAAACAGACCCCGAAGCCAACGCCTCTCCTCCATTCCCCATGGCCATTTCCCAATCTTTTGATCTCATCAGACAGGGAAAACCCCTTCCCGCCTCCTCCTCCTTTGCTGTTCCCCATCTCTTTGCTCCCTCCTTTATCGGGACATTTAGCCCAGTCCAAAGCCCAGGGACCTCATCGCATTAGGAAATGCTCCATGAGGTTTTTAGGCTGTCTGGCCACGTTCCAGTAGCATTCCCTCCTGACGTTTCGCCTGCATCTGCAGCTAATCGCATCTTCAGATGATCTGTTGCCAGCGAGGCAAGTGGAGTGTAGATATATCCCTGTGGAGTATAATGTCCAGGGTGGGAGAAAAAAAACCTTGAAGCAAGTGTGAATGTTACAATTAGCATTTGAGCTTAAATTAGCATTTGAGTTGTCATGAAGTTTGCAAAGTCAAATCAATGCAGGAATCTGCATAGAGGTATCCTAGCTTCTGTTGCCTAGAGGCATTCTGTTTGGGAGGTGTTCACTGGCCCTTGATTGCTTCCTGTCTGGAGTTCCCATTTTTTGAGTGTTGTCCTTTATTTACTGTTTTGATTCTGGCATTTTTAAAATACTGGTAGCTAGATGTTGTTCATTTTCATGGTTTCCTCCTTTCCATTGAAATGGTTCATGTGCTTCTAGTGGATTTCAATGGCTTCTCTGCGTAGTCTGACATAACAGAGGGTGCCTCCAGGCAACAGAAGCCGGGCTACCTATATGCAAGTACTCTCACTGATTGACTCTGCAAACTTCATGGCTACTCCAGTGCTAACACAAGGTGGCTAATGATAACATTCACACTGGCTCTAAACCAGGCATGGGGAAATTGAGCCCTCCAGGTGTTTTGGACTTCAACATTCACACTGGCTCTAAACCAGGCATGGACAAACTTGGGCCCTCCAGGTGTTCTGGACTTTAACTGGACAAAAACTGTTACGCTGCAGAAGAGATGCAAGACAGCAATCCGGGAAACCAGCTTGAAAGCATCTGAATGAGAATCAAGGGAACTGGGACTCAAAAAGATCTTGTTGTAGGCGTCTACTGCAGACCGCCAAGCCAGGATGAAGAACTTGATGAAGTCTTCTGCCAACAGGTCACCAAACAGGCACAAAGAAGAGATATAGTAGTCATGGGCAATTTCAACTATCCCGATATTTGCTGGAAAACAAACTCGGCCAAGAGTACAAAGTCCAACAAATTCCTTGCTTGCCCTGCAGACAATTTCATGATCCAGAAGGTAGAAGAGGCAACAAGGGGGTCGGCTACTCTCGATCTCATCCTAACAAATGCGGAGGACCTGATTGATGCAGTTGAAGTGGTTGGATCCTTAGGGGCAAGTGACCATGTGCTCCTGAAGTTTGAGGTCCAAAGGAAGGCCAAAACTAAGACAAGTCAAATCTGCATTTTGGACTTTAGGAGAGCTGATTTCAAAAAAATGAAGGAAATACTGAGCAGCATTCTGTGGACACAGATACTAAAAGACAAGGCAGTTACAGACAGATGGGAGTTTTTCAAGAGTGCCAACAAAGAGAAAAAATAGGACAAGTGCAAAGAAGCCAGAATGGATGTCCAAAGAACTTCTAACTGTGCTAAGACTCAAAAAAGACATGCACAAGAAGTGGAAAAGGGGAGAAATCACCAAAGTAAAATTCAAACAAATAGCCAACTCCTGTAGGGAAAAGGTTCGCAGGTCTAAAGCACAAAACGAGCTCAGGCTTGCCAGGGACATTAAAAACAATAGAAAGGGCTTCTTTTCTTATGTTAGTAGAAAAAGGAAAAACAAGGAGGCAATAGGGCCTCTTCGAGAAGTAGATGGGGCAATGCTGACAGGGGATAGGGAAAAGGCAGAACTACTTAATACCTTCTTTGCCTCGGTCTTCTCACAAAAAGAAAGTCATCTTCAACCTCAGCAAGATGGAGTGGATGAGGGATTAGAGGACATCCAACCCCAAATTGGGATACAAGTCACCCAGGAGTACCTGGCCACTCGAGTTCAGGTTCTCAGGGCCAGATCAACTACACCCAAGAGTATTGAAGGAACTAGCAGAAGTCATATCGGAATCATTGACAGTCATCTTTGAGAGTTCTTGGAGGGCCAATGTGGTCCCAATCTTAAAGAAGGGAAAAAAGGATGACCCAAACAATTACTGTCCGGTCAGCCTCACGTCGATACCAGGAAAGATTCTGGAAAAGATAGTTAAGGAAGTAGCCTGCAAACACTTAGAAATGAATGCGGTCATCACTAATAGTCAACATGGATTTATCAGAAACAAGTCATGCCAGACTAATCTGATCTCTTTTTTCGATAGAGTTACAAGCTGGGTAGATGCGGGGAATGCCGTGGATGTAGCGTACCTGGATTTCAGTAAGGCCTTCGACAAGGTCTCCCACGACCTTCTGGCAAACAAACTAGTCTGATGTGGGCTAGGCAAAACTACGGTTAGGTGGATCTGTAATTGGTTAAGCGGACGAACCCAGAGGGTTCTCACCAATGCTTCCTCTTCATCCTGGAAAGAAGTGACGAGCGGAGTGCCATAAGCAGGGTTCTGTTCTGCGCCTGGTCCTACTCAGGATCTTGATTAGTGACTTAGACGAAGGGTTAGACAAAGTTGCAGGCGACACCAAATTGGGAGGGATAGCCAATACTCAAGAAGACAGGAGCAGAATTCAAAGCCATCTTAACAGATTAGAGCGATGATTGGCCAAAACTAACAAAATGAAGTTCAACAGGGACAAATGCAAGATACTCCACTTAGGCAGAAAAAATGAAATGCAAATATACAGAATGAGGGACGCATGGCTAGAGAAGTACGTGTGAAAAAGATCTTGGAGTTCTCGTGGACAACAAGTTAAACATGAGCCAACAATGTGATGCTGGAGCTAAAAAAAGCCAGTAGGATTTTGGCTTGCATCAATAGGAGCCTAGTGTCTAGATCCAGGGAAGTCATGCTACCCCTCTATTCTGCCTTGATCAGACCATACCTGGAATCACACTGTCCAATTCTGGGCACCACAATTGAAGGGAGATGTTGACAAGCTGGAATGTGTCCAGAGGAGGGTGACTAAAATGATCAAGGGTCTGGAGAACAATCCCTATGAGGAGCGGCTTAAAGAGCTGGGCATGTTTAGCCTGAAGAAAAGAAGGCTGAGAGGAAACATGATAGCCGTGTATAAATATGTGAGAGGAAGACATAGGAAGGAGGAAGCAAGCTTGTTTCCCCTGGAGCAGAAACAACGTGGAACAGTGGCTTCAAACTACAAGAAAGGAGATTCCATTTGAACATGAGGAAGAACTTCCTGATTATGAGAGCCGTTCAGCAGTGGAACTCTCTGCCCCGGGGTGTGGTGGAGGCTCCTTCTTTGGAAGCTTTTAAACAGAGACTGGATGGCCATCTATCAGGGATGCTTTGAATGCATTTTTCCTGCTTCTTGGCAGGGGGTTGGACTGGATGGCCCATGAGGTCTCTTCCAACTCTATGATTCTAACTCCCACTACATGGGTATGCAGATGATCCCTCAAAGGTATGGGCCAACTTCAGTCCTCCCTCCAGGTGTTTTGGACTCCAGCTCCTACAATCCCTAACAGCCTACCAACTTATTGTCGAAGGCTTTCATGGCCGGGATCACTGGGTTGTTGTAGGTTTTTCCAGGCTATATGGGCATGTTCTGGAGGCAGTTTTTCTCCTGATGTTTCGCCTGTATCTATGGCAAGCATCCTCAGAGGTAGTGAGGTCTCACTACCTCTGAGGATGCTTGCCATAGATGCAGGCGAAATGTCAGGAGAAAATTTGCCTCCAGAACATGGCCATATAGCCCGGAAAAACCTACAACAATCCACCCAAAATCAAAAATGTTTTTTGTCCCAAGCATTTTGGATGAAGAAAACACCTGGAAGGAGGGCCGAAGTTGGCTCAGACCTGTTTTAAACAGACAAGGGTTCTTTCTCCCACTTTGGACATTATTCCACAGATATATATACACTCCACTGGCCTTATTTCCAATAGACCTCTGAAGATGCCATTAGCCATGGATGCAGATGAAAGATCAGGAGAGAATGCTGCTGGAACACATTGGTTATACAGCCTGGAAAACTCGCCGCAACCCAGTGATTCCAGCCAGGAAAGCCTTCAACATCAAATGGCAGGGTCTCTCTGTGTGTCGACTGTGTTGTGATTGAAATGAACAAAATCTGGCTACCAGTATTAAAAAACTCTAAAATTACAACAGCAAAACAGCAGAGAGGAAACAACCAGGCACATCTTAACACCTCAACAAAAGACTTTCCCAGGCTCAGCCAGCTTCCAAATGCCAATAAAAACATTCACACCTATCTCCATAGACAAAAACATTCATACAGTAAAACAATATAAAAGTAATATATTAAAATGCAGTCTTAAAAAAAAAATATTAAAACTAAAAAAAACTTAAAAAAAAAACTAACTTAAAGATCTTAAACTTATTAAACAAATAAAAGAAGAATATTATAAATAAATAAAAAATAGAAAAAAAAAAAAAAATAAGAAAAAACAAAGAAAGCTGTATAAATAAATATTTATAAAATAAATGAAAAAAACATACTGCATAATTAAAAGCTCAACTTCAACTAACTTCAACTTCTAAAAAAAAAAAAAAACATCTTAATAATAGTTAGAAAACAAAAACACAAGACAAAAAACAGAATACACTTTTAAATCCACAAAAACAAGAAAAAACTAACAAATGCAAAATAAAACCTAAATAACTTAAAAAAGCTTAAAAAAAAAGAGAAATTAGTACCTACTAAAAAAAAAAATAGAACAGGACGAAAACTTCGTAAAGAAAAAGATATAGGGGAGACCAAACTTAAATTAATAAAGATAACAAACCAGGCACATCTTAACACCTCTCAAAATATTTTCCCAGGCTCAGGCAGGGCCTTCAAATGCTAATGAAGGTGGTCAGTTGAAACATTCACACCTAGCTCCAGCAGGGAAGAGCTACTTGCCCCACCCCAGCCATTCCACAGATATATAAACCCATTGTCCTATTCCAACAGACCTCACTACCTCTGAGGATGCTTGCCATAGATGCAGGCGAAACGTCAGGAGAAATGCCTCTAGAACATGGCCCTATAGCCCGAAAAAACCCACAAGAACCTTGTGCTGTGATTATCATCAACGGAACTCTGCAAGGATCCCTGCAATCCATGCCGTAATGTTGGCGAGGGTGTTTAGCCCCCCGCCCCCAAAAAATGGGAGCATCCAACTCATAGCCACCTTCCTAAAGGGCCCCCTTGCTTTTGAGACCCTAATTGGGGGTCCGCCCCCCACTGGCTCAGCTGGGGAACTTCATTTGGCTTTTCTTGCTTCTCTTTTCCTGGCTCCTTCTTCCCAATCCCCCAAAATCTTCGAAGGGCAAAAGAGTACTTGGGGGTTGTTTTGGGGGCTCTATCTTCCCGTCCTTTTAAAAAAAAAGACTTGAAAATCCTCCCTCCATAAACAAGCAGAGGAGGTGCTTGGCGGGCAGGACGCATCCGCCTTGTCCTTTACGGTGCTCCCTCCTTTATTATTATTGTTATTATTATTGATATTAATATTATGAATAACGACCACGGTAATATAATCACTTAGTCCCTGCGTGAGTGCGATGCAAGAGAATGGTGGTGCGAGAGAGTGCCTCTCCTTTTTGTTTCGATGTGTGGATCGTGGCCCCTTCCTCCCAGCCAAGTCTATGGGAAGGAAGGCGGACTCATTCACGGCACTGAGACCCAGAACCGAACCCACTGCTCCTCTTCCTCATCTTGTTTTGTTTTGGAAATTTTTTGTACCAAGAGCAGCAATAAAGATATTTTGGGTTAAAAGCCTTGGGCCTGATTTGGGGGGGAGGGGGGGGGGAAGGAAGAGCAAAGGACCCCAAAGGACATCCAGTCCCCGTCCCCCCATTTCACACAGGGAAGACATCAAAATCCTCCCGACAGAGGGCCATCTAGCCATAGGATGTGATTGAGAGAGAGATAACGGTTGAGAGAGATCTATCATAGAGTTGTGTGAACCCCCCCCAAGGCCATCCAGTCCCACCCTTTTCAGGCAGGAAGACCCGACTTCCACTGTTGCACTCTAGCACATCTTTTCACATCTTTTTACCCAGCACCACACCCCGCATTATCACGGGGTGCCTGCGCCCTACACCACTGTGGAACACATCTCACCACGCTAAAACAGTGGATGTGGCTCTTAATGAGACATGCCGCATTATCACGGGGTGTCTGCGCCCTACACCACTGGAGAAATTACACTGCTTAGCCGGTATTGCACCACCTGACATCCGCCGGGAAGTCGCAGCCAATAGTGAAAGGACCAAGGCAGAGACATCTCCAGCTCATCCTCTGATTGGGTATCAGCCAGCACGCCAACGACTTAAATCTAGACATAGTTTTCTAAGATCTGCAACAACACTCGCTGGAACACCTCAGCAAGTGAGAGTCCAAAAGTGGCAGGCTCAAACCAGAACCTCAACCAATGGCTGATACCAAATGAGAGACTCCCCCCTGGGCACACAGAGGACTGGGCGACTTGGAAGGCGCTGAACAGACTGCGCTCTGGCACCACGAGATGCAGAGCCAACCTTAAGAAATGGGGCTACAAAGTGGAACCCACGACATGCGAGTGTGGAGAAGAGCAAACCACTGACCACCTGCTGCAATGCACCCTGAGCCCTGCCACATGCACAATGGAGGACCTTCTTGCAGCAACACCAGAGGCACTCCAAGTGGCCAGATACCGGTCAAAGGACATTTAATCAACTACCAAACTTGCAAAATCTGTGTTTTTTATCTGTCTTTCTGTTTCGTTCTGTTAGAAATGTAATACAATGGTATGGATGACACGATAAATAAAATAAATAAATAAAACATAATACATAATATAAAACATAAATACCCAACAATATATTAGATAATAACCATAAAATATAATAAAATATATATTGTAAAATATAATTTAATATTTTATGTATGCATGTTATGTATTTATATCCTGACATTGAATGTTTGCCGTTTGTATGTTGTGCTCCCCTCTGAGTCCCCTCCGGGGTGAGAAGGGTGGAATATAAATGCTTTAAATAATAAATAAATAAATAACATATTATAATACAATTATCAATATAATAATACAATTAAGAATACAATATACAATATAATTAAGTATCAATATAATAAAACATAATATAGAGCTCTAGGTGCTCTTACTGCCTATTACAGGGAAAACCAGCTGATCCCCAACCCATCTAAAACACAGACATGTGTTTTAGTGGCAGGCTCAAACCCAGAACCTCAACCAATGGCTGATACCAAATGAGAGAACTCCCCCCTGGGCACACAGAGGACTGGGCGACTTGGAAGGCGCTGAACAGACTGCGCTCTGGCACCACGAGATGCAGAGCCAACCTTCAGAAATGGGGCTTACAAAGTGGAATCCTCGACATGCGAGTGCGGAGAAGAGCAAACCACTGACCACCTGCTGCAATGCAACCTGAGCCCTGCCACATGCACAATGGAGGACCTTCTTGCAGCAACACCAGAAGCACTCCAAGTGGCCAGATACTGGTCAAAGGACATTTAACACACTACCAAACTCACAAATTTTGTATTTTGTCTGTTTGTTTGCTTTGTTCTGTTAGAAATGTAATATAATTGACTGGTTGCCCTGACACGACAAATAAAAAATAAATATCTCCAGTCATACTATCTAGAAATGTTTATTAAGGAAAGCAGGTACAACGGGGGGGGGGGGGGGGGGGGGGGGGGGGGGAGGGGGGGGGGGGGGGAAGGAGAATTTCCAAAGAGTCCATAGAATAGAAAATACAAAATAGGAGTAATCCAAAAATGGCAAAGTACATACATTCAAGAGAACCAGAATCCACAGCAGTTATTTAAACGTGAATCCATGGACCAGAAAACGGGGGCTTCTTCCAAGGCAAACCCTTACAGAAACAAAGACATGAACAAGCATATGAAATCTGAATCATGAACTTCAGAGCAGAGACAGGACAATCATCCTTTAGCAATGTTGTCTCCTCTGAGGCTTGGAGCCAGACTACTTAACTGAAGCCCATCCAGGCACCCATGACATCATGCTGAACACACCTGGACTTCAAGGTCTCATGCATTCTGTAGGAATATCTAGTTTGCCAGGCCTAATCTAGTTTCCCAGGAAAACTCCCCATCTGCCCAAGGACTTTCACTTTCCCCTGTTGCTTGGGAACTAGCACTGAAATCTAAAACATCGGCCTCCTCTGCCTTGGTCTCATCTGCCGGCCATTCTCTCCAATTTGAGGCCTACAATTCTTTCCGGTCACATGCAGACTCCTCAGATTGAAACCCAGCATCTCCCTCATCCTCTGACAAATCCTTGAATACTTGCTGTGCTATAACAGGCAGCTCCAAAGCCTCCAGGGAAGGAGACTCGATGTGCTTCTTCCGGGAGGGATCGGG
The DNA here is from genome assembly GCF_025583915.1 of Anolis sagrei ordinatus. NCBI lineage: Eukaryota > Metazoa > Chordata > Lepidosauria > Squamata > Anolidae > Anolis > Anolis sagrei. The sequence goes on from NW_026847771.1 coordinate 48,350,214, forward strand.
TGGGGTCTTCCTGCCTCATGTGGGACTTAAAGCAGCTTATGGTTACATCTGAGCCCTGCCACATGCACAATGGAGGACTTTCTTGCGGCAACACCAGAAGCACTCCAAGTGGCCAGATACTGGTCAAAGGACATTTAATCAACTACCAAACTCACAAATTTCGTATTTTGTCTGTTTGTTTGCTTTGTTCTGTTAGAAATGTAATATAATTTGACTGGTTGCCCTGACATGACGAATAAATATGGTTACATCAACTACAATAAAGCTGGACTCAGAAGTCTGGAGTCCCTCAATTTAGTCCCATTTTGGTCCCATCTAGATTGCAAGACCTATTTTAGTCCCATTCTGGATCTACTTGGATGAGAAGCCCCTTTTAGGCCTACCAAGGGTCCCATCCTGGTCCTCTCTGGATCTGAAGTCCTGTGTTGGTTGGTCCTCCTTAAGAGAGAAGCATCCTCCATCCTCCCTTGGTCCTTCCTGGAGGAACCCTGTGACTTTTCTCCAGAGGGCAGAGTGGCCACTTCTTGTTACTAAGTCTTGCCTGTTTTCCCAGACCCAAAGGCCTCCTGGCTAACTGTCCCATTCTTCTAGGATCCTTTTCAAGGGAGACTTCTAAGCGGCACTGCACACAATTGTTTATCGACACTCCTTCCAGAGGTTAAAAGAGCTGACCCGTGGACAAGAAGTTAAACATGAGCCAACAATGTGATGTGGCGGCAAAAAAAGCCAATGGGATTTTGGCCTGCATCAATAGGAGCATAGTGTCTAGATCTAGGGAAGTAATGCTACCCCTCTATTCTGCTTTGGTTAGACCCCACCTGGAATATTGTGTCCAATTCTGGGCACCACAATTCAAGAGAGATATTGACAAGCTGGAATGTGTCCAGAGGAGGGCGACTAAAATGATCAAGGGTCTGGAGAACAAGCCCTATGAGGAGCGGCTTAAGGGGCTGGGCATGTTTAGCCTGAAGAAGAGAAGGCTGAGAGGAGATATGATAGCCATGTATAAATATGTGAGAGGAAGCCAGAGGAGGAGGGAGCAAGCTTGTTTTCTGCTTCCTTGGAGACTAGGACGCGGAACAATGGCTTCAAACTACAAGAGAGGAGATTCCATCTGAACATGAGGAAGAACTTCCTGACGGTGAGAGCCGTTCAGCAGTGGAACTCTCTGCCCCGGAGTGTGGTGGAGGCTCCTTCTTTGGAAGCTTTTAAACCGAGGCTGGATGGCCATCTGTCAGGGGTGATTTGAATGCAATATTCCTGCTTCTTGGCAGGGGGTTGGACTGGATGGCCCATGAGGTCTCTTCCAACTCTTTGATTCTATGATTCTATGACCCACCTAGGCTGCTGAAGCCTCTTATTTTGAGTGGAAATTCAGAGTGGTAACTCTGTCCCCTGGACCATGACCTGATGGGCCTCTTGCTTTCCTGCAGCATCTGCTGTGAAGAATGTGTTATCTGACACTGTGAGAGTCACCAAAAGACAGGGTTCATTTCAGATCCTCTCAATATCCTAGCCTAGCTTCACAGATTTTTTGCCTCGAGTTAAGAAGAGGCTCACCCAGCTAATGGAAGAAGAGCTCTGCCAACTGTCCCTAAGCCCTCTTGTATCCTTGCTCTTCTCACAGTGCTGCAAAAGCAAGCTGACCAGTGGTCTCCTCAAGTCACTGAGGGTCTTCCTCCAGTCCTGAGCCTTTCTGTTCCTTTGGAACATCTGTCCACTTGTCTTCAGTTAGCACCACTCCTTTGAACCTAGGACCCAGGTTCAAAGGAGTGATCTGTCAGTGATGGGACATAGCCCTGGCATCCCTTAATTACTCCTCACACTATTCCTGCATAGCTCAATATTGGATCGTAAGCTCATTTAAATACGAATTAATAACGAATTACGAAATTAACGAACGAAACCGCCCAAGCCTACAAATATACATACAGAGAAATACAAGATATCTTACACAGTTCTGATTGCGATTCAGACTTCCTGCCCCCTCCCCTGATTAGCCAAAGAGGTTGGCTGGGATCTATGCCAGGATTGGCTGGGAAAATGGCAGCCAGGAATTGGTCCTTCACTCTGACCAATCAGCTGCAGGGACATCTTGGAAAACAAAGGGTAAAGATATGGAGATAGGCTTCTAATGGGCTTCAACATTTAGCTTTATGTCAAACAAAGATGGGAGTTTTTAGAAAACAAAGGTGTAAGACAGAGACGTTGATCTTAGGTAAAGACTTGGTTGTCATCGAAGTAGCTTAATAATAATCTCCTGTTTTAGCAGACAGCAAGTTCCCGGCTTCTAGTGAGCCATATAGCTAGACCAGTTGGTTTGAACAATGAGTTTGGTTAATTGTCTTGGCTTGGGAAATGGCCAGAGGAGTTTGCCCACACTTCCTGTTCAGGGAATCTCTCAGCAGGGAAGCAAATGTCTCTGATCTCGTTGGGTTACATTTTGGTGAAGAAGTTTAGACATTGTATATATACTGCATATAAGACAACTGGGCGTATAAGACGACCCCCAACTTTTCCAGTTAAAATGTAAAGTTTGGGATATACTCGCCGTATAAGACTAGCCCTCTTCGAACACACACCAAATAAAAAAATTAAAAGCATCAGATTTGATTTCAATATGGTAATTTTCCTATTATGGTACCTCCTTCTCTGCCTCTCATTTCTCGCACATGCGCACCTGCAGTCTTGAGGAGCGAGATCTGAGAGGCAGAGGAGGTGGTATGGTAATAGGATACAAGGGCGGGCCAGACAGGTAAAAGAGGCATGTTTTTCTGGACCCAGAGCCACTCTATCTCTTTTTACCATACCATGGGCACCCTGGATGCTTGCAGCTTGCTCCGTCATTCACTTACACCTTCCCAGTGAGGCGTCCCTTCACCTCACCATCGGGACCACATTAAGTCCACGAATCCTGATGAATGGATTTTCTTCTACCATACTTGGACAGCGTCGCCCTTAATGCTTTCATAGAGTCGCTGCATACAGCAGGGACGTGGTCACTGCCATTTTTTAGCTCCCCCCACAATATGCAGCAACCACAGATTTTCCAATCCGGATTGGAAGTTTCAGCACGACTCCCATGCATAAGGCTACTCCAATGTGTAAGACGACTCCCACGTATAAGACAACCCAGCGTGTAAGACAACTCCCGCGTATAAGACGACCCCTGACTTTTGCGAAGATTTTCTTGGGTTATAAAGTAGTCTTATATGCCAGAATATACTGTAATGTATGAAATAGATACAGTATACAGACAGATAAAAGTTATATAGAAAGTCACAAATAATATATACAATTATTAAACAGTTTGATGTGATAGCAGTTGCCGGTTTGGTCTTGATCTTCTGACACTTTGAGCCTGCAAGTCTGGAAAGGGAATAATCATGACTTGCAGGGTCAAATCATCACAAGTTCGGGAGCTTTGAGATGGTAGAACAGAAGCTCTCCGAAGCTTTAGGTGCTCTTACTGCCTGTTACAGGGGAAACCAGCTGATCCCCAACCCATCTAAAACACAGACATGTGCCTTTCATCTCAAGAACAGAGAAGCATCCCGAGCTCTGAAGATCACCTGGGAAGGAATCCCACTGGAGCATTGCAGCGCACCCAAATACCTGGGAGTCACTCTGGACCGTGCTCTTACCTAAAAGAAGCACTGCCTGAACATCAAGCAAAAAGTGGGTGCTAGAAACAATATCATACGAAAGCTGACTGGCACAACCTGGGGATCACAACCAGACACAGTGAAGACATCTGCCCTTGTGCTGTGCTACTCTGCTGCTGAGTATGCATGCCCAGTGTGGAACACATCTCACCACACTAAAACAGTGGATGTGGCTCTTAATGAGACATGCCGCATTATCACAGGGTGTCTGCGCCCTACACCACTGGAGAAATTACACTGCTTAGCCGGTATTGCACCACCTGACATCCGCCGGGAAGTAGCAGCCAATAGTTAAAGGACCAAGGCAGAGACATCTCCAGCTCATCCCCTGTTTGGGTATCAGCCAGCACGTCAACGACTTAAATCTAGAAATAGTTTTCTAAGATCTACAGAGACACTCGCTGGAACACCTCAGCAAGCGAGAGTCCAAAAGTGGCAGGCTCAAACCCAGAACCTCAACCGATGGCTGATACCAAATGAGAGACTCCCCCCTGGGCACACCGAAAACTGGGCGACTTGGAAGGCACTGAACAGACCACAAGATGCAGAGCCAACCTTCAGAAATGGGGCCACAAAGTGGAATCCTCAACATGTGAGTGTGGAGAAGAGCAAACCACTGACCACCTGCTGCAATGCACCCTGAGCCCTGCCACATGCACAAGGGAGGACCTCCTTGCGGCAACACCAGAAGCACTCCAAGTGGCCAGATACTGGTCAAAGGACATTTAATCAACTACCAAACTCACAAATTTTGTATTTTGACTGTTTGTTTGCTTTGTTCTGTTAGAAATGGAACATAATTGACTGGCTGTCCTGACACGACAAATAAATAAATCACAAGATCAAGGCTAAACCGGCAACAGCTGTCACATCTAAACCAGTAGTATATATTCTTCAAGACTCTTTTATCTGACTGTATCTATCTATCTATCTATCTATCTATCTATCTATCTATCTATCTATCTATCTATCTATCTATCTATCTATCTGTATCTATCTATCTTCTATCTATCTATCTATCTTCTATCTATCTATCTATCTATCTATCTATCTATCTATCTATCTATCTATCATCTCTTCTATCTATCTATATCTATATACACATAATAAAAGTGAAAAATGTGTATGTGTGTTATGTGGCAGAGCTGTCTACTTACATAGACAGCCTCCCGCCTCCACAAACAGGCTATAGTTCCAAGTGCTGAGAAGCCTCCAAAGGCACTCTCTCCACTGACATTGCAGTTAGAGCGAGTGCCATGGATCTGTAGCCCAAATCCTGATAATGTCACCCCCAAACACTATGACCCACCACCTTTCATTGGGGGACTATTTCATCCACAGGCAGGCATCCAGGTTTCCTTTCTCCATTGGTGTGAAATTTGGATGACCTCCGCCCACTTCCTCCCCACTTAACCCTTTCCTATTCTTTCCACCTGGGAGTTGTTCACTCTCCACCCCACCAATGTCAGATCAGGACCAAACTTGGCACACTGACCCAACATGCCCAACTGTGAATACAGGTGGAGTCTGGGGGTGACCAGAGGCGGCCCTAGGTAATTTTCAATGGTAAGCAAACAAATATATATCTTCTGTTCGTTGTGGGAGTTCTGTGTGCCATATTTGGTTCAATTCCATCATTGGTGGAGTTCAGAATGCTCTTTGATTGCAGGTGAACTATACATCCCAGTAACTACAACTCGCATATGTCAAGGTCTATTTTCCCCCAAGAGCACCTCAAGAGTGCCCCTGGGCAAAATCAACTATACTGCAAATGCTTACTTTATGTAATGGGTTACCAAGGCTTTCCCCGGACTGCTAGGGCTGTTGTGACCCGAGGGGGCGCTCCTCAAGTGGCAGTCGAGGGGCATTTACAGAGGCGCCTCTGCGCCCCTGGCAAAAAAAAGTGTACTGCGACCGCTTACTTTGCGTAATGGATGAGCCGCCCCTGGGGTGACTGACCTGAGAATCTGGTAGTTGTAGTTCACCTGTATCCAGAGAAACTGACCCGCACCAACAATGGACAGGAACCAAACTTGGCACAGAGAAGGCCCATGTGGGAATTGTAGTTCACCCACATTGTTATGCATTTTGTAATGGGAGCGTTCATAAGCAACAAAATCAAATACTGGCTTTTTTCTAATCAATAGTATTACTAATTAACTAATTATCTAACACCCCAAAACAAACAATGCCTTCTTTCAAATAACCCAGGTATCGCCGGGTACCCAAGTTAGTATATATATAAAATGCAAACTTTTTTTACCAAAATAGAACCCAGTCACTTCCCTTCAGAGAGATTCCCTTGACAAGAAGAGTGGGCAAACTCCTCTGGCCATTTCCCAAGCCAAGGCACTTAATCAAACCCATTGTTCATCTATATCTCTGAGCCCTTGGTAAACAATTATCTATTTATTTATTTATTTACTATATTTGCCTTTCTCAGCCAATTGGTGACTCAAGGTCAAAGGAACTGAGCCGAGGCTCCCGCCTTGGGCATTTATAGTATTGGGGAGTGTGGGCGGGGCGTCCGCCAAAAAGTTTCCATTATAATATTCTAGAAGGTTCCGAACAGCTGCGCATGCGCAGAACAAAACCCATTATGTGTGAATTTCACAGACTATCACTCGAGGAAACGCAGTTACAGGTAAGCAACATGCATTTCTCAGCCAATTGGCGACTCAAGGCGGTTTCCAACAAATCAGTATACACAAAACATAATAGATAAAAAACATTAGACAGTATAAGACATCACAAAAGCAATAAAAGCAACATCATCAGCGTCTCATTCTCAAGCATTGTCCAATTCCATTGTCAGGTCATTCGATTTCCTATATTAGCTACTCTGTATTTGTAAACGCTTGCTCGAATAGCCACGCTTTAACTTGCCTCCAAAACGTCAAGAGGGAGGGAGCAGATCCGATCTCCCTAGGGAGGGCATTCCATAGCCGAGGGGCCATCACTGAGAAGGCCCTGTCTCTCGTCCCCACCAAACGTGCTTGTGACGAAGGCGGGACCGAGAGCAGGGCCTCCCCAGATGATCTTAAAGTCCTCAGTGGTTCGTAAGGGGAGATACTTCCGGACAGGTAAGTTGGGCCAGAACCGTTTAGGGCTTTATAGGCCAAAACCAGCACTTTGAATTGGGCCCGGTAGCAAACTGGCAGCCAGTGGAGCTGGCGCAACAAGGGGGTTGTATGCTCCCTGAGCGCCGCTCCTGTTAACAACCTGGCTGCCGTTCGTTAGACTGTCTTCAAAGGCAACCCCACGTAGAGAGCGCTGCAGTAGTCTATACGGGATGTACATCTTTGGTTGGGGGGGGGGGGTTTACTGTGGCTCGATAACATTTAATTATTTATTTATTTGCTGCATTTTGACCCCGCTCTAGCTCCACCTCGAAGGGGACTTCAAAGCGGCTTCCAGTTTGGAAATGATTCAATGCCACACTGCAACATCGAAGCCAATAAATATAGGACACATTTCACATTAAAATCATCACAAACCATATAAATACATTTCAATAACTGATTAGCATCGATCCGATAGTCATAGTCCAAGCCGATTCGTTTGTCTTCACTTCGTGGTTGAATATTGCACTGTGGATGTGCTACTCCTCACAGGTTTTCACTTTCTTTCCGAAAACCAGGAGGGAGTGTGCTAATCTAATATCACTGGGGAGGGAGCTCCACAGCCGAGGGGCTACCACTGAGAATGCCCTGTCTATCGTCCCCACCAGTCGCACTTGCGAAGGGGGTGGGACTGAGAGCAGGGCCTCCCCCAACGATCTTAACACCCAAGCTGGTTCATAGGGGACAGGTAACCTTAGAAGTGAGAGGGCCATGGACGTCACAATTTCTTTGGGTCTTAAGGGCTTGAAGGCCTTCCTGGAAGACCTGGGTTTGGAATCATATACAGAAGTCCCTTGGTGATCAGGAAGATTTGTTGCGGTTAATGAGGACTGCAATTCTCAGCGCTTGGACCCAGAAGCAAGGGGGAGCAGATGGGAGCTCCTAGGCCAGATTGGGGTCCAGGACCCCCCGGTCCAGGCGCTCCTTGTGGTGGCTCCAGGCAGCAGCGGTCATCTGGCTGTACGGGTCCAGCAGGATGCGTGAGCAGCGCACCAGCAGCCCTGCGAGGAAGGCCAGCAGCAGCACCACCAGTGCCAGCGTCGCCCGTTGCTCCACGTCTGCTGGAGCCAAGGTCAGCCCGGGGGTCGGATCCCCCTCTGGACCCCAGGAAGGGGAAGGGGAGGGGCACTCCATGGAAGCCACCACAAAGGGGGTGCTCCCTTCCGTCCAGAGGCAGAAGCAGCAGGAGCCCAAGTGGTCAGTCGGGAGTCCACAGAAGGTAGGGAAGCATCCACCACTGTTCCCTGAGCAGATAGGTCAGGGAGGAAGAGAGAAAAGCAGGATGATATACTACTACTACTACTACTACTAATAATAATAATAATAATAACAATGTTAATAATAATAAGCCCCCCATCGGGTGCCACCTTGTTGTTGGTGGGGGGCTTAACTGCTTCTATGATGTTGAGAGCTGTGCTAGCGGTAATAACAGCCTGAAATGCTCTAAATTCTGTCTAAATGATATAATAATAATACACATAACCTGAGCTGCTCTGAGTCTTGTGTAAGAGAGGAAAGTGTTATATAATAGTAATAATAATAATAATCATCATCATCATCATGTATTGTCGAAGGCTTTCATGGCCGGAATCACTAAGTTCTTGTGGGTCTTTTTGGGCTACATGGCCATGTTCTAGAGGCATTTCTCCTGACGTTTCGCCTGCATCTATGGCAAGCATCCTCAGAGGTGAGGTCTGTTGGAACTGGGGAAAAGGGTTTATATATCTGTGGAATGACCAGGGTGAGACAAAGGACTTTTGTCAGTTGGGCTAGGTGGTATTTCAACAGAAAGGAGGAAACCATGAAAATGAACAAGATCTGGCTACCAGTATTAAAAAATTCTAAAATTGCAACAGCAAAAACAGCAGAGAGGAAACAGGCAGGGACATCTAATTACCTTTCAAGAAGAGTTTGCTCCAGGCACAGTCAGCCCATTGTATGCTAATCAAGGTGGTCAGTTGAAATATTCACACCTAGCCCAACTGACAAAAGTCCTTTGTCTCACCCTGGTCATTCCACAGATATATAAAACCCTTTTCCCAGTTACCAAACAGACCTCACCTCTGAGGATGCTTGCCACAGATGCAGGCAAAACGTCAGGAGAAATGCCTCTAGAACATGGCCATATAGCCCAAAAAAACTTCATCATCATCATCATCATACACATGGCCTGAGCTTCTCTGAGTCTTGTGTAAGAGAGGAAAGTGTGATATAGTAGTAGTAGTAGTAATAATAACAACAACAACAACAACAACAAATTCCTGGGAAAATGATAATGATAATAATAATAATAATAACAATAATAATAATAATAATACACATGACCTGAGATTCTCTGAGTCTTGTGTAAGAGAGTGATATAATAATAATAATAATAATAATAATAATAATAATAATAATAATAATAATAATAATATATTTATTTATTTATTTTTGTCGTGTCAGGAGCGACTTGAGAAACTGCAAGTCGTTTCTGGTGTGAGAGAATTGGCCGCCTGCAAGGACGTTGCCCAGGGGATGTCCAGATGATTTGATGTTTTTATCATCCTTGTGGGAGGCTTCTCTCATGTCCCCGCATGAGGAGCTGGAGCTAACAGAGGGAGCTCATCCGCGCTCTCCCTGGATTCGAACCTGCAACCTGTCGGTCTTCAGTCCTGCCAGCACAGGGGTTTACCCACTGCGCCACCGCAGTGATGGAATAATAATACACATAACCTGAGCTGCTCTGAGTCTTGTGTAAGAGAGGAAAGTGTTATATAATAATCATCATCATCATCATCGTCTTCATCACCTTACACATGGCCTGAGCTTCTCTGAGTCTTGTGTAAGAGAGGAAAGTGTGATATAGTAGTAGTAGTAGTAATAATAATAATAATAATAATAATAACAATAACAACAACAATAAATTCCTGGGAAAATGATGATGATAATAATAATACACATGACCTGAGATTCTCTAAGTCTTGTGTAAGAGAGTGATATAATAATAATAATAATAATTATTATTATTATTATTTATTTATTTATTTTTGTCGTGTCAGGAGCGACTTGAGAAACTGCAAGTCGCTTCTGGTGTGAGAGAATTGGCCGCCTGCAAGGACGTTGCCCAGGGGACGCCAGGATGTTTTGATGTTTTACCATCCTTGTGGGAGGCTTCTCTCATGTCCCCGCATGAGGAGCTGGAGCTAACAGAGGGAGCTCATCCGCGCTCTCCCTGGATTCGAACCTGCGACCTGTCGGTCTTCAGTCCTGCCGGCACAGGGGTTTAACCCACTGCGCCACCGCAGTGATGGAATAATAATACACATAACCTGAGCTGCTCTGAGTCTTGTGTAAGAGAGGAAAGTGTGATATAGTAGTAATAATAATAATGATGATAATAATAATAATAACAACAACAACAACAATAAATTCCTGGGAAAATAATAATAATAATAATAATAATAATAATAATAATAATAATAATAATAATAATAATACACATGACCTGAGATTCTCTGAGTCTTGTGTAAGAGAGTGATATTATAATAATAATAATAATAATAATAATAATAATAATAATAATAATACAGTATATTCTGGCGTATAAGACTACTTTTTAACCCAAGAAAATCTTCTCAAAAGTCAGGTGTCGTCTTATACGCGGGTGTAGTCTTATGCATGGGAGTTGTCTTAACTCTATATTTTAACTGGAAAAGTTGGGGGTCGTCTTATACGCCCAGTCGTCTTATATGCCGGAATATACGGGTAATAATAAATATCCTGGGAAAACAACAACAACAATAATAATACTACACATAGCCTGAGATGCTTTGAGTCTTGGGTAAGAGAGGAAAGTGAGATATAATAATAGTAATAGTAATAATAATAATCCACATAGCCTGAGCTGCTGAGTCTCATATATGAGAAAAGTGTGATAAGTAATAAGTAACAGTAATAAGAATAAAAATGATAGATAATTCAGGGAATTTAATAATGATGATAATAATAATAGTAATAATAATATTGTGATCATAATAATGATAATAGTAATAGTAATTATAATGCAGATAGCCTGAGGTGCTCTGAGTCCATTTAAGAGAGGAAAGTGTGACATGATGGAAAGTATAATAGAAAGTCCTGAAGATATAATAATAATGATATAAATATCAATGTAATAATGATAATAGTGGTAATTATAATGCACATAGCCTGAGCTGCTCTGAGTCCCATTTAAGAGAAGAAAACAAGATATTATTATTGTGAAAAAATTATTATTATAGAAAATCTTGAGGATATTATATTAATAATAATAACAATGTACATAGCCTAAGTTGCTCAGAGTCTCATATTCTCGTATAATAATAATAATAATAATAATATAATAATAATAATAATAATTCAGTTCTTGTGGGTTTTTTCGGGCTATATGGCCATGTTCTAGAGGCATTTCTCCTGACGTTTCGCCTGCATCTATGGCAAGCATCCTCAGAGGACCTGAGGACCTCACCTCTGAGGAAGCTTGCCATAGATGCATGCGAAACGTCAGGAGAAATGCCTCTAGAACATGGCCATATAGCCCGAAAAACCCCACAAGAACTGAGTGATTCCAGCCATGAAAGCCTTCGACAATACAATAATAATAATAATAATAATAATAATAATAGAAAATCCTGGGGAAATAACAATAGTAATAGTAATAATACAGATATAAATATTAATATAATAATAATAATCAGAATGCACATAGCCTGAGCTGCTTTAAATCTCGTTTAAGAGAGGAAAGTCAAATATAAATTTAATAATTATAATATAATACTAATAATAACAATACCGCTGGTGTCTTTTGGACAGATGCAGAAAAGATGTCTCCCGTTCGCTGCTGTTCTGCCTTGTCTTCTCCTTCATCAAGCTTCAAGCGAGACGCCATAACATCATCATCATTATTGGAGCCACCGGTGGCGCAGTGGGTTAAACCCCTGTGCCGGCAGGACTGAAGACCGACAGGTCGCAGGTTCGAATCCGGGGAGAGGCGGATCAGCTCCCTCTATCAGCTCCAGCTCCTCATGCGGGGACATGAGAGAGGCCTCCCACAAGGATGATAAAAACATCAAATCATCCGGGCGTCCCCTGAGCAACGTCCTTGCAGACGGCCAATTCTCTCACACCAGGAGTAACTCCTGACACGACAAAAAAAATCATCATTATTAATAATAATGCTGCTTTTCTCTAAGACTATCCATACTGAAATGTACATTGAAATATAATACTAAGGACTATTTACCTACTTAAACCCATTAAAACCCTTTGAAAATGATATATTTAAATTTGTTTTGTTTTTTCATCATCCCAGGTATCTGCCAATCTGTTTTTCAGGTTAATCTTTAATCTTTGAAGCCTGGATTATGGGATTTACTTAGGTTCTCCATTTAATAAACAGTGGCTGCGGATTCGGACAGCGGCTCAGAAAACGGCATGAGAACAATAGGAAAGAGGGAGAAAATCAGACAATTTTAATGATAAATCCAATTTACAGTTAGAATACAATAATTTTATTTAATAAAAAGTATATTACAATAATGAAATTATTATAATAATATTTAGAAGATTCCGTTTCTTGAGCGTGCCGAGGAAATATCATATGTGCAATTTCACAGAGACCACGAAGAAGAAAACAAAATAATAATAAATATATACATAAATCTCTATACAAATATATTTGTGTGTATATAAATATATAAATAAAATACACCACACACATGTATTTATATATAATAGTGTGTGTGTGTATATATATATATATATGTATATATATGTATATATATAGTATGTATGTATATATAATAGGAACTTTCCCTCCTCTTGGCATGTGTATAGTGCCTTTGGTCTAATGCTTTCGAAGGGCATGCCTTGCAAATTGGAGACGCTGCACTCTACACATGCTCAGAGGTCCCCATAGCAGCCTAAGGTTTGGAGAGGTGCCTTTGTGCATATGCAGAGCGCCTTTGCATTTGTCAGATGGGGTTTTTTTCCAGCCCAAACACGTACCTGCAGATGGTCTGGTTCCTCTTCTTCTTTGGAGGCGGTTCCTATGGTGGCCGAATATTGTCTCCCGCCCTCTACCCATGCTCAGAGGCCATGCATTAAACCTCTCTCTCCATTCATTCCTTCATTCATTCCCATGGAGTTAAGCCTTCCTTCCTCTTAATTGCATTTCTCTGAAGATGTATTAAATAAAGCCCTGAAAATCTGCCATCGACGCAAAGGAGGAGGAGGAGGATGGTGATGAGAAGAACAACATCTAAAGGGGGGGGGCATGGGACCCCAGGCAGAACAACAACAACAACATTGACATTGGCACATTTGCCAAAAGCAAAATAATCCCAAATAAACAGTTTGGGGGAAGATCTCAGGGGCTCACATGTCTTTTACACTAATGCACAGAGCATGGGAAATAAGCAAGACGAACTCCAACTTTTAGCACAACACAACAAATATGATGTCATAGGCATGACTGAAACCTGGTGGGATGACTTCTATCGCTGGAATGTAGACATGGAGGGCTATAACCTCTTTCACAGAAACCGAACAAAGGGGAGAGGAGGCAGAGTAGCCTTATATGTCAAAAACTGTTACGCTGCAGAAGAGATGCAAGACAGCAATCCAGGAAGCCAGCTTGAAAGCATCTGGATAAGAATCAAGGGAACTAGGACTCAAAAAGATCTCATTGTAGGCGTCTACTACAGACCTCCAAGCCAGGAGGAAGAACTTGATGAAATCTTCTGCCAACAGTTGACCAAACAGGCACAGAGAAGAGATGTAGTAGTCATGGGCGATTTCAACTATCCCGATATTTGCTGGAAAACAAACTCAGCCAATAGTCCAAAGTCCAACAAATTCCTCGCTTGCCTTGCAGACAACTTCATGGTCCAGAAAGTACAAGAGGCAACAAGGGGGTCGGCTACTCTTGATCTCATCCTCTCATTCCGTGGACACAGATACTAAAAGACAAGGGAGTTACGGATGGATGGGAGTTTTTAAAGAGTGAAATACTCAAGGCGCAATTGCAAACAGTACCAACAAAGAGAAAAAATAGGACAAGTGCAAATAAGCCAGAATGGATGTCCAAAGAACTTCTAACTGGGCTAAGACTCAAAAGAGACATGCACAAGAAGTGGAAAAGGGGAGAAATCACCAAAGAAGAATTCAAACAAATAGCCAACACCTGTAGGGAAAAGGTCCGCAAGGGTAAATCACAAAACGAGCTCAGGCTTGCCAGGGACAATAAAAAGGGCTTCTTTTCTTATGTCAGTAGAAAAAGGAAAAACAAGGAGGCGATAGGGCCTCTTCGAGGAGAAGATGGGCCAATGCTGACAGGGGATAGGGAAAAGGCAGAACTACTTAATACCTTCTTTGCCTCTGTCTTCTCACAAAAAGAAAGTAATCTTCAACCTCAGCAAGAGGGAGTGGATGAGGGATTAGAGGACATCCAACCCCAAATTGGGAAACAAGTCGTCCAGTAAGTAGATTGCAGGCTTTAATATTTTCAGAATGGTGTTTCCAAAATTATTAGCTCTCATTCATCTTCCATTCAAACCCACACATATTATATCAAATCCACATTTATAAAATCTGCATATTACATTTCTTATGACACGTATTCGTATATATATTCTTCGGGGACGATGGACTCACAGTCAATTGGGAACACCTTGCTTTGATTCTCAGACCACTATTATTACATTATTTTCAAATGGGAGGAAATAAGGCACGGAGACACTTGGAGCCGTTCAGGTATTTATTATGAAAGTCATTCCAACAAAAGCAGATCCGATCTTCCTCTCAAACTGGCCTCCTTTCTAAGGCCATTTAATTTAATTTACTTTTTTGGTCTCCATCATAGCATGAGCTGCCAGACAAGACATCAAAATCCCTGTAGAAATGGCATTTTCTCCTTCATTATTTCCTTGTTTCCCCTTTTTCGAAACCTTGGCCCTCTCTCAACCCTTCCCAACCCCCTTTTGTGCAAATTAAACCCATTAACATTATTAATAATAATGCAATATGATATAAAAATAATTAGAAAAGTAACAGTCATTTTGTATAGTTTTGAATTCTCTCTCCATTTCTTTTTGGTTTAAGAAATATATATATAGCTAGCTGGCTAGCTAGCTAGAGATCTTATTTTACCAGCAAAAGGACTAAGTCAAAAGGTAAGAAATATTATTTCCAATATATGAAAGATATTGATGGAGGTTTTTTGGGAGAATTGACACCGCCTTCTCCCTCCATGCACTTATATACATATGCATGTGCATATATATATATATATATATATATATATATATATATATATATGCATATGTATATACAGAGAGAGGGGACACACACACACATATAACCAAATAAGAGGAAAAAATCTGAAAGAGATCTTGTGCAAAGCTCTTCGCATGAGGACGGGCACTTGTGCGAGGGCTTTTGTGCGAACAAAGGCAAGAAACGTGGCACAGAAATGCAGATATCAAACCCCCTCCCCATTTGGTCCGACACATATTGTGAGTTTTTACTAGTGAAAATCCGTGCAAATTTGTTTGCACAAGTAAATCCCACAAAACATTTCCACAAATAATCCAAACAGGAAGGAGAAAAATACGAGAGAGGGAGAAAGACAGAACACAATACTTAGAACACGGTCACTTGCGCAAAGCTCTTTGCATGAGGACGAATACTCGTGCAAACAAAAACAAGAAACACAGCACAGAAATGCAGGTACCAAAGCCCTCCCCATCTGGTCCCACACATATTGTGAAAATTCATGTGAATTTGCTTGCACGAGTAAAACTCATGGAAAAAAGTTTCACAAAGAATCCAAACAGGAGAGGGCTGAATACTAAATAATTATAATGTGTCTCTTGTGCACTTGTGCAGAGCTCTTCACGCTCATGCAAAAAAACACTTGTGCAAAGGCGAGAAACGTTGGACAAGAAACATGGAAATACTAGTGAACTGGGTACCCGCCATGATTTCAGTGCAAAAGTCACTTGCATAAGGAAAACTCACAGGGACAAAAAAAGGTTCCACAAAGAAGAATCCCGACATGAGGGGAGAATAGGAGAGAATGCACCAGCATTTGTGCAAAGCTCTTCACATTTGTGCAAATGCTCGTGCAAGAGCTTTCTTGCAAAGATGAGAAATGTTACACAAGAAATGCGGAAACATTCCCCCCCCTCCAAAAAATCTGGTTCTATGCATGTTGTCTGATTTGCACTAGTGAACTGTGTGCCCAACATTATTTTCGTGCAAAGCTGCTCGCACGAGGAAACTCATGAGGACCAAAAATGCCCACCTAATGAATTGCCAAAACAAACAAACAAAGGTGGAGATTGGAGAGGAAAGAGAGAGCATCGGTGGTGGAGCTGCCCTTTTATTGAAACCTCGTTGAAGAAGAAGGAGGGAGGAAACGGAAAAGGAGGAGGATCCGTTGCAGAAGGCAGGTGCCGCCTCATGATTCATTGTACATCCGGTCGATCTGCACCTTATACATCTGCATCACCACAGGCCGCTTGAGCTTCATGGTGGGACCTGACCGGGGAAAAAAGGGAAAACAACAATAACAACAACAATAATATAATCTATCTCTATCTCTATCAATCTATATCTATATCTATATCTATATCTATCTATCTATCTATCTATACATATAATAAAAGTCAAAGTTTGTATGCGGAGGACAAAAGTGTGGCAGAGTATGTGCCAACGTTCTGATTGGCTGCCGCTGTGGTGCTATTTGCATATGGTCTCTGATTGGCCAGCTTCAATAGGAGCCCCTGGTGGAGAAAAGAGTTCATGACAGAAACGGGGACATGAGAAGAAAATTTGCATATGGTCTCTGATTGGCCAGCCTCAATTCCAAGATTCCGAGATGACAAAGAGAGGAAAGGAAAAAGCCAGGGGATGAGTCAGACAATTACCAATACAGACCACACTTGGCACACAGAGCCCCCATGACCCACTCTACATCCTACTGCAGTTTGGAGGAGGATGAACCATGGATGATGGGACTTGCAGTATCATCACTCACATTCTGAGACCGCTGTTAACCTCATCCAATGACTGATCAGGACCAAACTTGGCACATAGACCTCTCATGACCCACTTTACGTCCTGGTGTGGTTTGGCCGGGGATGGACCATGGATTATGGGACTTGCAGTACCTTTGCTCAATTCTTGAGACCACTTCAACCCTCATCCAATTACTGATAAAGACCAAACATGGCACACTGAGTCTCCATGACGCACTCTACACCCTGGTGCGGTTTGGAGGAGGATGCACCATGGACGATGGGACTTGCAATACCTGCACTCCCTTCCTAAAACCATTACAACTGCTAACAATGATGGATCAGGACCACAATTTACACTGAGAGCCCGCATGACCCAGTCTACTTCCTGGTGCGGTTTGGAAGAATTTGACAATGAATGATGGGACTTGCAGTCACTTCACTCACTTCCTGAGACCACTGAGACCCTCGCCAATGACTGATCAAGACTAAACTTGGCACATGGAGCTACCATGACCCACTCTACATCCTGGAGCAATTTGGAGGATGACAGACCATGGATGATGGGACTTCAAGTACCTCCACTACCCAAGACTGCTGCAAAACTCATCTAATTACCAATCAAGACCAAAGTTGGCACACAGAGCCCCCATGACCCACTCTACATCCTGCTGCAGTTTTGGACAAGGTTGGACAATGGATGATGGAACTTCCAGTACCTTCACTCACATTCTGAGACCTCTGCAAACCTCATCCAATGACGGATCAAGACCAAACTTGGCACATAGACCTCTCATGACCCACTTTACGTCCTGGTGTTGTTTGGAAAACTTTGGAGATGGATGATGGGACTTGCAGTACCTTTGCTCACTTCCTGAGACCACTGAGACCCTCGCCAATGACTAATCAAGACTAAACTTGGCACATGGAGCTCCAATGACCCACTCTACATCCTGCTGCAGTTTGGAGGAGGACAGACCATGGATGATGGGACTTCAAGTACCTCCACTCCCTTCAAAGATTGCTGCAACCCTCTTCTAATGACCAATCAAGACCACACTTGGCACACAGAGCCCCCATGATCCACTCTACATCCTGCTGCAGTTTGAAAGGGGATGGACTTTGGATGATGGGACTTGAAGTACCTTCACTCACTTACTGACACCACTGCCACCCTCATCTAATGACTGATAAAGACCAAACTTGGCACACAGAGCCCCCATGACCCACTCTATATCCTGCTGCTGTTTGTAGGAGGATTGCCCATGGATGATGGGACTTCAAGTACCTTCACTCACTTCCTGAAAATAATGCTGCCATTATCCAAAACCAATAAAGACCAAACTTGGCATACAGAACCACCATTACCCACTTTCTCTAATAACCCGGGCAACGCCAGGTCCCCAAGCTAGTATATAATAAAAGTCAAAGTTTGTATGCGGAGGGTGGAAGTGCGGCGGACGTAGGACGGAGGGATATGTGGCAGCTTTCTGATTGGCTACACTATTTGCATATGGTCTCTGATTGGCCAGCCACAATAGGACCCCCTGGTGGTGAAAAGGGTTAATGAGAGAAGCAGGGACATGTATGTGCCAGCTTTCTGATTGGCTGCCACTGTGGTACTATTTGCATATGGTCTCTGATTGGCCAACCTGAAAGTTCCAAGATTATGAGGTGACAAGAGAGGAGAGAAAAGGGCCTTCGGCTGTCTCAGATAATTACCAATACAGACCAAACTTGGCAAACAGAGCCCCCATGACCCACTCTACATCCTGGTGCTGTTTGGAGGAGGATGGACCATGGATGATGGGACTTGCAGTACCATCACTCACTTCCTGAGACCACAGCAACATTCATCCAATTACCAATAAAGACCAAAATTGCCACACAGAGCCCCCATGACCCACTCTGCATCCTACTGCAGTTTGGAGGAGGATGGACCATGGATGATGGGACTTGCAATCCTATCACTCACATTCTGAGACTGCTGTGCACCTCATCCAATGACTGATCAAGACCAAACTTGGCACATAGACCTCTCATGACCCACTTTACGTTCTGGTGTGGTTTGGCCGGGGATGGACCATGGATTATGGGACTTGCAGTACCTTTGCTCAATTCTTGAGACCACTTCAACCCTCATCCAATTACTGATAAAGACCAAACATGGCACACTGAGTCTCCATGACGCACTCTACATCCTGGTGCGGTTTGGAGGAGGATGCACCATGGACGATGGGACTTGCAGTACCTGCACTCCCTTCCTAAAACCATTACAACTGCTAACAATGATGGATCAGGACTACAATTTACACTGAGAGCCCGCATGACCCAGTCTACTTCCTGGTGCGGTTTGGAAGAATTTGACAATGAATGATGGGACTTGCAGTCACTTCACTCACTTCCTGAGACCACTGGGACCCTCGCCAATGTCCGATCAAGACCAAACTTGGCACACAGAGCCCTCATGACCCACTCTACATCCCGATGCTGTTTGGAGGAGGACAGACGATAGATAATGGGACTTTCAGTACCTTCACTCACTTCCTGAAACCACAGCGACACTTATCCAAATACCAAGAAAGACCAAACCTGGCCCAGAGAGCCCCCTTGGCCAACTCAACATTCTGGTGAGGTTTGGGGGAGAACAGACTATGGATGATGGGACTTTAAGTACCTCCACTCACTTCCCAAGACTTCTGCAACACTCATCCAATGACCAATCAAGACCAAATTGGCGCACAGAGCCCCCATGACGCACTCTACATCCTGTTGCAGTTTGGAGGAGGACGGACCATGGATGATGGGACTTGCAGTACCTTTACTCACTTACTGAAACCACTGCAACCCTAACCAATGACTGATCAAGACCAAACTTAGCACACAGAGCCCCCATGACCCACTCTGCATGCTGATGCAGTTTGAAGGAGGATTTACTTTGGATGATGGGACTTGCAGTACCTTCACTCACTTACTGAAACAACTGCCACCCTCATCCAATGACTGATAAAGACCAAACTTGGCACACAGAGCCCCCATGACCCACTCTATATCCTGCTGCTGTTTGGAGGAGGGTGGACCACAGATGATGGGACTTCAAGTACCTTCACTCACTTCCTGAAAACAATGCAACCGTCATCCCGTATGTCAGATTCTTCCCAAGTGTCTAGGACTGTGTGATGTATCAGTGCATAATGCATGCAAATCTGATTCAGGTGGCCTTTTACAGATGGTGATTTTATAAATGTCAATTGTTTTAAAGTGCAGGCCAAGGTCTTGAGGCACTGCACCCAGTGTGCCGATCACCACTGGGACCCCTTGACTGGCTGGTGCCAGAGTCTTTGCAATTCCATCTTTACATCCTTGTATTGTGTCAGCTTTTCCAGTTGCTTTTCATCCATTCTGCTGTCACCTGGGATTGCAACATCGACAATCCATACTTTGTTCTCCCCCATGATCGCGAGGTCAGGAGTCTTGTGCGCCAAAACTCTGTCAGTCTGAATTCGGAAGTCCCAGAGTAGTTTGATGTGTTCATTTAGTGCGACTTTTTCAGTCTTGTGATCCCACCAGTTCATTGTTGCAGGCAGATGGTGTTTGTAGCACAAGTTCCAATGCATCTGAGTAACAGTGTTGTGCCTCTGCTTGTAGTCCGTCTGCGCAATCTTCTTGCAGCAGCTGAGGATGCGATCCATCATTCTGTCTGCTTCCTTGCAGAAGCCACACTTGGAATCTGTCATTGACTTTTCAATTCTGGCTTTGATGACATTTGTTCTAATGGTTTTGCCCTTTAAGCAGTTTTTTATTATTGACTTCCATCAATGTTGGTTCTTGACTGCCTTTCCCATCATCTACCAGTGCAAGTTTCTCTTTTTTTACCATTTGTTTTACTTGCACAAACCCTCTCTATGCCTCCTGATTTTTTTGGGCGGGTCAATTCTGTCGACATCACTACATGGGTGTCATGAGGAGTGGATTGTCATATGTTTTCTTGTGTTTCTGTCCAGATCATCCAGCTCTCAATTATTATTATGAGTTGTTATATTATTATTATTATTATTATTATTATTATTATTATCATTATCACCCAGCTCTTCCCCTGCGATGGAGAGCTGGACCTATTATTATTACATTTACTATTACTGTATTTATTATTATTATAACATTATTGTTATATTTACTATTATATTTATGTACTAGCTGTCCCCTGCCATGCGTTGCTGTGGCCTTGTCTGTTGATATGGAAAATAAAGTAATGAGAAAGTGTTGGTTTCTAATATATGTAATTTCTTTATGGTTGTGGGTAAACAGTATTTCTTGCTGTTTCTTTTTCAGTGTTGATGTGGAGATTGTCCAGTTTGCCTACTCTGGAACATGCAACATATCATTGTCCTTCTTTAGGGCTCCCTTGTGTGTGTGTGAATCATATCTATCTATATCTATGGCTGAATGGCTCTTTATCAGGAGAGCTTTGATTACATTTTCTTACACGGGTGAAGAGAGTTGGACTGGATGGCCTTGATTATTTTCTGTTGGTCATGGGGGTTCTGTGTGGGAAGTTTGGCCCAATTCTGTCGTTGGTGGGGTTCAGAACACTCTATGATTGCAGGTGAACTATAAATCCCAGTAACTACAACTCCCAAATGTCAAGGTCTATTTCCCCCAAACTCCATCTGTGTTCATATTTGGGCATATTGTGTGCTTGTGCCTATTTTGGTCCAGATCCATCATTGTTTGAGTCGACAGTGCTCTGTGGACGTAGGTGAACTTCAACTCCCAAACTCAAGGTCAATGCCTACCAAACCCTTCCAGTATTTTCTGTTGTTCAAGGGAGTTCTGTGTGCCAAGTTTGGTTCAATTCCATCATTGAAGGAGTTCAGAATGCTCTTTGATTGTAGGTGAAATATAAATCCCAGCAACTACAACTCCCAAATGACAAAATCATATTTTTTGAGTGATGGTCACTCCTTGTGTTGTGAGATGTTTTGTTGCCAAATTTGGTGTGATTTCGTTCATTGGTTCTTTTGTTTTTAAGGCATTCATTATGCACAGAGCATTTTTTTATATATATATGTTATAACCATTATATTATTATTGTTGTTGTTGTTGTTGCTTTCTCACCCAGCTTTCCATGGAGCTGGGTGAGCTATATTGGACCTATTATTATTATTTATTATTATATTTACTACTATTATTATGACCATTATTATTATATTGATGATATCTCCTCAACCAGCTCTTCTCCTGCGATGGTGAAGTCCCGGTCAAGTAGGATCCACTTCCAGACCTATTACTATTGCTATTATTATATATGTACTATTATTATAAATTATTAATCTCACCCAGCACTCCTCTCATGATTGGGAAGTCCCTGTCGAGGAGGACCCACTTCTGGACCTATTGTTACTATAATATTATATTATTATTATATTTATTCTTCTCACCCAGCTCTCCACCGGCGATGGAGAAGTCCTTTTCAAGGAGAGTCCACTTCTGGACCTTCTGTGCGTTGGAGGGGGCATTCTTGTTGACAGCAGTGATGGCCTTCTGGATGGCAGAGTAGACCAGGGGATCACGCAAGTTCACGACCTCGGAGACCTTGGTGGCACGGCTGCCCAGCCGCCGGCAGAACTCCACTGCCTCGGGGGTCATGGTGTCCTCGGGTTCGCCGGACTCCAGGTTCATGGTGCACTGGAGGGAGGAATTGAGGAATGAGAGAGTGCACCACCTGCAGGCCACTGCGGGCATTGCGACCCTGTCTGGCTGTGAGGTCACTCCAGGTCATGCCTACCTCTTACCTACAAGAAGCACTGCCTGAACATCAAGCAAAAAGTGGGTGCTAGAAACAATATCATATGAAAGCTGACTGGCACAACCTGGGGATCACAACCAGACACAGTGAAGACATCTGCCCTTGCGCTATGCTACTCTGCTGCTGAGTATGCATGCCCAGTGTGGAACACATCTCACCACGCTCAAACAGTGGATGTGGCTCTTAATGAGACATGCCGCATCATCACGGGGTGCCTGCGCCCTACACCACTGGAGAATTACACTGCTTAGCCGGTATTGCACCACCTGACATCCGCCGGGAAGTAGCAGCCAATAGTGAAAGGACCAAGGCAGAGACATCTCCAGCTCATCCCTTGTTTGGGTATCAGCCAACACGCCAACGACTTAAATCTAGACATAGTTTTCTAAGATCTACAGAGACACTCGCTGGAACACCTCAGCAAGCGAGAGTCCAAAAGTGGCAGGCCCAAACCCAGCACCTCAACCAATGGCTGATACCCAATGAGAGACTCCCTCCTGGGCACACAGAAGACTGGGCGACTTGGAAGGCACTGAACAGACTGCGCTCTGGCACCACGAGATGCAGAGCCAACCTTCAGAAATGGGGCTACAAAGTGGAATCCTCACATGCGAGTGTGGAGAAGAGCAAACCACTGACCACCTGCTGCAATGCAACCTGAGCCCCTCCACATGCACAATGGAGGACCTTCTTGCAGCAACACCGAAGCACTCCAAGTGGCCAGATACTGGTCAAAGGACATTTAACCAACTACCAAACTCACAAGATGTGTATTTTTCTGTTTGTTTGCTTTGTTCTGTTAGAAATGTGATATATAAAGGACTGTTGCTCTGACACGACAAATAAATGCCTACCTTGAGGGTCAAAAGCATGGAGAGGAACTTGGCCTTGTCGCCCAACAGCATGGCATTGCTCAGGATGGGCAGGGCCTCCTTGACCGCGTCCTCAATGGGCACCGGCGCCACATTCTCACCCCCCGCCGTGATGATCAGCTCTGCAAGGAAGATAACAATAATAATAATAATAATAATAATAATAATAATAATGGAAAAGATATGTATAATCAGTCTATATAGATAAAAATGCAACGTTCGTTCGTGGGATTAATAAACTCACAAACCACAGAACAAACCGATGCCAAATTTGGACACCACACCCCTAACACAACGAGTTACCATCTCAAAAAAAAAAAAAAACACGAAAAAAGCAGACTTCTAAACTCAAAACTCCTACAGGGAGAAGCAGCGCATGTCCACAAAAAGGCACCCTCAGCCCCACCCAGGCCTGTAGCCGGGGCGGGGGGGGTAGGGGTTCACCCCCCCCCCCCCGAATTTTTTCAGGTTAAAAAAAACCTGGTTTACTTATGAATTTTGACTGGTTAACCAAATCCCCATTGCAGTTTGGAGGAGGACGGACGATGGGTGATGGGACTTGCAGTCACTTCACTCACTTCCTGAAACCACAGCGACACTTATCCAAATACCAAGAAAGACCAAACTTGGCACAGAGAGCCCCCATGGCCAACTCAACATTCTGGTGAGGTTTGGGGGAGAACAGACTATGGATGATGGGACTTCAAGTACCTCCACTCACTTCCCAAGACTTCTGCAACACTCAACCAATGACCAATCAAGACCAAATTGGCACACAGAGCCCCCATGGCCCACTCTACATCTTGCTGCAGTTTGGAGGGTTGACCATGGATGATGGGACTTGCAGTACCTTCACTCACTTACTGAAACCACTGCCACCCTCATCCAATGACTGATAAAGACCAAACTTGGCACACAGAGCCCCTATGACCCACTCTATATCCTGCTGCTGTTTGGAGGAGAGTGGACCATGGATGATGGGACTTCAAGTACTTTCACTCACTTCCTGAAAACAATGCAACCGTCATCCAATGACCAATAAAGACCAAACTTGGCATAGAGAACCGCCATTATCCAGTTTCTCTAATAATCCGGGCAAGCTAGTAATAATATATAAGAAAAAAATGAGATAATAATAATAAATGTTATAGTAGTAGTAATATAATGGTAATAGAATAAGAAGAAAGGTGGGTGGGTGCTTTATGATTATTTCTGCAGATATTTTAATGATTATTTCTGGAGATATTTTAATTCTTTCTGCACATCAGATATTTTAATGAATATTTGTGCAGATATTTTAATGGATATTTCAATGAATATTTCTGTAGATTTTTAGTGAATATGTTTTGAATATTTCTACAGATATTTTCAAGTTTGGACCATCTATACAAGAGGAAGAAGGAGAAGAAAGGTGGGTGGGTGGATCCGCACGGCAGAGTGAGCCCAGTTTGTCCCTGACCTTTGATCCTGCCGGTGATGTAGAGGAAGCCGTCGTGGTCGTGCTTGCCCAGGTCTCCCGAGTGCAGCCAGCCCTCCTCGTCAATGGCCTCCTTGGTCTTTTCCTCCATGTTCAGGTAGCCCATGAAGACGTGCCGCCCGAAGAAGCACACCTCGCCCACGCCCTCCGCATCCTTGCGATGCAGCAGTGTTCGGCAGCCCACCATCGGCTTCCCGCAGCTGCAGCCGGGAAAGGGTAGGGGTAAGGGTGAAGGAGGGCAGATGGCATCCACACCAAGCAGTTGGCACACTTCAACCACACTTGCAACAGCCACGGCTCTGCGCCACTGCAAGCCTGGCAAGCCCTCCCTGCAAACTACCCCTGGGAGAGATTGACAGAATAATAATAATAATAATAATAATAATAATATAGTGATAATGGAATATAATAATCATATAACACAATAGGTAGGTAGGTAGTCCCCTGACATTAAGTCCAGTCATGTCTGACTCTGGGGTGTGGTGCTCATCTCCATTTCTAAGCCAAAGAGCAAGCGTTGTCCGTAGACACCTCCAAGGTCATGTGGCCGGCATGACTGCATGGAGCGCCGTTACCTTCCCGCCGGAGCGGTACCTATTGATCTACTCACATTTGCATGTTTTCGAACTGCTAGGTTGGGAGAAGCTAGGGCTGACAGCGGAAGCTCACGCCGCTCCCCGGAATCGAACCTGCGACCTTTCGATCAACAAGCTCAGCAGCTCAGTGCTTTAACCCACTGCGCCACCGGGGGCTCCATAACACAATAATATATAATATTATTATTATGAATTGTCATATTATTAATAACACAATAATATATAATAATATTAATAATATTAATAATATGACAATTCAGAATGATAACCTTTCCTGCAAAATAACCTTGACAGAGAATGGCAAGAAGAAATAATAATGATAATAATATTAGAGACTATAATATGAAATAATAATAAAATTCAAAAAAATATAATACTATAAGACAAAATAATAAAATAAAATAAGAAATACAGTAATAAGAAATAAAAATAATATAATACTATAATAATGATATAATAATAAATACGATAATCTATATAAATAAAAATGTCATGTTTGTTTGTGGGATTAACATAACGCAAAAACCACTGGACAAATTGACACCGAATTTGGACACAATACGTTAACTGTCAGGTTAACGAGTGACCATCACTCATAAAACCACTGAAAAACACAGCAGAAGAGACTTAAAATCGATTTGCCCCAAAGATATAGGAAATTATTGTTTCCATTTGATGTTGGATGTTTTGTCTTATGTCTGTTGTAACAGACTGTGTTTTTATTTAATTTTAGTTTAAGTTATAATTCGTATTTATATGTTGGGTTGGGTTGTATACATTTTGTTAGTATGGATGTATTGTTGTTGTATTCGGGCATTGAATGTTTGCCTTTTATGTTTGGATTGTGTCCTGAGTCCCTTTGGGGAGATAGAGCGGAATATAAATAAAGTTGTTGTTGTTATTATTTTTATTATTATTATTATTAAAAGCCAAAAAACAAAAAATGGATGATGGGACTTGCAGTACCTTCACTCACTTCCTGATTCCACTACAATCCACACCAATGTCTGATCAAGACCAAACCTGGCACACAGAGCCCCCCATGACTCACTTTACATTCTGGTGTGGTTTTGGGGATGACAGACCATAGATGATGGGATTTGCAGCATCTTCATTCACTTCCAGAGGCCACTGCGACTCCCATGCATGTCAGACCTGGACCAAACTTGGCACACAGGACCCCCCATGACCAACAGAACATACTGGAGAAGTTTGGGGGACACTGACCATGATTTACAGGAGTTATAGTTCACCTGCATCCGAAGAAACTGTGACCTCCACTAACAATGGACCGGGAAGCCCCATGACCAGCTGAACACATTGCAAGGCTTTGTGGGAATCGACCATCATTTTGGGAGTTGTAGTTCAGAGAAAGGAGGAAAGCAAAAGCCCAAGAAAGGAGGAAAGCAAAAGGAAACAGTGACAGGGGGAGATATGCCCAGTTAAATGCGCAATTCCAGAGGTTACCCAGAAGAGATAAGGAACTATTTTTAAATAAGCAATGCATGGAAGTGGAAGAAGACAACAGAATAGGAAGGACAAGAGACCTCTTCCAGAAACTTAGATACATTGGAGGTAAATTTCAGGCAAAAATTGGTATAATAAGAAACAAAGATGGCAGGGACCTAACAGAAGCTGAAGAGATCAAGAGAAGGTGGCGAGACTATACAGAAGATCTGTATAGGAAGGATAATAATATTGAGGATAGCTTTGACGGTGTGGGGAGCGAAATAGAACCAGACATCCTGAGGAGTGAGGTTGAATGGGCCTTAAGAAGCATTGCTAACAACAAGGCAGCAGGAGACGATGGGATCCCAGCTGAACTGTTTAAAAAGATGATGCTGTCAAGGTGATGCATGCCATATGCCAGCAAATATAGAAAACACAAGAATGGCCATCAGACTGGAAAAAATCAACTTATATCCCCATACCAAAAAAGGGAAATGCTAAAGACTGCTCAAACTTCCGTACAGTGGCCCTTATTTCTCATGCCAGTAAGGTAATGCTCAAGATCCTGCAAGGAAGACTCCAGCAATACATGGAGAGAGAGTTGCCAGACATTCAAGCTGGGTTTAGAAAAGGCAGAGGAACGAGAGACCAGATTGCCAATATCCGCTGGATAATGGAGAAAGGCAGGGAGTTTCAGAAAAACATCTACTTCTGCTTCATTGACTATTCTAAAGCCTTTGACTGTGTGGATCATAATAAATTATGGCAAGTTCTTGGTGGGATGGGCATCCCAAGCCACCTTGTCTCTCTCCTGAGGAATCTGTACAAGGACCAAGTAGCAACAGTCAGAACTGACCACGGAACAACAGACTGGTTCAAGATTGGGAAAGGCGTACGGCAAGGCTGCATACTCTCACCCAACCTTTTTAACTTGTATGCAGAACACATCATGCGATGTGCGGGGCTTGAGGAATGCAAAGCTGGGGTGAAAATTGCTGGAAGAAACATTAACAACCTCAGATATGCAGATGACACCACTCTGATGGCCGAAAGCGAGGAGGAGCTGAGGAGCCTTCTAATCAAGGTGAAAGAAGAAAGCGCAAAAGCTGGGTTGCAGCTAAACATCAAAAAAACCAAGATTATGGCAACAAGAATGATTGACAACTGGAAAATAGAGGGAGAAAATGTGGAGGCCGTGACAGACTTTGTATTTTTAGGTGCAAAGATTACTGCAGATGCAGACTGTGGCCAGGAAATCAGAAGACGCTTCCTTCTTGGGAGGAGAGCAATGTCCAATCTCGATAAAATAGTCAAGAGTAGAGACATCACACTGGCAACAAAGATCCGCCCAGTCAAAGCCATGGTATTCCCTGTAGTCACCTACGGATGTGAGAGCTGGACCTTAGGGAAGGCTGAGCGAAGGAAGATCGATGCTTTTGAGCTGTGGTGTTGGAGGAAAGTTCTGAGAGTGCCTTGGACTGCGAGAAGATCCAACCAGTCCATCCTCCAGGAAATAAAGCCCGTCTGCTCACTGGAGGGAAAGATACTAGAGACAAAGTTGAAGTACTTTGGCCACATCATGAGGAGACAGCAAAGCCTGGAGAAGACAATGATGCTGGGGAAGTGGAAGGCAAAAGGAAGAGGGGCCGACCAAGGGCAAGATGGATGGATGGCATCCTTGAAGTGACTGGACTGACCTTGAAGGAGCTGGGGGTGGTGACGGCCGACAGGGAGCTCTGGCGTGGGCTGGTCCATGAGGTCACGAAGAGTCGGAGGCAACTGAACGAATGAACAACAACAGTTCAGAGAGCACTGAACCCAACCAACACCGGATCTGGACCAAACTAGACACATCGATACAACATGACCAACTGTGCATACAGGCCTAGTTTGGGGAGGATTTATCCACAATTCTTGGAATTGTAGTTCACTCACATCGCTATGCATTTTCTAATGAGCACATTCATACAAAAACAAAAACAAAAACTGGATTTTTTCTAATAACTAAATGAGATTACTTTCCACCACAAAACAAACAATGCCTTTTTCAAATAACCCAGGCATTGCTGAGTACCCAAGCTAGAACAATAATAATAGCAATAACAATAGCAATAATACTACCATCACCCCCACCCCTATGCACCCTCCATTAATTCTCCCAGGCTGGTCCCAGAGTGGTCTCCGCGCAACCCCTGACCTAGTGATGCGGAAGGCGCCGGCGTGGGAGACAGTGTGTGGGCCGGTACTCTCGCTCATGCCGTAAAGCTCATAGACGGGGATGTCCAGGCTGAGGAAGTACTCCAACGTCTCCCGAGCGATGGGGGCGGCCGCCGTGTAGCACCGGGTGCAGCGCTCCAGCCCCAGAGCCTTGCGCACCTTCCGGTACACTAGCGCACGCGCAAAGCGGTACTTCAGCGGCTCCTCCGGCGACCTGCAAGGGTGAGGCAGAGGCAAGACAGTGTCAGGGCAAAGTCGGTGCTAAGGTATTGCAAAGGCAATGCAAAGTTGGTGCAAAGGCAATGCAAAATCAGAACAAAGGTACTGCAAAGTCAGTGCAAAGGTACTGCAAAAGTAATGTAAAGCTAATGCAAAATAGGTGCAAATACAATGCAAAGTTAGTGCAAAGTAAGGGAAGAGGTCATGCAAAGGCAATGCAAAATCAATGCAATGCTAAGGCAAGGGAAAAGCAATGCATAGTAGGTGCAAAGGATATGCAAATAATAATATGAAATAATGATAAAATAATAATAATATATTAAAATAATATGATGCCTCATATAACATTATAACATCTCTATATATATAAATGCTCTGTGCATAATGAGTACCTTAAAAGCAAAAGAACCAATGAACGAAATCACACCAAATTTGACAACAAAACATCTCACAACGCAAGGAGTGACCATCACTCAAAAAATTATGAATTTGTCATTTGGGAGTTGTAGTTGCTGGGATTTATAGTTCACTTACAATCAAAGAGCATTCTGAACTCCATCAACGATGGAATTGAACCAAACTTGGCACATAGGCCTCCCATGACCAACAGAAAATACTGGAAGGGTTTGGTGGGCATTGACCTTGAGTTTTGGAGTTGTAGTTCACCTTCATCCAGAGACCACTGTGGACTTAAATAATGATGGATCTGGACCAAACTTGGCACAAGCACCAAATATGAACACAGATGAAGTTTGGGGGAAATAGACCTTGACATTTGGGAGTTGTAGTCACTGAGATTCACAGTTCACCTACAATCAAAGAGCATTCTGGACCCCACGAATGACAGAATTGGGGCAAACATCCCACACAGAACCCCCATGACCAAGAGAAAATACTTAAGGCCATCCAATCCAACTCCCTTCATCAGGGCAAGAAAAGGTAATCAAAGTCCTCCTGACAAAGAGCCATCCAGCCATAGATAAATAAATAGAGAGAGAGAGAGAGAGAGAGAGAGAGAGAGAGATAGATAGATAGATAGATAGATAGATAGATAGGGAGTTGTAGTTGCTGGGATTTATAGTTCACCTACACTCAAATAGAATGATAGAATTGAACCAACCGGGGCATACAGGACTTCCAGGACCAACAGAAAACACTAGAAGGGTTGGGTGAGCATTGACCTTGAGTTTGGGAGTTGTAGTTCACCTACATCCAGAGACTACCATGGACTCAAACAATGATGGATCTGAACCAAACTTGGCACGAATATTCCATGTACCCAAATATGAACATAGTTTGGGGGAAATAGACCTTGACATTTAGGAGTTGTAGTTACAGGGATTTATAGTTCACCTACAATCAAAGAGTGTTCTGAACCCCACCAACGACAGAATGGGGCCAAACCCTCTACGTCCCACCTCGGAGTTTAAGATCTTCTGGGGAGGCCCTGCTCTCGACCCCGCCTCTATCACAAGTGAGGCTGGTGGGGACGAGGAGCAGGGCCTTCTCGGTGGTGGCCCCTCACCTGTGGAATTCACTCCCGGGGAGATTAGATCGGCGACTTCCCTCTTGTCATTTAGAAAAAAATTGAAAACTTGGATGTGGGACCAGGCATTTGGACGTTCTGGCAGCTAGAGGAAGGACCTTGATGATGGACAGGAATTGACTGAACGGAATGGATTTATGGAACTCTGAACACTGAGCATGAGATTAGTTTACTGATTGTGTTATGTACTGATGATTTTAACCTGTTAATTGTTCAATTGCTGTTTTGTATGTATGTATATTTGACATAGGCCTTCTTTGTAAGCCACCCTGAGTCCCCCCTCGGGGGTCAGAAGGGCGGGGTAGAAGTAATCGAAATAAATAAATAAAATAAATAAACTTCCCACACAGAACCCCCATGACCAACGGAAAATACTCAAGGCCATCCAGTCCAACTCCCTTCACCAGGGCAAGAAAAAGTAATTAAAGCCCTCCCGACAAAGAGCCATCCAGCCATAAATATAGATAGATATGATTCACAAACATACCTAATATCATAGATTTGAAAGGGATCCACGAAGAAGGACAATGATATGTGGAATGTTCCAGAGTAGGCAAATCAGATAATATATAATGTGAAATAATAATAAAACAATAATACAAGATATACAATATGAAATCAGAAAATAATAAAATAAAATAATACAATATGATATATAATATGAAATCAGAAAATAATAATTAAATAACAATTCACCAAAGCCCTACAGGGGGCCGCGATCCCTGCAGAGGTCRCCCCCCCCCCCCACTGGAAACCCACCCCTTGCTAATAAAATGAAATGCAATGTAAAGTCAGTGCAAAGGTAATGCAATGCAAAGTCAGAGCAGAGGTCATGCAAAGTTTGCACCAAGTCAGTGCAAAGGTGATGCAACGTCAGTTCAAAGGTAATGCAAAGTCAGAGCAAAGGTAAGGAAGATGGGGGTCCTGACCCAGTCATGCGCTTGAGGTTGGTCTCCAGCCCAACAGCCTTGGCCCATGCAGCCAGGCGGCGCTTGAGGGCCGAGTTCTTGGCCCCAACGGCCTTCATGCGCTCCTGCATCTTCTCCCAGACACGTGGGACGCCCAGGAAGGCTGTGGGCTGCACCTCCTTCAGCGTCTCCACCAGCGTGCCCTGCAAAATCGTCATAAAAAGAATCACAAATATAATAATAACCATAATAATAATAATAATAATAATAATAATGTATATATAATAGTAGTAATAGGTTCAGAAGTGGGTCGTCCTCACCAGGGTCTTCTCCATTGCAGGAGCAAAGCTGGGTGAAAATACATAATAACGATAATAATGATAATAATAATTGTAGTTACAATAAAATATAATAACTATAATTAATATAATAACTCCAGCAATACATGGAGCGAGAGTTGCCAGATGTTCAAGCTGGGTTTAGAAAAGGCAGAGGAACGAGAGACCAGATTGCCAATATCCGCTGGATAATGGAGAAAGGCAGGGAGTTTCAGAAAAACATCTACTTCTGCTTCATTGACTATTCTAAAGCCTTTGACTGTGTGGATCATAATAAATTGTGGCAAGTTCTTAGTGGGATGGGCATCCCAAGCCACCTTGTCTCCCTCCTGAGGAATCTGTACAAGGACCAAGTAGCAACAGTCAGAACTGACCACGGAACAACAGACTGGTTCAAGATTGGGAAAGGCGTACGGCAAGGCTGCATACTCTCACCCAACCTTTTTAACTTGTATGCAGAACACATCACATCATGTGCGGGGCTGGATGAATGCAAAGCTGGGGTAAAAATTGCTGGAAGAAACATTAACAACCTCAGATATGCAGATGACACCACTCTGATGGCCGAAAGCGAGGAGGAGCTGAGGAGCCTTCTAATCAAGGTGAAAGAAGAAAGCGCAAAAGCCGGGTTGCAGCTAAACGTCAAAAAAACCAAGATTATGGCAACAAGAATGATTGACAACTGGAAAATAGAGGGGGAAACCGTGGAGGCCGTGACAGACTTTGTATTTCTAGGTGCAAAGATTACTGCAGATGCAGACTGTAGCCAGGAAATCAGAAGACGCTTACTTCTTGGGAGGAGAGCAATGTCCAATCTCGATAAAATAGTAAAGAGTAGAGACATCACACTGGCAACAAAGATCCGCCTAGTCAAAGCCATGGTATTCCCTGTAGTAACCTACGGATGTGAGAGCTGGACCTTAGGGAAGGCTGAGCGAAGGAAGATAGATGCTTTTGAACTGTGGTGTTGGAGGAAAGTTCTGAGAGTGCCTTGGACAGCGAGAATATCCAACCAGTCCATCCTCCAGGAAATAAAGCCCGACTGCTCATTGGAGGGAAGGATACTAGAGACAAAGTTGAAGTACTTTGGCCACATCATGAGGAGACAGGAAAGCCTAGAGAAGACAATTATGCTGGGGAAAGTGGAAGGCAAAAGGAAGAGGGGCCGACCAAGGGCAAGATGGATGGATGGCATCCTTGAAGTGACTGGACTGACCTTGAGGGAGCTGGGGGTGGTAATGGCCGACAGGGAGCTCTGGCGTGGGCTGGTCCATGAGGTCACGAAGAGTCGGAGACGACTGAACGAATGAACAACAACAACAATATAATAATATAATAATAAATATGATTTAGAATAAATACAAAAGTTATAATAAAAATATAATAAACATAATAATTGTAATAATAATAAATATAATAATAAATATACAATAATATATGTTATAATAAAAATATAACAATAAAAATAATAATATAATAACAAATTTATAATAATAAATATAATAGTTAAAATTAAATATAAATATAAAAGTTACAATACTAAATAAATATAACAATAATACATATAATAATAGCTATAGTCAAATATAATAAATATAATAATAAAAATAATAAATATAATCATAATAATATAATACATTTATAATAAATAATAAATATAATAATAGTTATAATAACAATCAATTAAAATAGTAGCATCAATAATAAATATAATAGCAAATATATAATAAGATAATTAATATAATAATAGCTATATAATATAATATATACAACAATAACAACAACAACAATAAAAAATTTTATAATCCTAATTTGTGGGAGTCCAAAACACTGTCTGGCTATGGAGACTCCCCGGATGGAGGGACTACCTTGAGGGCATCTGGCTGAGCGAAGGCAGTCAGGACACCGAAGGTCAAGGGCAGCCAGATGTCAATCATTTGAGCCGCAATGTGGCTGAGCGGCAGGTAGCTGACCACCACTTCCTGCTGCTGTGCCGTGCCTTCAATCAGGTTCACAAACTCCCCCGCAGCACGCGCCGTCCACGTGATCTGCAGCAAGGAGATTTTTTTTTTTCGTGTCAGGAGCGACTTGAGAAACTGCAAGTCGTTTCTGGTGTGAGATTTAAGGGGTTTTTTTTCGTGTCAGGAGCGACTTGAGAAACTGCAACGTCGCTTCTGGTGTGAGAGAATTGGTCTGCAAGGACGTTGCCCAGGGGACGCCCGGATGATTTGATGTTTTACCATCCTTGTGGGAGGCTTCTCTCATGTCCTCGCATGGAGAGCTGGAGCTGACAGAGGGAGCTCACCCGCATTCTCCCCGAATTCGAACCTTCAGTTCTACCGGCACAAGGGTTTAACCCACTGTGTCACCGGGAGCTCCAGCACGGAGAATGAGTCAGTATTACTATCATCATCATCATCATCATCATGCTCTCCTCTATCTAGCGGGAAGCTTTCTAGCAGCCCTGGGGGAAAAGACCTGGGGAGACTCATTATTGTTATATTATTAACATATATTTATATGCTATTGTATTGTGACTATTGTACTTAATTATATCATCTATATTAATATGTATTTATATTTAATTATAGTAATGTTATATTATATATTATTATACTGATATCTAATTGCATTATTAAATTTTATTATATTATTTATTTTATTCAATATTATAGTTATCAAATTATCATTACATATTTATGTTTCATTATATTCTATAGTATTATATTTCATTAGGTAAAGGTAGTCCCCTGACATTAAGTCCAGTCATGTCTGACTCTGGGGTGTGGTGCTCATCTCCATTTCTGAGCCAAAGAGCCTGCATTGTTTGTAGACACCTCCAAGGTCATGTGGCCAGCATGACTGCATGGAGAGCCATTACCTTCCCTTCGTGCCAGAGCAGTACCTATTGATCTACTCACATTTGCATGTTTCGAACTGCTAGGTTGGCAGAAGCTGGGCTACAGCCAGAGCTCACCCCGCTCCCCGGAATCGAACCTGCGACCTTTCGTCAACAAGCTCAGCAGCTCAGTGCTTTAAAAACAGCCTTCTACTGATTATATTTCATTACTATATTGATATTTAATTCCATTATAATATCCATATTTAGTTATATGATACATTATATATTTAAATTTTATCCAATATTATAATGATTATATAATATATTATAATATTGATATTTAATTGCATTATTATATATTAAATTATTATACAATATATATTATATCTCATTATATATTAAGATTTTTATCTTAAATGTTATATATTTACATTTTATATTATATTTTATTGTTATATTGATATTTAACTATATTGTATATTGTATTATTAATTGTATTATTATATTGATACTTTATTGTAATATAATATGTTATTTATTATTTATTTAAAGCATTTATATTCCACCCTTCTCACCCTGGAGGGGACTCAGAGGGGAGCACAACATACAAACGGCAAGCATTCAATGTCAGGATATAAATAAATAATATGCATACATAAAATATTAAATTATATTGTACAATATATATTTTATTATATTTTATGGTTATTATCCAATATATTGATGGGTATTTATGTTTTATATTATGTATTATGTTTTATTTATTTATTTTATTTATCTTGTCATCCATACCATTGTATTACATTTCTAACAGAACAAAACAGACAGATATAAAACACAGATTTTGCAAACTTGGTAGTTGATTAAATGTCCTTTGACCAGTATCTGGCCACTTGGAGTGCCTCTGGTGTTGCCGCAAGAAGGTCCTCCGTTGTGCATGTGGCAGGGCTCAGGTTGCATTGCAGCAGGTGGTCAGTGGTTTGCTCTTCTCCACACTCGCATGTCGTGGATTCCACTTTGTAGCCCCATTTCTTAAGATTGGCTCTGCATCTCGTGGTGCCAGAGCGCAGTCTGTTCAGCGCCTTCCAAGTCGCCCAGTCTTCTGTGTGCCCAGGGGGGAGTCTCTCATCTGGTATCAGCCACGGATTGAGGTGCTGGGTTTGAGCCTGCCACTTTTGAACTCTCGCTTGCTGAGGTGTTCCAGCGAGTGTCTCTGTAGATCTAAGAAAACTATTTCTTGATTTAAGTCGTTGACGTGCTGGCTGATACCCAAACAAGGGATGAGCTGGAGATGTCACTGCCTTGGTCCTTTCACTATTGGCTGCTACTTCCCGGTGGATGTCAGGTGGTGCAATACCGGCTAAACAGTGTAATTTCTCCAGTGGTGTAGGGCGCAGACACCTCGTGATAATGCGGCATGTCTCATTAAGAGCCACATCCACTGTTTTAGTGTGGTGAGATGTGTTCCACACTGGGCATGCGTACTCAGCAGCAGAGTAGCATAGCGCAAGGGCAGGTGTCTTCACTGTGTCTGGTTGTGATCCCCAGGTTGTGCCAGTCAGCTTTCGTATGATATTGTTTCTAGCACCCACTTTTTGCTTGATGTTCAGGCAGTGCTTCTTGTAGGTCAGAGCACGGTCCAAAGTGACTCCCAGGTATTTGGGTGCGCTGCAATGCTCCAGTGGGATTCCTTCCCAGGTAATCCTCAGAGCTCGGGATGCTTGTCTGTTCTTAAGGTGAAAGGTGCATGTCTGTGTTTTAGATGGATTAGGGATCAGCTGGTTTTCCCTGTAATAGGCAGTAAGAGCACCTAGAGCTTCGGATAGCTTCTGTTCAACCATCTCAAAGCTCCCTGCTTGAGCAGTAATGGCACGATCATCAGCATAGATGAAACTCTCTGTCCCTTCTGGCAGTGGCTGGTCATTTGTGTAGATGTTGAACATGGATGGAGCAAGCACGCTCCCCTGAGGCAGGCCGTTCTTCTGTTTCCGCCATCTGCTTCTCTGGCCCTGGAACTCCACAGAAAAGCTCCTGTTTTGTAGCAGGTTTCCTATGAGGTGGGTGAGGTGGTAGTCCTTTGTGATATTATACATTTTTCTCAGGAGGAGGCGGTGGTTCACAGTATCATAAGCTGCTGACAGGTCTATGAAGACAGCTCCTGTGATCTGCTGCCTTTCAAAGCCATCTTCTATGTGCTGAGTCAGGTTCAACACTTGTGATGTGCAGCTTTTGCCTTTCCTCATCTTCTATGTGCTGAGTCAGGTTCAGCACTTGCGATGTGCAGCTTTTGCCTTTCCTGAAGCCAGCTTGCTGTGGAATCAGACATGGGTGTATTTTTTCTATAATTCTATGCAGACAGACAGCTGATTCGTAGACAGCTGATTCTCTCACACCAGAAGCATCTTGCAGCATGCAACCAATAATAATAATTATAAAGAATAAAAATAAAAAAATCATAATCATCACTTTTGCAGAGAGAAAAATAATAATAATATAATAATAATAGATGAAAATACTGTAATGTCAGGTTCAACACTTGTCTATGAAGACCTGTCTATGAAGTGGGACATGAGAGAAGCCTCCTCGCAGGATTGCAAGACATCCGGGCGTCCCCTGGGCAACGTCTTCGTAGATGGCTGATTCTCTCGCCACAGAAGCAACCAGAAGCAATTCTGTTTTATAATAACTATATTATATATTGTGATATTTTATTATTTATTGTATTATACTGATATATATTGATATTTTATTATATTATATAGTCTATACATCATTCTATTTTTATTTATGTATATGTTATATTATATAAAATATCTCTGTGTGTGCATTGTCATTATTATTATTATTATTATTGCTACTCCTGCTACTCTCTGATCCTCCCCCTCTGCTCTCCTCTGCCTAACTTCAGCATGAGCTTTGGGGAAAACCCGTCTTGTTGTGATGTAACTGAGTTTTGTGACTGACTCACGTTGTCGTGGCTGAGCATGACACCCTTGGGGTCCCCCGTGGTGCCGGAGGTGTAGATGAGGGTGCAGCACTGGTTGGGCACCTGCGAGGCAATGGCTACGTCCAGCACGTCCTCCGGGATGGAGGCGCCCAGCGCAAGGAACTCACTCCACTGCAACACAGGATAGGGAATCAGACATAAAATGTGTGTATGTGGCAGAGGTGCCCACTTACACACCAAAGACCTCCCTCCAAGGACACTGCAGGTTACAGCGGGCGCCATGATGCAGCAAGAATTTTATATATATATACATACACACACACACATAGTATAATAATGTACAATATTAAAAAATAATAATACTTTAATAAAAATAATATAATAATATTGTATGATAATAATAAATGTAACTATATAAATAAGGATGAGGATGCTTGCCATAGATGCAGGCGAAACGTCAGGAGAGAATGCCTCTAGACCATGGCCATATAGCCCGAAAAAACCTACAACAACCCAGTGATTCCGGCCATGAAAGCCTTCGACAATACAATGTAATGTTCGTTTGTGGGATTAACATAACTCAAAAATCACTGGACGAATTGACACCAAATTTGGACACAATACACATATCAGGCCAACGAGAGACCATCACTCATAAAAACATGCAAAAAACACAGCAGAAGAGACTTAAAAGGCCAAAAAACAAAAAACAAACATTACAATGCATGCGGAAAACCACATATATATACGCAAACACACATATACACCAATATATACACACACAAAACACCTATACACAGACTGTGCCACAGCAGCGCATGGCAGGGGACGGCTAGTGTACAATAAACAATATAACAAAAATATTTCAACAAGAATAATAACAAATATTATATATATATATATATATATATATATATATATATATATAGTATAATAAAATACAAAAATAATATAAAACTTTAATAATAATAATAATAATAATAATAAGACAAAGAGACAGATGTGCCTAAGCGTGAAGCCGGGAGCCAAGCAGCGACTCCCAAGTCCTTAATAATAATAATAATAATAATAATAATAATAATAAACCTTTATTAATACCCCGTGACCATCTCCCGCAGGACTCGGTGCGGCTTACAAGAGGCCAAGCCCAAATACATCATAAAACATAACAATACAACAATAAATAACTCATAACAAAGCAAAACAATACAACAATGACGCGACACGATGCAATTATTATTAAGGACTTGGGAGTCGCTGCTTGGCTCCCGGCTTCACGCTTAGGCACATCTGTTTCTTTGTATTATTATTATTATTATTATTATTATTATTATTATTGTTGTTTTATATTATTTTTGTATTTTATTATACTATATATATATATAATATTTGTTATTATTATTGCGGAAATGTTAATTTTGTTATATTAAAATCTGTGGCAATTAAAAACCTGTGGCAGGGCCAAATGTAAGAATTAAAATTTTAATTCCTTAAAATTAAAATTTAAGTCCTTAAAGCTTCTTACAGTTAAAGCTGATTGCAAATCACAGTAATTTCAAGGAAACTCAATAAATATAAACCAAAAATAAGCCAGCTAACCCTACCGAATAGAGATTAGGCATCTTCTCCTTGATCCTTTCACCGTATTGGATGATGGCCTTCAGGAGGGGAAGCTTGCTCTTCACCTGGAAGAAAAGGAAGTGAGATGTTGCCAAAGGAAGAAAAGGAAGGGAGATCCGTGGGTTGCTGTGAGTTTTCCGGGCTGCCTGCCCATGTTCCAGGTGCACTCTCTCCTGACGTTTCGCTTTCATCTATAGGATCT
The DNA here is from genome assembly GCF_025583915.1 of Anolis sagrei ordinatus. Taxonomy (NCBI): domain Eukaryota; kingdom Metazoa; phylum Chordata; class Lepidosauria; order Squamata; family Anolidae; genus Anolis; species Anolis sagrei. The sequence continues at coordinate 48,390,083 of NW_026847771.1, forward strand.
CCCTGTGACCAGCACTCAAAAAATTATGATTTTGTCATTTAGGAGTTGTAGTTGCTGGGATTTATAGTTTGCCTACAATCGAAGAGCATTCTGAACTCCATCAACGATGGAATTGAACCAGATTTGGCACACAGAACTCCCTTGACCAACAGAAAATACTGAGACGGTTTGGTGGGCATTGACCTTGAGTTTGGGAGTTGTAGTTCACCTACATCCGAGAGAGTACTGTGGACTCAAACAATGATGGATCTGGACCAAACTTGGCACGAATATTCCATATGCCCAACTAGGAACACAGATGGAGTTTGGGGAAAATAGACCATGACATTTGGGAGTTGTAGGCACTGGGATTCACAGTTCACCTACAATCAAAGAGCGTTCTGAACCCCACCAACAGAATTGGGCCAAACTTCCCACATAGAACCCCCATGACCAACAGAAAACACTTAAGGCCATCCAATCGAACTCCCTTTATCAGGGCAAGAAAACGTAATCAAAGCCCTCCTGACAAAGAGCCATCCAGCCATAGATATAGATAGATAGATGATTGATTGATAGATAGATAGATAGAGATGTAATTCATACACACACAGATATAGTATCATAGACTTGAAAGGGACCCTTAAAAAAGGACAATGATATTTTATTTATTTATTTAAAAGTTTTATATAACGGCCTTCTCACCTCTCTTGAGGGACTCAGGCCGGTTTCCAACCATAATATCACAGACAATCAATAAAACATCGTAATTCATATTACAGTAAAACATTAAAACAGCAGTTACAATCAATAACTACAGTGGTCAGTCGTCACACTAAAATCTTGCATGTACCACGGTGGGCAAACCAAACACTCTCCACATCAACACTGACAAAGAAACAGCAAGAAATACTGTTTACCCACAAGCATAAAGAAATTACATATGTTAGAAACCAACCCTTTCTCATTACTTTATTTTCCAGATTAACAGACTGGGCCACAGCAATGTGTGGCAGGGGATAGCTAGTGATAAACAAAAAATCAATCCCTGGCCTCACACAGCTTTCTCAGGGTCTCTTCTCGTACCTATTAATTATTATTACTATTAATATCACTATTACTATTGTAATAATAATAATAATAGTAATAATATAATTTGGTGGGATCATAATAATTTGGTGGGATCATAAACCCGCAAAGGTCATGGAAAACGAACACGCAAAAATACTGTGGGACTTTCGAATCCAGACTGACAAAGTTTTGGAACACAATACACCAGACATCACGATTGTGGAAAAGAAAAAAGTCTGGATTATTGACGTCGCCATACCAGGTGACAGTCGCATTGAGGAAAAACAACAGGAAAACTCAGCCGCTATGAAGACCTCAAAATCGAACTGCAAAGTTTCTGGCATAAACCAGTCCAGGTAGTCCCAGTGGTTATCAGCACACTGGGTGCCATGCCAAAAGATCGGACGGCATTTGGAAACAATAAACATTGACAAAATCACTATCAGTCAACTGCAAAAGGCCACCTGACTTGTGATTTTTGATACAAAATCCAGCATATAGATCTCGTTTGTTGAGAACAAGCCCTATGAGGAGCGGCTTAAGGAGCTGGGCATGTTTAGCCTGAAGAAGAGAAGGTTGAGAGGAGATATGATAGCCATGTATAAATACGTGAGAGGAAGCCACAGGGAGGAGGGAGCAAGCTTGTTTTCTGCTTCCCTGGAAACTAGGACGCAAAACAATGGCGTCAAACTACAAGAAAGGAGATTTCATCTGAACATGAGGAAGAATTTCCTGACTGTGAGAGCCGTTCAGCCGTGGAACTCTCTGCCTCGGAGTGTGGTGGAGGCTCCTTCTTTGGAAGCTTTTAAACAGAGGCTGGATGGCCATCTGTCAGGGGTGATTTGAATGTAATATTCCTGCTTCTTGGCAGAATGGGGTTGGACTGGATGGCCCATGAGGTCTCTTCCACCTCTTTGATTCTATGTGCACAGACAACGTTGTCATCAGCATATTGGAGCTCTATAACAGATGATGTTGTAACCTTGGATTTGGCTTTCCGTCTGCTGAGACTATATAGCTTGCCATCTGTCTGGTAGATGATTTCCACTCTGGTGGGAAGCTTCCCATCAACAAGATGAAGTATCATAGCGATGATACTATATTATATTATATTATATTATATTATATTATATTATATTATATTATTATAGACAATCACAATTGGCTCATGCAGATAATAGTTCTTTCTCCCACCCTGGATATAATTCCACAGATATATAAACCGCATTGGCCTAGTTTCCAACAGACCTCACAACCTCTGAGGCTGCCTGCCATAGATGTGGGTGAAATGTCAGGAGAGAATGCTGCTGGGACATGGCCAGACAGCCCGGAAAATGTACAGGAATGAAGGAAGGTTTTCTGGAGATTCCCTGGATTGCTCACCTCCAAAATCTTCTGCAGCTGCTTGTCGTTTTCGACCACGATGATATTGGCGCTGCAGTTTTCCGCAACATATTTGCAAGCCTCTGGGGAATTGGTGGTATAGATGCCGACGGCAAAGCCCCTAGGAAAGCAAGAGTTATTATTGTTATTAATATGTTATTAACCTATATAAATAAAAATGTATTGTTAGTTTGTGCTACCATCAGAACTCAAAAACCACTGGGGGAATTGACACCAAATTTGGACACAAGACACCTAACAACCCAATGTATGTCCTCCACTCAAAAAATTTATTTTGTCATTTGGGAGTTGTAGTTGCTGGTATTTATAGTTTACCTACAATCAAAGAACATTCTGAACTTCATCAATGATGGAATTGGGCCAAACTTAGCACACAGGGCTCCCGTGACCAACAGAACACACTGGAAGGGTTTGGTGGGCATTGACCTTGAGTTTGGGAATTATAGTTCACCCACATCCAGAGAGCACTGTGGACTCAAACAATGATGGATCTGGACCAAACTTGACACAAAAATTCCATATGCCTAAATATGAACACAGATGGAGTTTGGAAGAAATAGACCTTGACAAACCCTTCCAGTGTGTTCTCTTGGTCATCGAACCATGTTTGGTTCAATTCCATCATTGGTGGAGTTCAGAATGCTCTTTGATTGTAGGTGAACTATAAATCTCAGCAACTACAACTCCCAAATGTCAAGGTCTATTTCCCTTAAATTCCACCAGTGTTTACATTTGGGCATATTGAGTTTTCATGCCACGTTTGGTCCAAATCTATAATTGTTTGAGTCCACAGTGATCTCTGGATGTAGGTGAACTACAACTCCCAAACTCAAGGTCAATGCCCAACAAACCCTTCCATTAATTTCTGTTGGTCATGGGAGTTTTGTGTGCCAAGTTTGGTTGAATTCCATCATTGGTGGAGTTCAGAACGCTCTTTGATTGTAGGTGAACTATAAATCCCAGCAACTACAACTCCCAAATGTGAAGGTCTATTTTTCCCAATCTCCACCAGTGTTCGCATTTGGGCATATTGAGCATTAGTGTCACATTTGGTTCAGATCCATTGGTCTTTGGATTCACAGTGCTCGCTGGATGTAGGTGAACTACGACTCCAAAACTCAAGGTCAATGCCCACCAAACCCTTATGGTTATGGTTGGGGGTCACCACAACATGAGGAACTGTATAAAGGGGTCGCGGCATTAGGAAGGTTGAGAACTACTGTCCTAGATGCTATGGTTTTCCTCCAAAACAGACATCCCAGTGTTTCTTAGTCTTTCCATTTGTGTGAAATTTGCATGACCTCACCCACTGCCTCTCCCTTAACCCTTTCCTATGGCACACAGCAAACAGTAACTGAACATGCATACTAGAAATGTTTGGGGAAAATTCACCATGATTTATAGGAGTTGTAGGTCCTGGGATGTATAGTTCACCTGCAATCTAAGAACTGCACTCTGAACTCTACCAACAATGGACCTGGAACAAACTTGGTACATAGAACCCCCATGATCCACAAAAAATACTGGAGGTCTTTGGAGGGATTTAGAGGAGATGTAGTTCACCTACATCCAGATGAACCCAAACAATGATCTGGACCAAACTTGGAATGCATACCCAGTATGCCCAAATTTCAGTACTGGTGGGTTTTGAGGGGAATTGGCCTGGGCATTTTGGAGTTGTGGGTACTGGGATTTATAGCTCACCTGCAATCCATGAATCCTCTGAACTCCACCAAAGATGGAATGAGACCAAACTTGGAACAGAGCCCCAATGACCAGCGAATAATACTGGAGGTCTTTAGGGGAAATTCACCTTGATTTGGGGTTCATCTACATCCAAAAAGCACTGTGAACCCAAACATCAATGGATCTAGACCAGTGGTTCTCAACCTGTGGGTCCCCAGGTGTTTTGGCCTACAACTCCCAGAAATCCAGCTGTTAGGATTTCTGGGAGTTGAAGGTCAAAGCATCTGGGGACTCCAGGTTGAGAACCACTGATCTAGACCATACTTGGTGCACCTACCTGATATGCCAAAATTTGATTACCGGAGGTGTTTGGGGGCGGGATGACCTCCCTCTGGGAGTTGTAGTTCACCTACAATCAGGGAAACTGTTACCTCCACAGATGATGAACCTGGACCAAACTTGGCACACAGAGCCCCCATGACTAACTCAACGTACTGGAGGGGTTGAGGGGACTGACTCACCATAGTGGGAGTTGTAGTTCACCCTACAGCCAGAGAGCACACTGAACCCCACCCCTGATGCATCCAAAGCAAACTTGACCAACATCACAAACTTTAAGCACTGATGGAGTTTCAGGGGGTTAACCTGGCATGATGGGAATTGTAGCTCACCCACAACCTCATGCATTTTGTACAATTAAAAATTGATTTTTTCAAATAACCCAGTTTTAATACAAACAAACCCATTTTCATTGGGTTTTTCTTACCCGGCAAGAATGGCTGCGATGTCAGAGATGAACCATTCGACTGAATTGAACCCCAGAATGCAGACGCCATGAAAACGGTCTAGGCCCAGCTGCCGAAAAAAGATAGAAAGAAAGGAAAATAAGTGAGCGGATAACAAAAAATATAGCAACAACAACATCTTTAGCAAAGAGACTCCCCTTTGAACCCTCTATCTATCTATCTATCTATCCATCCATCCATCCATCCATCCATCCATCCATCCATCCATCCATCCATCCATCCATCTATCTATCTATCTATCTATCTATCTATCTATATAATTCTTTATATATACACACACAAACACAATATAACATAATAATAAAATTACATATATATTAGATATATTTTAATACTAGATATAATGATAATATAATAATATACAATGTAATTGTAACTATATTGTGATAGACAGAATAAATATAATAAACATAATAATATATACAATAATATTATAGTAGATATAATAGAGATATATAAAGATAGAATAATAGTAATAATAATAATAAAAATTATAATATTATGATAGACAGAATAAATATAATAAACATAATAATACAATAATATTATAGTCGATATAATAGAAATATATAAAGATAGAATAATAGTAATAACAATAATAAAAATTATAATATTATAATAGACAGAATGATAGATATAAAAGGATAATAAATAGAATAATAATGATACATATAATACATATATAAATATAATAATATAATAGACAGAATGATAGATATAAAAGGATAATAGAATAATAATATAATGATACATATATTATAATACATATTATAAATATAATAATATAATAGAATGATAGATATAAAAGGATAATAGAATAATAATATAATGATACATATATTATAATACATACATAAATATAATAATAATACTAAACATATAATATGCAATAGATATAACGAATATAAAAAATATAAAAATAATATAATAAAACATATTATAGTAGATATATATATATATATATATAAGAGTAGCGATGATATAATAAAATAAATATAATAGATATAATAATAGAATAAATATCATAAAATATAATAATACATATAATAACACAGTAGATATATATATATAAGTAATAGTAATAATAAAAATATAATAGTTAGGTATAATAAATATAATAAAAATAATATAATGCATATATTGCAGTAGATATATATAGATATAAGAATGGTAATAATAAATATAAATATAATAATACATATAATAACACAATAGATATAGATATAGATATATATAAGTAATAGTAATAATAAAAATATAATAATAGTTAAGTATAATAAATATAATAAAAATAATATAATGCATATATTGCAGTTGATATATATAGATATAAGAATGGTAATAATAAATATAAATATAATAATATTATAATAACCATAATAGATATAATAATGTAATCAAAATATTATAATAAATATATTATAGTAGATATATATGTATAATAGTAATAGCAATAATAATAATAATAATAACAATATAATAGACATAATAAAATATATGATAAAAATAATATAATAAACATAATAATAATAATCCTATCATGTTAAGGGGACCTTGAGGAAGCTGCGTGCAGCCTGGCGGCACTGCTGGTAGTACTGCCGGAAGGAAATGCGCTCCCACTCGCCATTGCTCTTCTTGGCGGTCAAGGCCGGGAGGTCCCCGAACTTAGCGATGGAGCGGAGGAGCAGCTGATTGACAGTGAGGGGCTCCTGGGCACCCAGGCCACTCTCTTCTGAGCGCAGGCGCACTTGCCCGTCCCGCTTGGTGGTCCACAGGCCCAGCATTGACGGGGCCCCGCCCGTACCTGCAGGGTAGCACAGAAGGAAGGACGGACCAGGCTCAGCAAGGGACTCCTCTGGCTAGTGGAGAGCCTTCGAGCGGCAGGAAGAGCCAACATTGTAATAGAGATCAATGGGGAAAACATTCCCAGGATGGAAGCCATTCATTGCAACCACAAGGCACGGGAAGCATCTGCCACATAGCAATGGCCAGAATAAATAATAATAATAATAATAATAATAATAATAATTATTATTATTATTATTATTATTATTATTATTATTGTCGTGTCAGGAGTGTCCTGTTGTGAGAGAATTGGCCGTCTGCAAGGACGTTGCCCAGGGGACGCCCGGATGATTTTGATGTTTTATCATCCTTGTGGGAGGCTTCTCTCATGTCCCCGCATGAGGAGCTGGAGCTGATAGAGGGAGCTCATCCACCTCTCCCCGGATTCGAACCTGTGACCTGCCGGCACAGGGCTTTAACCCACTGAACCACCGGGGGCTCCTATAATAATAATATAAACATACTACTACTAATAAAATACTAATAAATATATATTAATAAGTATTCTTATTAATAATAATATTTAATAGAACCCCCGGTGGTGCAGTGGATTAAACCCCTGTGCTGGCAGGACAGAAGATCGACAAGTTGCAGGTTCAAATCCGGGGAGCGGGGTGAGCTCCCATCCTTGCAAGGACATGGGAGAAGCCTCCCACAGGATGATAAAACATCCAGGCGTCCCCTAGGCAACGTCCTTGCAGAATGGCCAATTCTCTCACACCAGAAGCGACTTGCAGTTTCTCAAGTCGCTCCTGACACGACAAATAATAATAATAATAATAATATTTAATAATAAATACACTAATAATACTATAAATATACTAATAAAATAGTAATAAATATAACACATATTCTTATTCATAATAATATTTAATAATAAACATACAACTAATAAAATAGTAATAAATATAATACATATTCTTATTCATAATAATATTTAATAATAAACATACTACTAATAAAATAGTAATAAATATATTATTATTAATAATAATATTTAATAATGAAGATACTAATCAATAATAATTATTTATTTATTTATTTTATTTGTCGTATTTATATACTGCCTTTCTTAGCCCGAAGGCAACTTAAGGCGGTTTACACAATTCGATGCCCCCAACAACATAAAATATAATTAAAACGTTTAGCATATAATATAAAAACCATACAAAACCAATAAAAACATTAAATCCTCAGCGTCTCTGTAATGAATTTTCTGATCTCTGCAAGATTTTTGGTATATAGCTCTATGTTCCCACGTGTCAGATAGGGCAGATTTAGTACAATTAGGATAGCAACAGCGAAGACAAGATCATTTGCATATGGGAAGCCGATTGGTCCTATGCAGATTAGTGTAGGCCCAGGAGTTGAGAAGAGCAGAGCTGAACGTTCTAAAGGGGCGTAGTTAAGTTTTTAAAAGGGGCAGTTAGAGTTAGAAAGTTGAAGAAATGACAGTTAGTTAGGAATGGCTGCTTGTGAAGTTAGTTAGGAACGGCTGCTTGTGAAGTTAGTTAGGAATGGCTGCATGTGAAGTTAGTTAGGAATGGCTGCTTGTGAAGTTAGTTAGGAATGGCTGCTTGTGAAGTTAGTTAGGAATGGCTGCTTGTGAAATGAGTTAGGAATAGCTGTTTGTGAAGCAGTTAGGAATCTGTGTGTGAGGAGAAGAAGTTAAGATTCCCTGTCTGAGAGAGAGACAGTGGGGAAATTCTGTTTGAGAGAAGAGTTATTGTAAAGGAGAATAAGTTAAAGCCAGTGTGGCTTAAGTTACAATATAAATTCTGTCAAGAGTTTAAAAGGAAAAGTAACCAAGTTAATGATATTGAAAGTAAGCCTTAAGAACGTGACAAGATACTAATGTATTCCCAAGTGTTGGAACATAAAGTTATAAATAAACGTTGTTAACTTGTTGCAAATGAGAGCCTCAAGCCTATGATTCAAAGCCAAAAGATTTTTATAACTCACACGATAGAGCCTGTAATTATCATCTCCTTACAGTCTCCTTACTAAAATAATTTTCCAGTCATATCATCCACTCATTCCGAAGATCTAGATTTGCCTGTTACACTGCATTTGTAAATGCTTATTCGAAAAGCCAGGTTTTAACTTTTTTACAAAATGTTAATATCCCTAGGAAGGGCGTTCCACAGCCAAGGGGCCACCACTGAGAAGGCCCTGTCTCTTGTTCCCGCCAAAACATATCTGCAAAGAAGGCGGGACCGAGAGCAGGGCCTCCCCAGGCAATCTTAGAGTCCATACTACTACTAATAAAATAGTAATAAATATAGTAAGTATTCTTATTAATAATAATATTTAATAATAAACATACTAATAAATATACGTATTAATAATAATCTATCTATATACATAATTGAAGTGAAAATGTGTATGTGTGTACATGGCAGAGGTGTCCGCTTACACAGACACAGTGCGTGCTTGTGAAGCCGGCGGGACCGAGAGCAGGGCCTCCCCAGACGATCTTAATGTCCTAACTGGTTCATAGGAGGAGATGCATTCGGACAGGTAGATCGGGCCAGAACCTCCTATAAAGGCTAACGCCAGCACTTTGAATTGTGCCTGGTAGCAAATTGGCAGCCAGTGGAGCTGATGCAACAGAGGACTTGTATGCTCCCTGAGTGCCGCTCCTGTTAGCATCCTGGCTGCTGATCGTTGGACCATTTGAAGCTTCCAAGCAGTCTTCAGAGGCAACCCCACGTAGAGAGCGTTGCAGTAGTCTATGCGGGATGTGACCAGAGCGTGGACTACCGTGGCCAAGTCAGACTTCTCAAGGTACGGGCGCAGCTGGCGCACAAGTTTTAATTGTGCAAATGCTCCCCTGGTCACCGCTGAAACCTGGGGTTCCAAGCTCAACGATGAATCCAAGATCACACCCAAGCTGCGAACCTGAGTCTTCAGGGGGAGTGTAACCCCGTCTAACACAAGCTGTAACCCTATGCCCTGTTCGGCCTTGCGACTGACCAGGAGTACCTCTGTCTTGTCTGGATTCAATTTCAATTTGTTCGCCCTCATCCAGACCCCAACCCATCTAAAACACAGACATGTGCCTTTCACCTCAAGAACAGACAAGCATCCCGAGCTCTGAAGATGACCTGGGAAGGAATCCCACTGGAGCATTGCAGCGCACCCAAATACCTGGGAGTCACTCTGGACCGTGCTCTTACCTACAAGAAGCACTGCCTGAACATCAAGCAAAAAGTGGGTGCTAGAAACAATATCATACGAAAGCTGACTGGCACAACCTGGGGATCACAACCAGACACAGTGAAGATATCTGTCTTTGCGCTATGCTACTCTGCTGCTGAGTACGCATGCCCAGTGTGGAACACATCTCACCACACTAAAACAGCGGATGTGGCTCTTAATGAGACATGCCGCATTATCACGGGGTGTCTGCGCCCTACACCACTGGAGAAATTACACTGTCTAGCCCAGTGGTTCTCAACCTGGGGTCCCCAGATGTTTTTGGCCTTCAACTCCCAGAAATCCTAACAGCTGATAAACTGGCTGGCATTTCTGGGAGTTGTAGGCCAAAAACATCTGGGGACCCCAGGTTGAGAACCACTGGTCTAGCCAGTATCGCACCACCTGACATCCACCGGGAAGTAGCAGCCAATAGTGAAAGGACCAAGGCAGAGACATCTCCAGCTCATCCCCTGTTTGGGTATCAGCCAGCACGTCAACAACCTAAATCTAGAAATAGTTTTCTAAGATCTACAGAGACACTCGCTGGAACGCCTCAGCAAGCGAGAGTCCAAAACTGGCATGCTCAAACCCAGAACCTCAACCAATGGCTGATACCAAATGAGAGACTGTGTGCCCTGGGCACACAGAGGACTGGGCGACTTGGAAGGCGCTGAACAGACTGCGCTCTGGCACCACAAGATGCAGAGCCAACCTTCAGAAATGGGGCCACAAAGTGGAATCCACAACATGCGAGTGCGGAGAAGAGCAAACCACTGACCACCTGCTGCAATGCAACCTGAGCCCTGCCACATGCACGATGGAGGACCTCCTTGCGGCAACACCAGAAGCACTCCAAGTGGCCAGATACTGGTCAAAGGACATTTAATCGACCAAACTCACACATTTTGTATTTTCTCTGTTTGTTTGCTTTGTTCTGTTAGAAATGTAATATAATCGACTGGCTGCCCTGACACGAGAAATAAAAAATCCAGACCGTTAAGCACCGGTTCAGGACCTGAACAGCCTCCTTAGTAGCAGGTGGAAAGGAGTGACAGAGTTGGACATCATCCGCGTACAGATGACATCGTACCCCGAAACTCCGGATGATCTCTCCCAGCGGCTTCATGTAGATGTTAAACAACATGGGAGACAATATTGAGCTCTGAGGAACTCCACAAGACAATGGTTGTGGGGTTGAACAGTGTCTCTCAATAACACCTTCTGAGATCGACCCTCGAGGAAGGACCGGAGCCACTGCAAAGCAGTACCCCGCGAGGCATCCCACAAGGATACCGTGGTCGACGGTATCGAAGGCCGCTGAGAAGTCCAGCAGAACTAACAGGGACACACTCCCCCTGTCGAGCTCCCGGCGCAGATCATCCACTAAGGCGACCAAGGCTGTCTCGGTACCATATCCCGGCCTAAAGCCAGACTGTGCTGGATCCAGATAATCCGTGTCTTCCAAGAATACCTGGAGTTGTGAAGCAACCACACGTTCCAGGACTTTGCCCAAAAAGGGGAGATTGGAAACTGGCCGATAGTTGTCGAATTGAGTGGGGTCCAGTGATGGTTTTTTCAACAGCAGTTTTATGATAGCTTGTTTTAAGCTCGCTGGAATTCTGCCTTCCCGAAGGGAGGCGTTAACCACCACCTTCACCCACTCGGCCAATCCCCCTCTGGCCTCCTTTAGAAGCCAGGATGGGCAGGGGTCTAGGATGCATGTGGTTGGCCTCATTCCTCCAAGTATCTTGTCCACATCCTCAGGTTTCACCAATTGAAATGAATCCATCAAAACTGGACAAGCAGGTGCTCGTGTTACATCCTCGTGTCATCAGCAACCATACCATTGTGTTACAATTCTAACAGAACAAAACAAACACACACATTAAAAAAAAAAGAAAAAAAAAACACAGATTTTGCAAACTTGGTAGTTGGTTAAATGTCCTTTGACCAGTATCTGGCCACTTGGAGTGCCTCTGGTGTTGCCGCAAGGAGGTCCTCCATCGTGCATGTGGCTGGGCTCAGGTTGCATTGCAGCAGGTGGTCAGTGGTTTGCTCTTCTCCACACTCGCATGTCGTGGATTCCACTTTGTGGCCCCATTTCTGAGGTTGGCTCTGCATCTCGTGGTGCCAGAGCGCAGTCTGTTCAGCGCCTTCCAAGTCGCCCAGTTCTGTGTGCCCAGGGGGGAGTCTCTCATTTGGTATCATCCATTGGTTGAGGTTCTGGGTTTGAGCCTGCCACTTTTGGACTCTCGCTTGCTGGGGTGTTCCAGCGAGTGTCTCTGTAGATCTAAGAAAACTATTTCTTGATTTAAGTCGTTGACGTGCTGGCTGATACCCAAACAGGGGATGAGCTGGAGATGTCTCTGCCTTGGTCCTTTCACTGTATTGGCTGCTACTTCCCGGCGGATGTCAGGTGGTGCAATACCGGCTAAGCAGTGTAATTTCTCCAGTGTTGGGCGCAGACACCCCGTGATAATGCGGCATGTCTCATTAAGAGCCACATCTACTGTTTTAGTGTGGTGAGATGTGTTCCACACTGGGCATGCAAACTCAGCAGCAGAGTAGCATAGCGCAAGGGCAGATGTCTTCACTGTGTCTGGTTGTGATCCCCAGGTTGTGCCAGTCAGCTTTCGTATGATATTGTTTCTAGCACCCACTTTTTGCTTGATGTTCAGGCAGTGCTTCTTGTAGGTCAGAGCACGGTCCAAGAGTGACTCCCAGGTATTTGGGTGCGCTGCAATGCTCCAGTGGGATTCCTTCCCAGGTGATCCTCAGAGCTCAGGATACTTGTCTGTTCTTAAGGTGAAAAGCACATGTCTGTGTTTTACATGGATTAGGGATCAGCTGGTTTTCCCTGTAATAGGCAGTTAAGAGCACCTAGAGCTTCGGAGAGCTTCTGTTCAACCATCTCAAAGCTCCCTGCTTGAGTGGTAATGGCACGATCATCAGCATAGAAACTATATTATTTCCTAATAATATAATATAGTATATTGTATATACATAATTTATAATATTATAATGTAGTACAATATGATACTAGTAATAATAATTCAATATTATAATTATAATTATATATTTACATTACATGTAATATTACTAATAATATTACAATATAATGGTATTGTGCAATATAGTAATATATACTGATATTGTACTATGCTAATAATATAATATATTGTATGAAAATATATATTGTAAGCCGCTCTGAGTCCCCTTCGCGGTGAAATGCCATAAATAAATAAATAAATAAATATTAAAAATAATAATAAATAACAGAGTGCTGTTGCCTCTTACCTTTTTTGGCGCTGAACATCTTCTCGTTTTTCCCGGAGACTTGGTTTTCAACGCTGCAGTAAAAAAGGAGACTTTATTATTATTATCATAGATTTAATATGATTTAGGAGATTAATGTAAGTCCAAAACATCAAGACTTCCTTGGCATAGTAATGATAATGATACATGTATTATCCTCTTCCAAGACAACTAGGTAGGAAAATATAATAATCATAATAAAAAAATAATAACAGCAATAAAATAATAATATTATCAATAACAAAACATAGTAGTACGAATAATTATTTTAATAATAGCCATTATAACAATTATTTTACTACTAATAATAAATGATGATAGTAGTAATAATAATGCCTCTCTCAGATGGTGCTGTTCTTCTTCCTTGGGTGGAATCGGGGCTTCATTTTGGGGGAAGCAGGTGTCAGGGGACGGGCTTTTTAGGCTTGGCCCCGCTTCCCTCCCTCGGACTTCTCTGTCTCTGCCAGCCCACAGGGGGCGGGCCATTCTAGAACCCGCCCCCTTCTTGTGATGTCACCGCCTGCTGCTACGGGGATTCTGGGGGCAGCCAGGTCTTCCCCAGGACACAAAGGTGTTGATGAATGAGAGGCTGACCTCAGGTGACCCCTTATTATTATTATACATTATTATTACATATTTATTAAATATTTTATTATACAATAAATAGATTTTATTATATATTTTATTACATTAGCATTTATTATAATTATATATTTATTGGGTTGTTGTAGGTTTTTTCGGGCTGTATGGCCATGGTCTAGAGGCATTCTCTCCTGACGTTTCGCCTGCACTTAGGCAAGCATTCTCAGAGGTAGTGAGGACCTCACTACCTCTGAGGATGCTTGCCAAAGTGCAGGCGAAACGTCAGGAGAGAATGCCTCCAGACCAGTGTTTCTCAACCTGGGGGTCGGGACCCCTAAGGGGGTCGTGAAGAGTTGTCGGAGGGGTCGCCAAAGACCATCAGAAAACATAGTATTTTCTGATGGTCATGGGGATTCCATGTGGGAAGTTTGAGCCAATTCTATCGTTGGTGGAGTTCAGAATGTTCTTTGATTGTAGTGAACTATAAATCCCAGCAACTACAATTCCCAAAAGTCAAGGTCTATTTTCTCCAGACTCCACCAGTGTTCACATTTGGGCATATTGATGATTTGTGCCAAGTTTGGTCCAGATCCACCATTGCGTGAGTCCAAGGTGCTCGCTGAATATAGATGAACTACAACTCCCAAACTCGAGGTCAATGCTCACCAAACCCTTCCAGTGTTTTCCGCTGGTCTTGGCAGTTCTGTGCGGCAAATTAGGTTCAAAATCATTGCTGGTGGAGTTCAGAATGCTCTTTGATTACAGGTGAACTATAAATCCCAGCAACTACATCTCCCAAATTACAAAATCAATCCTCCCCAACCCCACTAGCATTTACATGTGGGTGCATTGGGTATTTTTGCCCAGTTTGGTCCAGTGAATGAAAATACATCTTGTATATCTGATATGTATTATGATTTATAACAGTAATAAAATGACTGTTATGAAGTAGCAACAAAAACAATGTTATGGTTGGGGGTCACCACAACATGAAGGACTGTATTAAGGGGTCACGGCATTAGGAAGGTTGAGAACCACTGCTCTAGACCATGGCCATACAGCCCGAAAAAACCTACAACAACCCGGCGATTCCGGCCATGAAAGCCTTCAACTATATATTTATTATTATCATATTATATATTTTATTATTAGCATATATTATTGTTGCTTGGCTTCAAACACAGATATGTGTCTTTCTGTATTTTTATTTATTAGGCTTCAAGCAAGACACTATGTCTTGGTCTATCATTATCATTATTTTACTACTAGCTGTCCCCTGCCACTTGTTGCTGTGGCCCACATGGGGGTTCTGTGTGGGAGGTTTGGCCCAATTCTATCATTGGTGAAGTTCAGAATGCTCTGTGATTGTAGGTGAACTATACATCCCAGCAACTACAACTCCCAAATGTCAAGATTCTATTTTCCCCAAACTCCACCAGTGTTCACATTTGGGCATATTGGTCCAGATCCATCATTGTTTGATTCCACAGTGATCTCTGGATGTAGGTGAACTACAACTCCAAAACCAAAGGACACTGCCCACAAACCCTTCCAGTATTTTCTGTTGGTCATGGGAGAACTGTGTGCCAAGTTTGGTTCAATTCTATGGTTGGTGGGGTTCAGAATGCTCTTTGATTGTAGGTGAACTATAAATCCCAGCAACTACAGCTCCCAAATGACAAAATCAATTTTTTGAGTGAAGGACATACATTGGGCTGTTAGGTGTCTTGTGTCCAAATTTGCTGTCAGTTTGTCCAGTGGTTTTTGAGTTATGTAAATCCCACAAACGAACATTACATTTTTATTTATATAGATATTATATTAGAATTATTACAATTACATATATTATTATATATTTTTATTATTATTATTATTATATTATTATTATCATACATAATATATTTTATTATTAGTATATATTATTGCTGGGCTTCAAGCACAGATTTATCTGTGTCTTTCTGTATTATTAGGCTTCAAGTCAGACACTCCATGTCTTGGTCGATTATTGTTATTATACATTACTATATATTATATAGTGTAATGTATATTATACTATACATTACTATATATTATATTATATATATATTACTACATATATTACTGTGGGCCAAGTTTGGTTCAATTCCATCGTTGGCGGGGTTCAGAATACTCTTTGATTGTAGGTGAACTATAAATCCCAGCAGTTACAACTCCCAAATGACAACATCAATCCCCCCCCCCCCCCCCCCCCAACCCCACCAGTATTCAAATTTGGGCAGTTACAGCTCCCAAATGACAAAATCAATTTTTTTGTTAGGTGTCTTGTGTCTATACATTACTATATATTATATTATATATATATTACTACATATATTACTACATTAATTACAAACATTATTATAATTACATATATTATATTATTTATTATATATTTTTATTAGTAATATATATTATTTATTATTGTATTTTCATATATTATCACCAGAAGTGACTTGCAGTTTCTCAAGTTGCTCCTGACACTATATATATATATGTGTGTGTGTGTGTGTGTGTGTGTGTGTGTGTGTTATATTTTGTATAATATTTTTTGTATATTACTATATTCTTATATTCTTATTGCTAGGCTTCAAACAGACACATATCTGTGTCTTGGGCTATTATTATTATTCCTCTCCATTCCCAGGCTGCAAATTCAAGCGAAGGGAAGAAATGAAAGGCTATTCCACCAACCTGATCAAAGCATTTGCTGAAGCTTCTTCAGTCGAAACGTCGTTGCGTTCTGGGTTCAAATGTGTTGCAATCATGGTTTCCTCCTGCACCACTGCCATTTTGCAAGGCTTTCCTATGAAATGTATTATTCAAATATTATTATAATATATTTAATATAATCCCTCCTAAAAATCCATTTAAATCAAAAGTTGCTTTAAATGCATTTTCTCCAAAGCACTTGCCTTGCCATACTTTCTATCTACGATTACGATGTTTATTTATACCTTGTTTATTCTTCTCTCTGCAAAAGAGATTATATATTTTACTATATTATATATTATACTTATTATGATTACATATATTTATTATTTATTTTATTAGTTTATATTATATATTTTATTAGTATATATCATTATTTTGTGCTTCAAGCACAGACAGATCTGCATTGTCATCTATTATTATCAGTTATGTGTATTAAGTTTATTAATAACTTGCTTTTCCTCTCTACAAAATTTATTATGTATTATGTTTAATATAATTATTTTAATATCTTTTTAGTGTTTGTTTATACCTTACTTTTTCCCCTCTACAAATTATAAATAAACATAATAAAAATATCTTTAAAAAATATTATTTTAAAAGATACTAGCGGTCCCCTGCCACGTGTTGCTGTGGCCCAGTCTGGTGATCTAATGAAAAACTGTTGGTTTCTAACATATGTAATGTCTTTATGTTTGTGGGTAAACAGTATTTCTTGCTGTTTCTTTGCCAGTGTTGATGTGGAGATTGTCTGGTTTGCCTACTCTGGAACATGCAGCATATCATTGTCCTTAGGGGTCCATTTCAAATCTTTGATACTGCATCTGTCATCTACATATATGTCTGTCTGTGAATGGCTGGATGGCCCTTTGTCAGGAGGGCTTTGATTATGTTTTCTTGCCCTGGTGAAGGGAATTGGACGGGATGGCCTTAAGGCCGCATCTCTCAACCTGGGAAGTCATGGGGGTTCTGTGTGGGCAGTTTGCCCCAATTCTATCTTTGGTGGGGTTCAGAATGCTCATTGATTGTAGGTGAACTATAAATCCCAGTAACTACAACTCCCAGATTGTCAAGGTCTATTTCCCCCAAACTCCATCTGTGTTCATATTTGGGCGTATTGCGTATTCGTACCAAGTTTGGTCCAGATCAATCATTGTTTGAGTCCACAGTGCTCTCTGGATGTAGGTGAACTACAACTGCCAAACACAAGGTAAATGCCCACCAAACCCTTCCAGTATTTTCTGTTGGTCATGGGAGTCCTGTATGCCCCGGTTGGTTCAATTCTATAATGCTATTTGATTGTAGGTGAACTATAAATCCCAGCAACTACAAATCCCTATCTATCAATCTAATCTATGGCTGGATGGCTCTTTGTCAGGAGGGCCTTGATTACGTTTTCTTGCCCTGATGAAGGGAGGTGGATTGGATGGCCTTAAGTATTTTCTGTTGGTCATGGGGGTTCTATGTGGGAAGTTTGCCCCGATTCTGTTGTTTGTGAGGTTCAGAATACTCTTTGATTGTAGGTGAACTATAAATCCCAGTAACTACAACTCCCAAATGTCAACGTCTATTTCCTCCAAACTCCATCTGTGTTCATATTTGGGCATATTGAGTGCTTGTGCCAAGTTTGGTCCAGATCCATCTTTGTTTGAGTCTACAGTGCTCTCTGAATGTAGGTGAATTACAACTCCCAAACTCAAGGTCAATGCCCACCAAACCCTTCCAGTGTGTTCTGCTGGTCATGGGAGCCCTGTGTGCTAAGTTTGGCCCAATTCCATCATTGGTGGAGTTCAGAATGCTCCGATTGTAGGTGAACTATAAATCCCAGTAACTGCAACTCCCAAATGTCAAGATCTATTTCCCCCAAACTTCATCTGTGTTCATATTTGGGTATATGGAATATTTGTGTCAAGTTTGGTCCAGATCCATCATTGTTTGAGTCTACAGTGCTCTCTGGATGTAGGTGAACTACAACTCCCAAACTCTAGGTCAATGCCCACCAAACCCTTCCAGTATTTTCTGTTGGTCATGGGAGTTGTGTGTGCCAAGTTTGGTTCAATTCCATAGTTGATGGAGTTCAGAATGCTCTTTGATTGTAGATGAACTATAAATCCCAGTAAGTACAAATCCCAAATGTCAAGGTGTATTTCCTCCAAACTCCATCTGTGTTCATATTTGGGCATATGGAATATTTGTGTCAAGTTTGGTCCAGATCCATCATTGTTTGGTCCAGATCCATCATTGTTTGAGTTTGGTCCAGATCCATCAATGTTTGAGTCCACAGTGCTGTCTGGATGTAGGTGAATTACAACTCCCAAACTCAAGGTCAATGCCCACCAAACCCTTCCAGTATTTTCCGTTGGTCATGGGAGTTCTGTGTGCCAAGTTTGGTTCAATTCCATCGTTGATGGAGTTCAGAATGCTCTTTGATTGTAGGTGAACTATAAATCCCAGCAACAAGGTTGCATTACGGGAACAGTTTTTGTGGACCTTACGGCAGCCTATGACACTGTGCAACATAAGAAAATGCTACAGAAAGTTTACCATATTACCCGGGACTATGCTTTGAGAAAAACTGTCCAGACCCTCTTTGATTGTAAGTGAACTATACCTCCCAGCAACTACAACTCCCAAATGACAAAATCATAATTTTTGAGTGATGGGCACTCCTTGTGTTGTGAGACGTTTTGTTGCCAAATTTGGTGTGATTTTGTTCATTGGTTCTTTTGTTTTTAAGGTACTCATTATGCACAGAGCATTTATATATATATAGATAATAATAATAATAATAATAATAATAATAATAATAATAAGGCTAGTGAGGGATGCCTTTAATGCAAAGGCACAGGTCAGAGTGGCCATGACCCAGGTTTGACAAACAAAGTTGGGGAAAAGGTAAACACGGAGGAGCCAAGGCTGCAAACTCCTCTGTTTCCTCTGTCGCCATGCGTTCCAATGGGGTTTGGGGCTTGTTCCAAGCTTTGGTTTGGCTCCGTTGCGCAAGGACAATGTGCAATAAATAATGCTCCTGCTGCTGCTCTGATCAGGCCAGGCTGCTCAGCCAATGGGAGGCTCCCAGGTGAGCCAATATCCCAGGTACAGAAAGAAAGACAGAAAGAGAAAAAGAAGGAAAGGGAGAAAGAGGAAAAAAGGCAAAAGAATGAGAAAGGAAGAAAGAAGAAAGTCACATATTGGCTTGTGTCAGAATAAAAACTTTCTCTCTTTCTCTCTGCCATGTCTATGTATGTATATAGAGAGATATAGATATGTATATATCATAAATGCATATATGTGTGTATTATAAATATGTATGTATATATAAACCGCTCCGAGGCAAATTGGGAGTGTCAAGTCAAATAAAATAAATAAATAATATATATATATTAATGCACATATATCTGAATAAATGTGCATATATATGTGCTTGTATTATAAATATTTGTATGTATATAGTAAATAATACATATGTATTATAATATATATATACTATATATATATATAATATTTTGGGGACAAAGGCTTATTTTGGGGACAAAACCAATATTATATATATATATATATATATATATGTATATGTATATGTATATGTATATGTATAATACTATAATACAATATATCTAATATAATATAATATAATATCATTTTGGGGACAAAACCAATTATATATATATATATATATATATATATATATATATATCTCATACTATAATACAATATATATAATACATATATACACATAATACAATATATATATTACACATGTACTATAATATATTTAATATAATACAATATATATATGTGTATATATTAGAATTGTGTATATAATACATATGTGTACTATAAATATGTTTGTATATATAATATATATAATACATATGTATAATGCTATATATAATATATACTATAATATGATACACTGTATGTACTATGATATATAATATAATACTATACATATACACAATATAAAATAATATATAATACAATATACCTAATATAATACAATATATCTAATATAATACATATATACACATAATACAAATATATATATTACACATGGACTATAATATATTTAATATAATACAATATATATATATATGTGTGTATGTATTATAAATGTGTATATAATATATATAATACATATGCGTACTATAAATATGTTTGTATATATAATATATATAATACATATGTATAATGCTATATATAATATATACTATAATATGATACACTGTATGTACTATGATATATAATATAATACTATACATATACACAATATAAAATAATATATAATACAATATACCTAATATAATACAATATATCTAATATAATACATATATACACATAATACAATATATATATTACACATGGACTATAATATAGTTAATATAATACAATATATATATGTGTGTATATTAGAATTGTGTGTATAATATATATATAATACATATGTGTACTATAAATGTGTTTGTATATATAATATATATAATACATAGGTATGATAATGCTATATATAATATATACTATAATATGATACACTGTATGTACTATGATATATAATATAATACTATATATATATACACAATATAAAATAATATATAATACAATATATCTAATATAATACAATATATCTAATATAATACATATATACACATAATACAATATATATATTACACATGGACTATAATATATTTAATATAATACAATATATAAATGTGTATGTATTATAAATGCATATATAATATATATAATACATATATGTACTATAAATATGTTTGTATATATAATATATATAATACATATGTATAGTAATGCCATATATAATATATAATATATGATACACTGTATGTACTATGATATATAATATAATAATATATATATACACAATATAAAATAATACATAATACAATATATATATTACACATGGACTATAATATATTTAATATAATACAATCTATATATGTGTATGTATTATAAATGTGTATATAATATATATAATACATATGTGTACTATAAATATGTTTGTATATATAATATACTACATAGGTATGATAATGCTATATATAATATATAATATATTATGCACTGTATGTACTATGATATATAATACAATACAATATAAAGCATATTATATTATAATACAAAATAATAAATATATAATAAAATATAAAATTAAACAAAACAATAATGTACATAAATAAAAGGAATTACAGAATAAATTAATAATAATAATAAATATAATATATGCATATAAGGCAAGAAGAGGAAGGCTTATTTTGGGGACAAACCCAAGCCCACACAAGCCACTACATTCCTATTTGGCCTCTTTTCCTGCCATTTCCAGGTCAAACCCTCCCCAGACTCCCATTCATTTCCATGCAATCCGGCTTACCTGCTTCAGAGAGCGAGGAAAGCAAACGAAGAGAAAGGAAGAAGGCCGGCGGGTTTTATTTCAATGGCGGGGAGGGGCCCAAGGGGCGTGGCTTGGCGGGGCCGGACGCTCTAATTGGCCGGCTGGGCGGCAAAGGCCACGCCTCCTCGCACTCTGGGTTCATTCATCCGCCAGGGCTTACTCGCGGTCATTGACCTCTCAGGGAAGGCAGGAAGGAATGAATGGGATTTTGATGCACCCAAGTATCCCAGGGCCAGCAAGTGTGTGTGTGTGTGTGTTGCCTTGGCTGTTTGGGGATTATGGGAGCCCAGAGCATAGGAATATGTATATGTATGTATATTCCTATGCTCTGGGCTCCCATAATCCCCAAACAGCCAAGGCAACACACACACACACACACTTGCTGGCCCTGGGATACTTGGGTGCATCAAAATCCCATTCATTCCTTCCTGCCTTCCCTGAGAGGTCAATGACCGCGAGTAAGCCCTGGCGGATGAATGAACCCAGATTCCTATGCTCTGGGCTCCCATAATCCCCAAACACACACACACACACATATATATATATTCCTATGCTCTGGGCTCCCATAATCCCCAACACACACACACACACACACACACACACACACACACACACACACATATATATATATATATATATATATATATATATATATATATATTCCTATGCTCTGGGCTCCCATAATCCCCAAACACACACACACACACACATATATATATATTCCTATGCTCTGGGCTCCCATAATCCCCAAACACACACACACACACACACATATATTTATTTGGAGCATTTATTAACCGCCATTCTCAGCCCACTCGGGCGACTCACGGCGGTGTACAGTACAAAAGGCAATTCACACAAAGACAAGTACAACAGCATATTAACCATACAACAATACAACAGTTAAAATTACACTAACTAATCCGCTTCGTCTCGTAATAGAATCGTGACCAATCTCGTATTCCTTGTACCATTCCAGTCGTCTTTACCACATTACTATAGCACTTAATTAAATGCCCTCTCGAACAGCCACGTCTTGAGGCTTTTTCGGAAGGACAAAAGAGAGGGCGCCTGCCTGATGTCTGTAGGGAGAGTGTTCCACAACCGGGGGGCCACCACTGAGAAGGCCCTCTCTCTCGTCCCCGCCAGGCGTGGGGATTATATATTGGCTGTTGGCTGTTTGGGGATTATGGGAGCCCAGAGCATAGGAATATATATATACACACACACACACACACACATATTCCTATGCTCTGGGCTCCCATAATCCCCAAACACACACACACACACACACACACACACACACATATATATATCCCTATGCTCTGGGCTCCCATAATCCCCAAACAGCCAAGGCTTCTCCCACTTGCAACACTAGTCTATATATATAAAAATGCTCTGTGCATAATGAGTACCTTAAAAACAAAAGAACCAATGAACGAAATCACACCAAATTTGGCAACAAAACATCTCACAGCACAAGGAGTGACCATCACTCAAAAAATTATGATTTTGTCATTTGGGATTGTAGTTGCTGGGATTTATAGTTCACCTACAATCAAAGAGCATTCTGAACTCCACCAATGATGGAATTGAACCAAACTTGGCACACAGGACTCCCATGACCAACAGAAAACACTGGAAGGGTTTGGTGGGCATTGACTTTGAGTTTGGAAGTTGTAGTTCACCTACATCCAGAGAGCACTGTGGACTCAAACAATGATGGATCTGGACCAAACTTGGCACAAATATTCCATATGCCCAAATGAACACAGATGGAGTTTGGGGGAAATAGACCTTGACATTTGGGAGTTGTAGTCACTGGGATTTATAGTTCACCTACAATCAAAGAGCATTTTGAACCCCACGAACGACAAAATCGGGGCAAACTTCCCACACAGAACCCCCGTGACCAACAGAAAATATTTAAGGCCATCCAATCCAACTCGCTTCATCGGGGCAAGAAAAAGTAATCAAAGTCCTCCTGACAAAGAGCCATCCAGCCATAGATAGATAGATAGATAATGATTCACACACACAGATGGAGTATCATAGATTTGAAAGGGACCCCTACAGAAAGAGAATGATATGTTGCATGTTCCAGGGTGGGCAAACCAGACACTCTCCATATCAACACTGACAAAGAAACAAAAAGAAATACTGTTTACCCACAAGCATAAAGAAATTACATATATTAGAAACCAACACTTTCTAATTACTTTATTTTCCAGATCACCAGACTGGGCCACAGCAACGCGTGGCAGGGGACAGCTAGTTGATATATATTTTCTGTTCGTCGTGGGAGTTCTGTGTGCCATATTTGGTTCAATTCCATCATTGGTGGAGTTCAGAATGCTCTTTGATTGTAGGTGAACTATAATTCCAACACTCAAGGTCAATGTCCACCAAACCCTTCCAGTGTGTTCTGTTGGTCATGGGAGTCCTGTATGCCATGTTTGGTTCAATTCCATCATTGGTGGAGTTCAGAATGCTCTTTGATTGTAGGTGAACTATACATCCCAGTAACTACACTTGCCGCACTTGCTCCCTTGCCTGGCCTGCTTTGGGTCCGGAGGCGTGCCTGAAGACCCCAGCGTGTGCACCAAAAGTCACCTCTTCTCCTGACTTTCTCCTCAGCCATTGGGACCAAGAGAGAGAGAGAGAGAGGTGGAGATGCCCACCTTTCCTGAAGGTAGGCGCAAAAACAAAAGAAGGAGCGGAGGGACTCCAGCCGGAGGGACTCTCTCTCTCTCTCTCTTGGTCCCAATGGCTGAAGAGAAAGTCAGGAGAAGAGGCGACTTTTGGTGCGCACGCTGGGGTCTTCAGACATGCCTCCGGACCCAAAGCGGGCCAAGCGCGGTGGCTCCGCCCCTTGGCCCACCCGCAGATTGGGGAGAGGAGAGGAGGCGGGTAGAGTGCCGGGGAGTCGGGAAAGGGAGCCGGTTGTGGGGAAGGGATCGAACGAGGAGAACGATTGAGCGCCGGCTCTGCTCGCGCACCCGGTGGCCAGGTGGAGCAGGAACGAGAGGGGCTAGGCGAGGCTCAAGGGCCCGGCCCCTGTGGGAAGAGGATCGCCCGGCAGTGAGGCAAGAAAGCCGAGGCTCCCCCCGGACTGCTAGGGCTGTTGTGAGCTGAGGGGGCGCTCCTCAAGTGGCAGTCGAGGGGCATTTACAGAGGCGCCTCTGCGCCCCTGGCAAAAAAAAGTGTTCTGCAACCGCTTACTTCGCGTAATAGATGAGCCGCCCCTGATATATATACTAGCTGTCCCCTGCCACGCGTTGCTGTGGCCCAGCCTGGTGATCTGGAAAATAAAGTAATGAGAAAGTGTTGGTTTCTAATATATGTAATTCCTTTCTGCTTGTAAGTAAACAGTATTTCTTGCTGTTTCTTTGTCAGTGTTGATGTGGAGAGTGTCTGGTTTGCCTACTCTGGAATATGCAACATATCATAGTCCTTCTTTAAGGGTCTCTTTCAAATCTATGATACTATATCTGTGTGTGTGAGAGAGAATCATATCTATCTATCTATCTATCTATATTTATGATTGGATGGCTCTTTGTCAGGAGGGCTCCGATTACATTTTCTTGCCCTGGTGAACAGAGTTGGACTGGATGGCCTTCAGTCAAGGTCTATTTCCCTTAAACTCCATCTGTGTTCATATTTGGGCATATGGAATATTCGTGCCAAGTTTGGTCCAGATACATCATTGTTTGAGTCCACAGTGCTCTCTGGATGTAGGTGAACTACAACTCCCAAACTCAAGGTCAATGCCCACCAAACCCTTCCAGTTTTTTCTGTTCGTCATGGGAGCCCTGTGTGCTAAGTTTGGCCCAATTCCATCATTGGTGGAGTACAGAATTCTCTTTGATTGTAGGTAAACTATAAATCCCAGCAACGACAATTCCCAAATGACAAAATCAATTTTTTTTGAGTGGAGGACATAAATTGGACTGTTAGGTGTCTTGTGTCCAAATTTGGTGCCAACTCCCCCAGTGGTTTTTGAGTTCTGATGGTAGCAAGAACTAACATTACACACACACACACACACACACACACACACACATATATATATAATACAATACATAATACTAAAATATGATATAATAAGGAATAGGAGCATAGGAATATATATAAACATAATAGTAAAATATGACATAAAATAAGATATAATAATATGACATAATATAATTATTATATTATATTAATTAATCTTATATAAATAAAAATGTAATGTTCATTTGTGGGATTAACAGAACTCAAATTTGGGGAATTGACACCAAATTTGGACACAATACACCTATCAACCCAATGTATGTCCTTCACTCAAAAAATTCGATTTTGTCATTTGGAAGTTGTAGTTGCTAGGATTTATAGTTCAGCTACAATCAAATAGCATGATGGAATTGCACCAACCGGGGCACACAGGACTCCCATGACCAACAGAAAACACTAAAAGGGTTTGGTGAGCATTGACCTTGAGTTTGGGAGTTGTAGTTCACCTACATCCAGAGAGCACTGTGGACTCAAACAATGATGGATCTGGACCAAACTTGGCACAAATATTCCATATGCCCAAATATGAACACAGATGGAGTTTGGGGGTAATAGACCTTGACATTTGGGAGTTGTAGTTAACGAGATTTATACAACCTCGGAGGATGCTTGCCATAGATGCAGGCGAAACGTCAGGAGAGAATGCCTCTAGAACATGGCCATATAGCCCCCCAAAAAAACCTACAACAACCCAGTGATTCTGACCATTAAAGCCTTCGATAATACAATATTATTATACGTTATAACATATATACATAATATTTTTGTTATTATAATATATACGTAATTTTTAATTATTTATTATAGTGACAAATGCAAGATACTCCACTTACGCAGAAAAAAATGAAATGCAAAGGTTCAGAATGGGGGATGCCTGGCTTGAGAGAAGAACGTGTGAAAAATATCTTGGGGTCCTCGTGGACAACAAGTTAAACATGAGGTAACAATGTGATGCGGCAGCAAAAAAAGCCAGTGGGATTTTGGCCTGCATCAGTAGGAGTCTAGTGTCTAGATCCAGGGAAGTCATGCTACACTTGGTCAGACCACACCTGGAATATTGTGTCCAATTCTGGGCACCACAATTGAAGAGAAATATTGACAAGCTGGAATGTGTCCAGAGGAGGGCGGCTAAAATGATCAAGGGTCTGGAGAACAAGCCCTATGAGGAGCGGCTTAAAGAGCTGGGCATGTTTAGCCTGCAGAAGTCTGAGAGGAGACATGATAGCCATGTGAGGAGAAGTCATAGGGAGGAGGGAGCAAGCTTGTTTTCTGCTGCCCTGAAGACTAGGATGCGGAGGAATGGCTTCAAAGTACAGAAAAGGAGATTCCACCTGAACTTTAGGAAGAACTTCACTGTGAGAGCTGTTCAGCGGTGGAACTCTCTACCCTGGAGTGTGGTGGAGGCTCCTTCTATGGAGGCTTTTAAAAAGAGGCTGGATGGCCATCTGTCGGGGGTGCTTTGAACATGAATGTCCTGCTTCTTGGCAGGGGGTTGGACTGGATAGCCCATGAGATCTCTTCCAACTCTCCATCTCTACAATTCTATGATTCTACTGGAGACGTTTGAGGGGACTGACCCACTATAGTTGCAGTTTACCCTACAGCCAGGGAGCACACTGAACAATGCATCTAGAGCAAACTTCCTAACATAACAGACTTGAAGTACTGATGGAGTTTCTCAGGGTTAACCTGGCATGATGGAAGTTGTATTATTATTAAATTATTATTATTATTAAACTATATTTGTACCCCGCTAGCATCTCCCGCAGGACTCGATGCGGCTTACAAAGGCCAAGGCCTCAACACAACAACAGCAAAACAATAACAATACAATTTAAAGCAAATTAAAACATAAGCAATTACAAAACATTACATCATTACGCAATAAAAACCAGGGCCGGGCCAGTGATGGGTACAGGTTAAAAAGTGCTGGGTGTGGCAGGAGGTAGGTTGGATTTCCGGGCAAGTGCAATGTGCAGAGAGTCTTAAACTCTAATAAAGTGCTTCTGGGACGTAGTGCTGGGGTTTTCCTATTCCGGAAAGGCACATCGGAATAGCCAGGTCTTCAGATTTTTCCTGAAGACTGCCAACGTGGGTGCTAGTCTAATGTCTTTGGGGAGGGTGTTCCAGAGTCGGGGGGCAACCACAGAAAAGGCCCTGTCCCTCGTCCCCACCAAACACGCCTGTGACGCAGGTGGGATCGCTAGCAGGGCCTCTCCGGATGAACGAAGGGAGCGTGTGGGTTCATACACAGAGATGCGGTCACGCAGGTAGGCAGGTCCCCAACCGTTTAGGGCTTTGTAGGTAAGCACCTGCACCTTGAATTGGGTTCGGTAGGTAAACGGCAGCCAATGGAGCTCCTTAAACAGGAGGGTTGACCTCTCTCTGTAAGGAGTGCCAATTAACATCCTGGCCACCGCCCATTGGACCAGTTTGAATTTCCGAGCCGTTTTCAAGGGCAGCCCCACGTAGAGTGCATTACAGTAATCCAATCTAGAGGTGACCAAGGCATGGACCACCCCGGTCAAATCAACCTTTGCGAGGTACGGTCGCAGCTGGCGCACAAATCTTAGCCTCAAGCGTAAGTGATGAATCCAGGAGAACTCCCATATTGCGGACCTGTGACTTCAGGGGGAGTGTAACCCATCCAACACAGGTTGCCATCCTATACCCCAATCCGGTTTACGATTGACCAGGAGGACCTCTGTCTTGTCGGGATTGATCTTCAGCTTGTTCATCCTCATCCAGATAGCCACAGCGGCCAGGCACTCGCCCAGCACTCGAGGGGCCTCCTTGGAATTAGGTGGAAATGAGTAGTAGAGTTGTGTGTCATCTGCGTAGAGATGGCACCTAACTCCAAAACTCCGGATGACCTCTCCCAGCGGTTTCATGTAGATGTTAAAAAGCATGGGAGACAGAATAGAGCCTTGCGGGACCCCACAGGTCAAAGGCCAGGGGTCCGAGCAGGCATCTCCCAGCTTCACCATCTGGGATCGACCCTCCAGGAAGGAAAGCCACGACAGAACCGTGCCCCCGAGACCCATCCCAGAGAGTCGTCCCAGAAGGATACCATGATCGATGGTATCGAAAGCCGCTGAGATGTCCAAGAGAACCACAGAGTCACACTCCCCCTGTCCAGCTCTCTACGGAGGTCATCCACCAAGGCGACCAAGGCCGTCTCGGTGCCGTGGCCAGGCCTGAAGCCAGACTGTGACTGATCTAGGTAGGTGTTGTCATCTAGGAAGCCCTGGAGCTGGGAGGCAACCACCCGCTCCAGCACCTTGCCCAAGAAAGGGAGGTTGGAGATCGGTCTGAAATTGTTCAGCACCATGGAGTTGTAGTTCACCCACAACCTTATGCATTTTGTACAATTTAAAAAATGACTTTTTTCAAATAACCCGGGCAACACCAGGTACCCAACCTAGTGTGTGTGTGTGTGTGTGTGTATACACACACACACACACACACACACATTATTATCAATGAACAAAAATTCGAACCATCTGCCCCTTTAAGAAGTGAACACCACACAAGCCGCTTGTGACTCTCTCGCCTTTATTTCACATTTTTCTCCTTTTTTTCCT
Source organism: Anolis sagrei ordinatus (assembly GCF_025583915.1). Taxonomy (NCBI): domain Eukaryota; kingdom Metazoa; phylum Chordata; class Lepidosauria; order Squamata; family Anolidae; genus Anolis; species Anolis sagrei. The sequence goes on from NW_026847771.1 coordinate 48,419,743, forward strand.
CTTCGCTTTTCCATATATATATATATCTATATATATATATGAACAAAAGAAAGAGGCTGAAAAAAGTCAGGACAAATTCCTCAAAACAATCTCCTCATAACTTATGACAAAACACTTTTCCCTTTCTTCCCGACCTCCCTTTCCTCCCCCCAACGCTCTTCCCTCCATTTACAAACATTATTATTTCCAATGTTTATTATTACTTTTTTTATTCTTTTAATATCCTCTGATCCTTGGTATTTAATACCTTCCTGGCACGAAGAAAAAAAGAAAGAAAAGAGAGAGGATTTCCTAAGTACTTGTTCTGTTTGCTGCTTTTCAGAGTGCAAACTCTCCTATATTCTTTTTGTTCTGTGACATATAAAAAACACGCAAACAATTCCTGTTAAAAGACATAATTATTAATTGGCATTCCTTTTCCCGAACCGGAAACTATGGGTAGTCGCCCAGGATAGGATCCGGACAGCAATCCGTTTCCAATGGGTTTCGGCCCAACAATCTGAAGGAAGGGGAGATAGTAGAAGGGGGATGGACTGGATGGCCTTTGGGGGTCCCTTCCAACTCTTAAGATTCTATGATATATCTATCATAATTATTATTAATTGGCATTGTTTTTGTTTGTTTTTATATAACCTAAACACTGTTCATTTCCAGTTGTAAATTGATTTTTTTTTTTTAAACTGGCTTTGTCCTCCATTCAGCTGCAGTTTCGTTTAGCAGCATCAGGGGAACAAAACACATTGGGTGATATAATGGGATAAAGTGAGAATAATGATATTATATAACCATATAATTATATAATATAATTATATTATTAATAATAATAATGGAGCCCCCGATGGCACAGTGGGTTAAACCCCTCTGCCGGCAGGACTGAAGACCGACAGGTCACAGGTTCGAATCCGGGGAGAGGCGGATGAGCTCCCTCTATCAGCTCCAGCTCCTCATGCGGGGACATGAGAGAAGCCTCCCACAAAGATGATAAAAACATCGAATCATCCAGGCGTCCCCTGGGCAACGTCCTTGCAGATGGCCAATTCTCTCACACCAGAAGCGACTTGCAGTTTCTCAAGTCCCTCCTGACATGACCAAAATTTTTTGTTATTAATAATAGTAATAATAATAATAAATTTTCATTCCTTCCAATGTTTCTTTTCCCAAAGGTCCCTCATTCAACCAATGGCTATTCACTCATTCATGTCTCAATGGGATCTATTCTTACTTCATTCATAAAGCTTCATTCACTTCTCAATGGAATCTATTATTATCTCATTCGTAAAATGGCGGACTGTTGTACGAATGGAGAAATCAGGAGGTTGAGATTATGATTAATAGTATTATAACTTCTTTAAAATACTTCTAGGATTTGAAGGCAACATTTGAACCCTCCCGACAGAAGGACAGCTTGCTATTGTTATGATAGCAATATGATTATAGCAATACAATTTCTATCATTGGAAGAGACCATTTAAACCCTCCTGACAGTTGGCCAGCTTGCCGACGAAGATTTTCGGCTTTTCAAAGAGAAGGAAAGCAAAAGATAAGAGGGGTTAAAAAAATATAATATAATACAAGGGTCGTCCCAACACTGACAGTATCATCATCATCGTTATGATTATTTCTTATCAAAAGAGACTTCCTGAACCATCAAACAACTGGTCACTGTTTTGTTTTGTTTTTTCTGTAAAAAGGCGCATCAATGCCATCCTCATAGGGCCCAATGAGGCTCTTTTCTGACACCGTTAACATATATAATATATATATATATATATATATAATAATATATATAAAATTGACAGCATACAATAGTCCTTACAAGCAGGGGGCGGGGAAGGAAGGGGCCTTTGACCCCAGGAAGTGACCAAAAGGAAGGTCCAGCTTTGGACGGAGAAGCCACGACGGTCCTTGTTGGTGCATCTTCTTCCTGAACCAGAAACAATGGGTAGTCGGCCAGGATAGGATCCGGACGGTGGCCCATTTCCAATGGGTTTCAGCCCAAAGTGGGTCCATTGAGCCAAAGGAAGGGAAGGAGGGATGATCTGGTATCAGAGCAACGTCTATGTTTGTTTGTGTTTTTAAAAAAGAGAGGGGTTTGGGGTCTTTCTGTGGGGCAGGAGGTCACGTAGTGACGGCCTCTAGGTAGCTCTGCAGCTTGCGGACAGTGCTCTCGTCGAGGGAGAAAAGGTCAAAGTCGAAGGTGGTGGTCGTCACATTGAAGTGGCCTGTCTCCTCAATCAGGTTCACGATCTACACGAGAAGGAAAGGGGGAAGGAAGGACACAAGACATTAAAAACTCACTTGAGTCAGCCTTCTCCTTAGTGGTAAATATATCCACTCATATTCATGCAAGGTAGTTAGGTTTCTCAGCTATTAAATTGGTATACCTAGGTATCTCTTTGAACTGTTAGGGACAAAGATATGCCAATGCACACACACACACACACATATATATATATATAGAGAGGGCAGAGTTTCAAAAGTGTTATTTCAGTTGCCTAAAAAACTTCTACTCTCCCTTAAAACATCTTTCCTTTAAATCAGGGGTCCCCAAACTACAGCCCGCGGGCCACTTCCGGCCCGCCAAGGGCACTTATCTGGCCCGCGGAGGAGGAGCGTCCCCCCCACACAGTGCCCCTCCCTTGGCAGGCTCACGCTATCCGTCAGGCTGATGGGCAGCGTGAGCCAGCCAAGGGCAGCTGCTCCGCGAGGTCTACTCGCGCGTAAAGCACCTCGTGAGGTGCTTTACTCACACATAGGCCGCGCGGGCCTGCTCCTCCTTGGCAGGCTCACGCTATCCGTCAGGCCCGATGGACAGTGTGAGCCAGCCAAGGGAGCTGCTCCGCATGGTCTACTCGCGCATAAAGCACCTCGCGAGGTGCTTTACTCGCAAGTAGACCACACGGGGTTGCTCCTCCCTTGGCAGGCTCACGCTATCCGTCAGGCCGATGGGCAGCGTGAGCCAGCCAAGGGCAGCTGCTCCGCGAGGTCTACTCGCACGTAAAGCACCTCGCGAGGTGCTTTACGCGCAAGTAGGCCGCAGGGCTGCTCCTCCCTTGGCAGGCTCACGCTAATCGTCAGGCCCGATAGGCAGCGTGAGCAAGCCAAGGGAGGCTGCTCCGGCACTCCATGCAGTCATGCCGGCCACATGACCTTGGAGGTGTCTACGGACAACGCCGGCTCTTCGACTTAGAAATGCAGATGAGCACCACACCCCAGAGTCAGACACGACTGGACTTCATGTCAGAGGAAAACCTTTAACTAGGAAAATTGTGGAAGATCCAGGGTGGGAGAAAGAACTCTTGTCTGTTGGAGGTAGGTATGAATGTTTCAATTGGCCACCTTGATTACCATTTCATAGCCTGACAGTTTTTAGGGAGAATCCTTTGTTGAGAGGTGATTAGCTGGCCCTGATTGTTTCTTGTCTCGAGTTCCCCTGTGTTTGAGTGTTGTTCTATATTTACAGTTATAATTTTAGAGTTTTTTAAATACTGGTAGCCAGATTTTTGGTCAGACTAGAAATAGGAAGATTTCCCATTCTCTGCTCCTGGAATTACTGCCTAAAGAGGGCTAGAAAGAACCCCCTCTAAGGGCCCTTCCACACAGCAAAATAAGATATGTGCAATGTGCATAGGAATTTTTTATTAATTTTTTTTTTTTAAAAAAAACCTATAGTCCGGCCCTCCAACTGTCTGAGGGACAGTGAACTGGCCCCCGGTTTAAAAAGTGTGAGGACCCCTGCTTTAAATCATGCCCTCAGGAGACAAAATATGTAGTCTTTCAATGTAACATAGTTGGCTTACTCACAAACTTCATGTATTCAGCATACAGGTACATTGCTTATCAGTCCAGTTACAGATAGGATTTGAATTAGTTTCTCTATGCAGGGCATTTTTCTGAAAATCAACAGTCCAACGTCTAAAGCACCTCCCCGATCTAAGAGTCTAATAGAGTCTCTTGTCTTGTCTGAAAGTCCAATGGAGTCTGAGTCCTGAACAGTCTCAGATCTGATCACATGGTCTCCCACAACACAGAGCTAAGGGAAACTTCACGCCAATACACACATATACAACACAGTGAGCAATCTGATTTATATGCATAACAAATGACTAGTATAGGAGGCTTGTAGAAGGTTGCCATTTCCAACAAGAAACCAGGATGAGGTTGGAAAGCATTAGCAGAGGGGTCCTCAAAAGAATAATAATAATAATCATCATCATCATCATCATCATCATCATCACAGTAATAATAATATGTAGCAATAATTAGTAGCAATAGAATAATAATAAGTGCAATAATATGTAGTAGTAATAATGGCAATAATAATAAAAGCAACAAGTAGGAGTAATATCAATAATTAGTAATAAGAGAAATAATAAGTAGTAATAATAAGCAGCAGTAGCAGTAGTAATAGCAATAATAATTGCAATAAGTGGCAATAAAGAATGGTAACAATAGCAATAATAATAAGCAGTAATAATAGTAATAAAATAATAATAATAGCAACAAGCAGGAGTAATAGTAGCAATAATAATAGATTGTAATAATAATAGAAATACTAAGCGGTAATAAGAAGTAGCAGTAGCAGTATAATAATAATAATAATAATAATAATAATAATAATAATAATAATAGCAATTTTTTTCTCGTGTCAGGAGAGACTTGAGAATCTGCAAGTCACTTCTGGTGTGAGAGAATTGGCCATCTGCAAGGACGTTGCCCAGGGGACGCCCAGATGATTTGATGTTTTATCATCCTTGTGGGAGGCTTCTCTCGTGTCCCCGCATGAGGAGCTGGAGCTGGTAGAGGGAGCTCATCCGCCTCTCCCCGGATTTGAACCTGCGACCTGTCTTTAGTCCTGCCGGCACAGGGGTTTAACCCACTGCATCACCAGGGGCTCCAATAATAGCAATAATAAGTAGTAATAATAGCAATAATAATAAGTAGTAATAATAATAGAAATAATGATAATAGAAATAATAATAATAGCAATAATAATGGGGAAAATAATAACAGAAATGATGACAATGACAATGATAATAGAAATAATTAGTAATAATAATAGCAATCACAATAATAAGTAGCAGTAGTAATAAATAACAACAACAACAAAATAGGCATCTCATTATGTCTGATTATCAGTACATACTATAACAACAATAATAAAAAACAACAACAACAATAACAATAAACCAAGTATGGATCATTGATGTTGCAGACGACAGCAGGATCAAAGAGAAACAACTGGAAAAGCTGACTCAATGCGAGGATTTAAAGATCTATCTGCAAAGCCTCTGGAACAAGCCAGTCAAGGAGGTCCCAGCGGTGATCGACACACTGGGTGTAGTGCCTAAAGACCTTGGCCTGCACTTAAAACATAATTAGTGCTGACAAAATCACTACCTGTCAGCTGCAAAAGGCCACCCTACTGGGATCTGCATGCATTATTCGCCGATACATCACATAGTTCTAGACATTTGGGAAGTGTCTGAAGTGTGATCCAATTCAACAGTCAGCAGAGTGATCTTGTTTGCTGTGCACTCATCTTGTTGTGTTTCAGTAATAATAATAATAATAAATAATAATAATAATAATAATAATAATAAGCTTCTCAAAGCACAGCAGACAAAGAGTCAGTACAAGAAAACTGCACTACAAACCAGAGCTGACAGCTGGCACAACAAAGCCTTGCGTGAGAAGATTGAAGGAAAAGTTGACAAGGAGAAGACCTGGTTATGGCTCACGAATGGAACCCTGAAGAAGGAGACAGAAGGCCTGATTCTTGCAGCCCAAGAGCAAGCCATCAGAACCAATGCAATTAAGGCCAGGACTGAAAAGTCAGCGGATGACCCAAAATGCAGATTGCGCAAGGAAGCTGATGAAACCATCTCCTCAGCTGTTGCAAGAAAATCGCACAGGCGGACTACAAACAAAGACACAACTCTGTGGCCCAGATGATTCACTGGAACTTATGCCTCAGGGGAGCGTGCTTGCTCCATCCATGTTCAACATCTACACAAATGACCAGCCACTGCCAGAAGGGACAGAGAGTTTCATCTATGCTGATGATCGTGCCATTACCGCTCAAGCAGGGAGCTTTGAGATGGTTGAACAGAAGCTCTCCGAAGCTCTAGGTGCTCTAACTGCCTATTACAGGGAAAACCAACTGATCCTAATCCATCTAAAACACAGACATGTGCCTTTCACCTTAAGAACAGACAAGCATCCCGAGCTCTGAGGATCACCTGGGAAGGAATCCCACTGGAGCATTGCAGCACACCCAAATACCTGGGAGTCACTCTGGACCGTGCTCTGACCTACAAGAAGCACTGCCTGAACATCAAGCAAAAAGTGGGTGCTAGAAACAATATCATACGAAAGCTGACTGGCACAACCTGGGGATCACAACCAGACACAGTGAAGACATCTGCCCTTGCGCTGTGCTACTCTGCTGCTGAATACGCATTCCCAGTGTGGAACACATCTCACCACGCTAAAACAGTGGATGTGGCTCTTAATGAGACATGCCGCATTATCACGGGGTGTCTGCGCCCTACACCACTGGAGAAATTACACTACTTAGCCGGTATTGCACCACCTGACATCCGCCGGGAAGTAGCAGCCAATAGTGAAAGGACCAAGGCAGAGACATCTCCAGCTCATCCCCTGTTTGGGTATCAGCCAGCACGTCAATGACTTAAATCTAGAAATAGTTTTCTTAGATCTACAGAGACACTCGCTGGAACACCTCAGCAAGCGAGAGTCCAAAAGTGGCAGGCTCAAACCCAGAACCTCAACCAATGGCTGATACCAAATGAGAGACTCCCCCCTGGGCACACAGAAAACTGGGCGACTTGGAAGGCGCTGAACAGACTGCGCTCTGGCACCAAGATGCAGAGCCAACCTTAAGAAATGGGGCTACAAAGTGGAATCCACGACATGCGAGTGTGGAGAAGAGCAAACCACTGACCACCTGCTGCAATGCAACCTGAGCCCTGCCACATGATGCACCATGGAGGACCTTCTTGCGGCAACACCAGAGCCACTCCAAGTGGCCAGATACTGGTCAAAGGACATTTAATCAGCTACCAAGTTTGCAAAATTTGTGTGTGTTTTTTTTATCTGTCTGTTTGTTTTGTTCTGTTAGAAATGTAATACAATGTTCTGGTTGCGGATGACACGATAAATAAATGTCACAAGTACTACCTGCCAACAGCAAAGAATTGGTGGGATCATAAACCCGCAAAGGTCATGGAAAATGAACACGCAAAAATACTGTGGGACTTTTGAATCCAGACTGACAAAGTTTTGGAACACAATACACCAGACATCACGACTGTGGAAAAGAAAAAAGTCTGGATTATTGATGTCGCCACACCAGGTGATAGTCGCATTGAGGAAAAACAACAGGAAAAACGCAGCCGCTATGAAGACCTCAAAATCAAACTGCAAAGGCTCTGGCATAAACCACTACAGGTGGTCCCAGTGGTCATTGGCGCACTGGGTGCCGTGCCAAAAGATCTCAACCGGCATTTGGAAACAATAAACATCGACAAAATTGTTGTTGTTCCAGTGTGCCTTCCCAGAATAAGCAATATTCCTCAAATGCACTTTAATATTGATTAGGATTGTCTGCGCGCCCTCTTCTTTCTTTGAAAACCCTAGTTTTCCTAATTTACCCTACGGCGCTCCATGCAGTCATGCCGGCCACATGACCTTGGAGGTGTCTACGGACAACGCTGGCTCTTCGGCTTAGAAATGGAGATGAGCACCACACCCCAGAGTCAGACATGACTGGACTTAATGTCAGGGGACTACCTTTACCTTTTTTAGTTTACTCTACCTGTTCATGCCCAGCATTTTAAATTTTAATTATTACATTTGGCCCGGCCATAGGTTTTTAAATGCTGTATGTTATTGTTATTGTTGATTGCTTATTGTGTATTTTTGTTTTTGAGTTTTATTTTAACTGTTTGTATTGATTATTTGTTATTGCCTTTGTTTATTGATGTGGCGTGGGCTTGGCCTCATGTAAGCCGCACAGAGTCCCTTGGGGAGATGGTAGCGGGGTACAAATCAAGTTTTATTATTATTATTTTATTATTATTATTAAAATCTGTCAACTGCAGAAGGCCACCTTACTTGGATCTGCGCACATCATTCGAAAATACATCACACAGGCCTAGACGCTTGGGAAGTGTTTGACTTGTGATTTTGTGATACGAAATCCAGCATATAGATCTCGTTTGCTGTGACATACTGTGTTTTTGTGTCAGTAAAATAATAATAATAATAATAATAATAATAATAATAATAATAGATTTGATTTACTATTTATTTATTTATTTAGAACTTTTATATACCGGTCTTCTCACCTCCAACGAGAGACTCAGGCCTGTTTACAACAAGGGGGTTCATACACAATAGTTTAAAAACATCACATCAATAATACACTAATATAAACACATTAAAGTACTATCATATCTCTATATATATAAATGCTCTGTGCATAATGAGTTCCTTAAAAACAAAAGAAACAATGAACGAAATCACACCAAATTTGGCAACAAAACGTCTCACAACACAAGGAGTGACCATCACTCAAAAAATTAGGATTTTGTTATTTGGGAGTTGTAGTTGCTTGAATTTATAGTTCACCTACAGTCAAAGAGCATTCTGAACTCCATCAACGAGGGAATTGAATCAAACTTGGCACCAGAACTCCCATGAAACACAGACAACACTAGAAGGGTTTGGTGGGCATTGACCTTGAGTTTGGGAGTTGTAGTTCACCTACATCCAGAGAGGACTGTGGACTCAAACAATGATGGATCTGGACCAAACTTGGCACAAGCACTCAATACGCCCAAATATGAACACAGATGGAGTCTGGGGGAAATAGAATCTTGACATTTGAGAGTTGTCGTTACTGGGATTTATAGTTCACCTACAATCAAAGAGCATTCTGAAACCCACGAACGACAGAATCGGGGCAAACTTCCCACAGAGAACCCATCATAACAGAAAATACTTAAGGCCATCCAATCCAACTCCCTTCATCAGGGCAAGAAAACATAATCAAAGTCCTCCTGACAAAGAGCCATCCAGCCATAGATATAGATAGAGAGAGAGATAGATATGATTCACGCACACAGAGATATAGTATCACAGATTTGAAAGGGACCCCTAAAAGAAGGACAATGATATGTTGCATGTTCCAGAGTAGGCAAACCAAACAATCTCCACATCAACACTGACCCATAAACAACAAGGAATACTGTTTACCCACAAGCATAAAGGAATTACATATATTAGAAACCATTACTTTATTTTCCAGATCACCAGACTGGGCCACATCAACGCGTGGCAGGGGACAGCTAGTAATTATATAAAGCCAAGTCATTGGCATAAAAATTACTATTCATCCCCATCTGTCCGTGTGGTCAAAAGCCATTGCCTCACTCATCAAATGCCAGATTCCAAACCAGGTTTTCACCAACTTTCTAAAGGTCAGGAGGGAAGGGGCAGTTCTAATCTCCAATGGGAGAGAGTTCCAGAGCCGAGGGGCTACCACCGAGAAGGCCCTGTCCCTCGTCCCCACCAGACGCGATTGCGAAGACGGTGGGACTGAGAGCAGGGTCCCTCCAGAAGATCTTAACAACCTTGATGGTTCATAGGGGAGAATCCGTTCGGACAGGTAAACTGGGCCGGAGTCGTTTAGGGATTTATAGGTCAACACCAGCACTTTGAATTGTGCTCGGAAGCTAATTGGCAGCCAATGGAGCTGGCGCAACAGAGGAGTAGTATGCTCCCTGTACCCCGCTCCTGTTAGTAATCTGGCTGCCGCTCGTTGGACTAATTGCAGCTTCCAGGCAGTCTTCAGAGGCAACCCCACGTAGAGAGCGTTGCAGTAGTCTATACAGGATGTAACCAGAGCGTGGACCACCGTGGCCAAGTCAGACTTCTATGTGACTGTAATGCACACCTGAATGCTGAGGAGGACATGAAGCCCCAAAAGGTGAGCACGAGATCCAGGGAAAGGGTTGCAAATGAGCCTAACGCACATTGGGAAAACCCTTTCCTTACCTGCTGAAGGACGTTCCGTTCCCTTAAGGCCATCAGTCGCCGGTGGAGCTCCACCAGTTCGTCCGTGTAGGCCTGGCAGAGGGAAAGAAGAGGGAAAAGATGAAAGGAAGAGAAAGAGGGTGGTCAGTCAGTGAGGGAAAGGAGCAGGGCCTCCCCCTCCCTCCCTCCGATTTCCCAGGGTGCTCTGGGACAAGAGAGGTGTGGCCTGACTCACCTTGTCGTAGGTGCCTTTCTTCAGCATCTTCTCCGACTTGCTGCAGGACTCAGGGCTCTTTCTCCCGGAAACCTAGAAGAGAGAGAGGGAAGTGGTTAGGGTTGGGTGGCTTTTGTAGGGCCAGATAAGAGGGATAGATATAGGGATAAAAGAGAGACAGAGAGAGGGGGTGTGTGGGGTGTGGATAGATAGAGGGATACATAGCAGAGAGCAGTGTTTCTCAACCTTCCTAATGCCGTGACCCCTTAATACAGTTCCTCATGTTGTGGTGACCCCCAATCATAACATTATTTTCATTGCTACTTCACAACTGTCGTTTTCCTACTGTTATGAATCGTCATGTAAATATCTGATCTGCAGGATGTATTTCCATTCACTGGACCAAATTCGGCACAAATACCTGAATCACCCAAATTTGAATACTGGTGGGGTTTGGGGAGGGATTGTTTTTGTCATTGTAGTTGCTGGGATTTATAGTTCACCTACAATCAAAGAGCATTCTGAACGAACCATCAAGATTGTTAAGATCGTCTGGAGGGGCCCTGCTCTCGATCCCACCAGCCTCACAAGCGCGTCTGGTGGGGACGAGGGACAGGGCTTTCTCGGTGGTGGCCTCTCGGCTCTGGAACTCTCTCCCACTGGAGATCAGAACTGCCCCTTCTATCTTGCCGTTCAGAAAACAGGTGAAAACTTGGCTCTGGAAATTGGCATTCGACAAATGAGTCAATATTCTGTGATATGGATGGATGATGATGAACAACGATTTTATTGTGATGACTGACCATTGTAATTATATGACTGCACTTTGCTATTTTAATGTTTTTAGTCTAATATGCAATATGATGTTTTTTTAATGATTATTTGTGATATTACTGTTGGAAACCGGCCTCAGTCCCTCGATGGAGGTGAGAAGACAAAACTGCTAAATAAATAAATAAAAATAAACTCCACCAACAATGGAAATCGGCCAAAGTTAGCACACAGAACTCCCATGTTCAGCAGAAAATACTGGTAGGGTTTGGTGGGCCATGACCTTGAGTTTGGGTTGTAGTTCACCTACAGCCAGAGAGCACTGTGGACTCGAACAATGATGGATCTGGACCAAACTTGGCGCAAATACCTGATATGCTGAAATGTGAACACTGGTGGAGTTTGGAGAAAATAGAACATGACATTTGGGAGTTGTAGTTGCTGGGATTTATAGTTCCCCTACAACCAAAGAGCATTCTGAACTCCACCAATGATAGAATTGGGCCAAACTTCCCACACAGAACTCCCATGACCAACAGAAAATACTGTGTTCTCTGATGATCTTTGGGGACCCCTTTGACACCCGCTCTCGACCCCCCCTAGGGGTCCCGACCCCCAGGGTGAGAAACGCTGGCATAGAGGAATAGATAGAAGGATAGAATCATAGAGTTGGAAGAGACCTCATGAACCATCCAGTCCAACCCCCTGGCAAGAAGCAGGAAAATTGGATTCAAAGCAGACAGACAGACAGACTGATTGATTGATTGATTGATGGCTAGAGAGAGGGATGGATGGATAGATAGAAAGACAGAGGGATAGATAGATGGATGGATGGACAGACAGATAGATAAAAGGATAGATAAAGTAGGTAGGTAGGTAGATGGATGGATGGACAGATAAATAGAGGGACAGACAGACAGACTAATAATAATAATAATAATAATAATAATAATAATAATGCTGCTTTATTTATACCCCGCTCCATCTCCCCCAGGGGATCTCGGTGCAGTTTACATGAGGCCATGCCCATCAATACAATACAAGCTAAAACACAAACACAATAAAACAAGCAAAATACATAAAAAGCAAAATCAAAATAAACAACACAACAATACAAAATCAAGCATTCAAAACACAGGAAATTTCACTAGGCAGGGCCAGATGCATGGATAAAATTATAGAAAATATTAAAAACACTGGGAGATAGGGCAGAGTAACTTATAAGGAGGAGGCTCCAGAAATGAGGAAAAAATTCATTGCACAACCCATAAAGTGCGTCTAAGATACAGAGATAGAAAGACGGATAGACAGACAGATACAGGGATACATAGTTGGAAGGACAGATACATAGAGGGATAGATACGTAGAGGGATAGATAAAAGGATAGATAGATAAATAGCAGATCGACAAAAAGTGGGATAGACAGATAGCGGGATGGATAGATGGCTGGATAGATAGAGGGACGGACAGATAGATAGATAGATAGATAGATAGATAGATAGATAGATAGATAGATAGATAGACAGACAGACAGACAGATATAGATAAACAGATAGATACAGGGATAGAAGGATAAATACATAGAAGGATAGGTACATAAATAAAGGGATAGATAGACAGATAGATGGATGGACAGATCCAATGAGGGATCCCTAGGAGGGCCACCTTGTTGTGGGAGGGGGGCGGCTTCTGGCTGGGAGGGGCCTCTCGGCTGGGGAGGCAGGAGTCCATGCTGTTGTCGCTGTCGCTGTCGCTGGGGCTGAGCCTGCAAGGAAGCAAGGGGGGAGTCATATAATTTAATATAACACTATGCAATACGAGTTTTGTTCCTGGGTTATTAATATCATTTCTTAATTGGTTCCATCATAAAAATGTGGGAAAAGTGTGTGTGTGTATACACACACACATACATATCTATCTATGCCATGGATGGCCCTCTGTTGGGAGGGATCGGATGGTGTCTTCATGTATTAGAATGGGTATCTATATCTGACATCTATCTATAGTATGATATAGATCCAACTCGGAGGATCCCACAATTCTTTCTTTCCTTTGTGGTGTCTCTGGGTGTGTCAAGGAGGCGTGGCCTCTTATCCATTCATTGATCCACCTCTTCATTCATTCTTTTGGGTGTGTCCAGGAGGTGGGGCCTCCTCACCTGGCATCCCGCCCAACAGGGGTGGCCTTGGGGGCGGCCTCCTCTGCACCAGAAGAGCTGTCGTCCTCATCCGACTCCTCCGACTGCAGGTCCTCCACCATGGAGCGCAATGGACCTGCAAGCAAGCCGTCAAGAGTATGATATATTATTGTATTATACTATTATTATTATATTATACTATTAAATATATATTATTATACTACTATATTTATTATTACTTATATATCTATATAAATAAAAATGTAATGTTAGTTCGTGCTACCATCAGAACTCAAAAACCACTGGGGGAATTGACACCAAATTTGGACACAAGACACCTAACAGTCCAATTTATGTCCTCCACTCATTTCGTCATTTGGGAATTGTCATTGCTGGGATTTATAGTTTACCTACAATCAAAGAGCATTCTGAACTCCACCAATGATGGAATTGGGCCAAACTTAGCACGCAGGGATCCCATGACCGACAGAAAAAAACTGGAAAGGTTTGGTGAACATTGACCTTGAGTTTGGGAATTATAGTTCATCCACATCCAGAGAGCACTGTGGACTCAAACAATGATGGATCTGGACCAAACTTGGCACGAATATTCCATATGCCCAAATATGAAGACAGATGGAGTTTAAGGGAAATAGACCTTGGCATTTGGGAGTTGTGCTTGCTGGGATTTATAGTTTACCTACAATCAAAGAGCATTCTGAACTCCACCAATGATGGAATTGAACCAAAAATGGCATACAGGACTTCCGTGACCAACAGAACACACTGGAAGGGTTTAGTGGACATTGACCTTGAGTTTGGGAGTTGTAGTTCACCTACATCCAGAGAGCACTGTGGACTCAAACAATGATGGATCTGGACCAAACTTGACACAAAAAATCCATGTGCCTAAATATGAACACAGATGGAGTTTGGAGGAAATAGACCTTGACATTTGGGATTTGTAGTTACTGGGATTTATAGTTCACTACAATTAAAGAGCATTCTGAAACCCACAAACGACAGAAATGGGGCAAACCTCCCACACAGAACCCCCATGACCAACAGAAAATACTGAAGGCCATCCTGTCCAACTCTCTTCACCAGGGCAAGAAAATGTAATCAGAGCCCTCCTGACAAAGAGCCATCCAGTCATAAATATAGATAGATAGATATGATTCTCTCTCACACACACAGATATAGTATCATAGATTTGAAAGAGATCCTTATAGAAGGACTATGATATGTTGCATAGTCCAGAGTAGGCAAACCAGACACTCTCCACATCAACACTGACAAAGAAACAGCAAGAAATACTGTTTACTCACAAGCATAAAGAAATGACATATATTAGAAACCAACACTTTCTCATTACTTTATTTTCCAGATCACCAGACTGGGCCACAGCAATGCGTGGCAGGGGACAGCTAGTATATATTTATGTAGAGAGAGAGTGAGAGAGAGTGTAAAAAGGTAAAGGTAGTCTCCTGACATTAAGTCCAGTCATGTCTGACCCTGGGGTGTGGTGCTCATCTCCATTTCTAAGCCGAAGAGCCAGCGTTGTCCGTAGACACCTCCAAGGTCATGTGGCCGGCATGACTGCATGGAACGCCGTTACCTTCCCGCCGGAGCGGTACCTATTGATCTACTCACATTTGCATGTTTTCAAACTGCTAGGTTGGCAGAAGCTAGGGCTGACAGTGGAAGCTCACGCCACTCCCCGGAATCGAACCTGCGACCTCTCGATCAACAAGCTCAGCAGCTCAGTGCTTTAACCCACTGTGCCACCAGGGGCTCCACGAGAGAGAGTGTATATATTTGGGCATATGGAATATTTGTGCCAAGTTTGGTCCAGATCCATCATTGTTTGAGTCCACAGTGCTCTCTGGATGTGGGTGAACTATAATTCCCAAACTCAAGGTCAATGTACACCAAACCTTTCCAGTTTCTTCTGTTGGTCATGGGAGCCCTGTGTGCTAAGTTTGGCCCAATTCCATCATTGGTGGAGTTCAGAATGCTCTTTGATTGTAGGTAAACTATAAATCCCAGCAATGACAATTCCCAAATGACAAAATCAATTTTTTTGAGTGGAGGACATAAATTGGACTGTTAGGTGTCTTGTGTCCAAATTTGGTGTCAATTCCCCCAGTGGTTTTTGAGTTCTGATGGTAGCACGAACTAGGATCGACAGCAAATTCAGTGTTTACGTCGCTCTGAAAGGTTTCGTCTGATAAGGGGTAATTGTGGGGGAAAGCAAACCAATTTCTGAGTTTTGGGATATAAGGTTTGCCTCAAGGGGAAACCTGTTAGATCAGGCATCGTTTGGAAATCAATGTAATGTGCCATGGAAATCCTGTTCATGGGGTCTTGTTCCTGTGGAGTTTTTTTAGCCTTTTGGATTGTCTTTGCATCTTGTTGATTCCTCTCTGGATTAATACTGTCTTGGATTGTTTTTATATCTGGTGTGGACATTGCTTTGTATTACTACCTTTTATGGGCTTAGTACTTTTTGGAACTTTCTTATTTTCTTACAAGCATTTATTTCTTCTGGCTGTTTACTAAGTTTCAATAAAAGAAGATTTGTTTCTTACTCTTCGTGTGGTGTGTTTTAAAGTCAGAGGGCTTTTTCCTGACCTGGAGTGCAACAACTATAATGAATTCCAGGGCCAGAGAAGCAGATGGCGGAAACAGAAGAACGGCCTGCCTCAGGGGAGCGTGCTTGCTCCATCCATGTTCAACATTTACACAAATGACCAGCCATTGCCAGAAGGGACAGAGAGTTTCATCTATGCTGACGATCGTGCCATTACCGCTCAAGCAGGGAGCTTTGAAAAGGTGGAGCATAAGCTCTCCAAAACTTTAGGTGCTCTTACTGCCTCTTACAGGGAAAATCAGCTGATTCCTAAGCCATCTAAAACACAGACGTGTGCTTTTCACCTTAAGAACAGACAAGCACCTCAAACTCTGAGGATGATCTGGGAACGAATCCCACTGGAGCACTGCAGCACACCTAAACACCTGGGAATCACCTTGGACCATGCTCTGACAAAGAAGCACTGCTTGAATATCAAGCAAAAAGTGGGTGCTAGAAACAATATTTTACAAACGCTGACTGGCACAACCTGGGGATCACAACCAGACACAGTGAAGACATCTGCCCTTGCATTTTGCCACTCTGCTGCTGAATACGCATGCCCAGCGTGGAACATATCTCACCACACTAAAACAGTGGATGTGGCTCTTCATGGGATGCTGCATTATCACAGGTTGTCTATGCCCCACACCACTGGAGAAATTATACTGTCTAGCCGGTATTGCACCACCTGACATCCACCAGGAAGTAGTGGCCAGTAGTAAAAGGACCAAGGCAATGACATCTCCAGCCTATCCTCTGTTTAGATAAATTGCCTTAAATCAAGAAATAGCTTCCTGTGATCTACAGAGATACTCGCAGGAACACCTCAGCAAGCTAGAGTCCAAAAGTGGCAGGCTAAAGCCAGGAACCTCAATCAGCGGCTGAGACCAGATGAGACACTCCCTCCTGGGCACACAGAAGGCAGGTCAAATTGGAAGGTGCTAAACAGGCTGCGCTCTGGCACCACCAGATGCAGAGACAACCTTAAGAAATGGGGCTACAAAGTGGAGTCCATGACATGCGAGTGTGGGGAAGAGCAAACCACAGACCACTGACTGCAATGCAGCCTGAGCCCTGCCCCATACACAAGGGAGGACCTCCTCACAGCCACACCAGAGGCACTCCAAGTGGCCAGCTTCTGGTCAAAGGACATTTAGCATCATGCCAAGTTTGTGTAAACTTTGTGTTTTTTAAATACATTACAACTATACTCTCAGTTCGCTTCTGATACGACAAATAAATAAATAAAACAATATTATTAAAATATAGGATTTATTGCTTACGTCGCAGAGTCAGAGGTTTAGTATAATATACTTCATGGCTTATGTCACAGACTCTGATGTTTTTTATAAGAGTAATAATAATAATAATAATAATAATAATAAAAAAAAAATATTATTAAAATATATTATTTATTGCTTATGTCACAGACTTAAGAGGTGTTTTATAATAATAATAATAATAATAATAATAATAATAATAATTTTTTAAAAACTTTATTTGTACCCCGCTATTATCTCCCCAAGGGACTCGGTGCGGCTTAAATGAGGCCAAGCCCACATTACATCAATAAACAAAAGCGATAACAAATAATCAATACAGAACAGTTAAAATAAAACTTAAAAACAAAAAATACGCAACTAGCAATAAACAATAACAATAACTTTCAGCATCTAAAAACCTATGGCCGGGCCAAATGTAATAATTAAAATTTAAAATGCTGGACATGAACAAGGTAGGGTAAACTAGGATAGGGTTTTTAAGGAAAGATGAGGGCATGCAGACAATCCTAAATCAATGTATTGTAGAAGGCTTTCATGGCTGGAATCACTAGGTTCTTGTGGGTTTTTTCGGGCTATAGGGCCATGTTCTAGAGGCATTTCTCCTGACGTTTCGCCTGCATCTATGGCAAGCATCCTCAGAGGTAGTGAGGTCTGTTGGAATTAGGACAATGGGTTTATATATCTGTGGAATGGCTGGGGTGGGGCAAAGAGCTTTTCTCTGCTGGAGCTAGGTGTGAATGTTTCAACTGACCACCTTCATTAGCATTTGAAGGCCTGGCTGAGCCTGGGAAAATCTTTTGTTGAGAGATGTTAAAATCTGGCTACCAGTATTAAAAAACTCTAAAATTACAACAGCAAAACAGCAGAGAGGAAACAACCAGGCACATCTTAACACCTCTCAACAAAAGATTTTTCCAGGCTCAGCCAGGCCTTCAAATGCTAATGAAGGTGGTCAGTTGAAACATTCACACCTAGCTCCAGCAGAGAAGAGCTCTTTGCCCCACCCCAGCCATTCCACAGATATATAAACCCATTGTCCTAATTCCAACAGACCTCACTACCTCTAAGGATGCTTGCCATAGATGCAGGCGAAATGTCAGGAGAAATGCCTCTAGAACATGGCCCTATAGCCCGAAAAAACCCACAAGAACCTAATCCTAAATCAATATTAAAGTGCATTTGAGGACATATTGCTAAGAGTTTTTCTTATTCTGGGAATAACAACAACAATAATACATGCACAATGGAGAACCTTCTCTCAGTGACACCAGAGGCACTCCAAGTGGCCCATCTTCTGGACAAAGGACATTTAGTACAATGCCAAGTTTTCAACTTTGTGGTTTTAAATAAATTACAACTGTACTCTCAATTTGCTTCAGACACAATATATAAAAATATTACTATATAGTATTATACTATTATTATAATTATATATTACTACTACTACTATTGACACATATCATCATTATTATAATATTAATATTATGCTATTATATATTTTGTATTATTATATAATGATGATTATATACTATATTACTATATGATATTATGTTTTTCTCAAGGGGAACGCACCTTGGCTGTGGTTCTGTGAAGGTTCAAAATCGGAGTCGGAGCTGGAGTCAGAACTGGAGCTGGAGTTGGAAGGGCTGGAAGGAGCCGACTTGCAGGCGGAAGGAAGGAAAGAAAGGAAAGAAAGAAAAGAAAGGAAGGGAAACATTAACCCACGCTTCAAGGCAAATATACTTTAAGGGAGAGTAGACGTTTTTGGGCAACTTCTAAGAACACTTCTGAGACTGCTGAATATATATGTTTTTGGGCATTGGCATGTCTTTGTTCCTGGCTGTTCAAAGACATACCTAACTACATCATTTAACACAGTGTTTCTCAACCTTCCTAATGCCGTGAACCCTGAATACAGTTTCTCATGTTGTGGTGACCCTCAACCATAACATTATTTTCGTTGCTATTTCATAACTGGCTTCAAACTACAAGAAAGGAGATTCCATCTGAACATGAGGAAGAACTTCCTGACTGTGAGAGCCGTTCAGCAGTGGAACTCTCTGCCCCGGAGTGTGGTGGAGGCTCCTTCTTTGGAAGTTTTTAAACAGAGGCTGGATGGCCATCTGTCAGGGGTGATTTGAATGCAATATTCCTGCTTCTTGGCAGGGAGTTGGACTGGATGGCCCATGAGGTCTCTTCCAACTTGATGATTCTATGATTCTAACTGTCATATTGCTACTGTTATGAATCATTTGGGAGTTGTAGTTGCTGGTATTTATTATTCACCTACAATCAAAGAGCACCCTGAACTCCACCAATGATGGAATCGAACCAAACTTGGCACACAGAACTCCCATGATATGCAGAAAATACTGGAAGGGTTTGAGGAGCATTGACCTTGAGTTTTGGAGTTGTAGTTCACCTCCATCCAGAGAGCTCTGTGGACTCAAGCAGTGATGAATGTGGACCAAACTTGGCATGAATACTCAATATTTGCAAATGTGAACGCTGGTGGAGTTTGGGGGGGAAATAGACCTTGACATTTGGGAACTGTAGTTGCTGGGATTTATAGTTCACCTACAATCAAAGAGCATTCGGAACCCCACCAACGATAGAATTGGGCCAAACTTCCCACACAGAACCCCTATGCCTTGAAGAGACTCGTTGGCATCATCAGAAATATGTGTTTTCCGATGGTCTCTGGTGACCCCTCTGAAACCTCCTCACTACTCCCCCAGGGGTCCTGACCCCCAGGTTGAGAAACACTGGTTTAACAGCTGAGGGACCAAGTTGCCTTGCATGAATGCTGGTGAACATCATTTTTCGAAAGGTTGTGACTTCTAACAAGGTTGTGCCTTTCCTTGACCAGTAGTTTTCCAAAAAGGTTATGAATCCCATTTCCCAAATGGTGATGGAGATTCGCATTTTCTAAAACTCCCAACAGGGACTCGGGCGGCTTACAGAGCAGCACACGATGGTGCCATGCAAAACACATAAAATACACCAGCATTTATAAAATCAAAGTCACACAATTTACATATTACATACTAATAATATTGAAATACAATACAATATAATAATTGTATATTATATATTACATGTAATATTACTAATAATATTGCGGTATAATGGTATAGTACAATAGAGTAATATATAATGCTAATACTGTAGTATGCTAATAATTATATTATATGTACATATAATATTGATCATAATATTGTAATACAATATAATACTAATAGTAATACAACACATTATATATTATATGTAATATTAGTAATAATATTGCAGTATAATGGTATAGTACAATACAATAATATATAATACTAATATTGTGCTATGCTAATAACATATATTGTATGTACATATAATATTGATCATATTGTAATGCAATAGAATACTAATAATACAATATAATAATATAATAATTATATATTTTATATTACATGTAATATTACTAATAATATTGCGGTATAGTGGTATAGTACAATAGAGTAATATATAATGCTAATACTGAAGTATGTTAATAATTATATTATATGTACATATAATATTGATCATAACATTGTAATACAATATAATACTAATAATAATACAATACATTATATATTATATGCAATATTACTAATAATATTGCAGTATAATGGTATAGTACAATACAATAATATATAATACTAATATTGTGCTATGCTAATAACATATATTGTATGTACATATAATATTGATCATAATATTGTAATGCAATAGAATACTAATACAATATAAAAATATAATAATTATATATTTTATATTACATATAATATTACTAATAATGTTGCAGTGTAGTTGTATAAGTACAATATAGTAATATATAATGCTAATATTGTACTATACTAATAATATAATATATTGTATGTACATATGTACATGTACACAAGTGTACATGTGTACTTGTAAGCTGCTCTGAGTCCCTTTCAGGGTGAGAGAAGGTGGGATATCAATGTTGCAAATAATAAATAAAGAAATAAATAAAACAACATACAGAGGTTAAGCAAGAACCCAACTCAACTGAAGTAAAGAGCTCAATAAAACAAGAGGCTTGAAGGTGGTTGTCATTTCCAAGGGGAGGGTCCCTTACCTCTGACTTGAGAGAGGGCTCCTCCTCTTCGGAGTGGGACTCCTCCTCAGCGGCCATGGATGTGGCTTCGGGGCCCTTCTTGGCGGGGGCAGCCGCCTTGACCTCTCCTTCAGCCTTGGCCTTCTCGACCTTGGGGGGCAGCCTCTCCTTGGGGGGCTTCTTCTCAGCGAAGGGGGCACCCCCCCTTGGGGAAGGCGTGGAGGATGTGGGTGGGGCACCCTTGGGCCCCTTGCTGAAGCTGGAGCTGCTGCCACCGCTGTTGCTGCTGCTCTTCTTGGGCTTCTTGGCACTGGGCTTGGGGGACTCCCCTGCTGCCGGGGGCCGCTTCCCAGGGGGCTTGGCTTCCGGGGCGGTGCTGTTGTTGCTGTTGCTGACCCCGCCCCCTGATGCGGAAGCCCCGCCCCCTTTGGGGGAGGCAGCCTCAGCCTTGGGGGCCAGCTTGGGCTCCTTGAAGGCCACCTTTGGAAGGAGGGGGGGCCGCTCCTCCTTGGTGGGGGGTTTGCCCTCGCCCGGCTTCCGGGAAGAGGAAGAGGGGTCCTTGGGGGGCTTCCCAGCCTCCGCATCCCGGGAGGAAGAGGAAGAGGAGCCGCCCTTGCCTTCCAGGTCCTTCCGGGGCCGCTCGCGGTGCTCCCGCATCACTTTGTGCGGCTTCGAGGCCTTCCCACCGCCACTGCTCCCTTCTCGGTTTGCCTTCTGCGCAAAAAGAGATAAGAGAGATCAAGACAATCATGGGAAGAAGAAGAAGTCACAAACAGGAAGGGAAAGCAAATCATTTCGGCATAAACAAGGCACCAAAGGCTAAGATGACAGGTGGTTACTCATATAATGCAGAAACAAGGCACCAAAGGCTAAGATGACAGGTGGTTACTTATATAATGCAGAAACAAGGCACCAAAGGCTAAGATGACAGGTTAAACTCATATAATGCAGTTAAACTCATATAATGCAGTTTAACTGCATTGAGCTGCATTGTGTGAGCCTTTTAATCTGTACCCATTACTTTGGCCTGGCCCCAGTTTTTATTGTGTTTGGTGTATTGTTCTTATTGTTTTGTTATTTTGATATTGCTTTAATTGTTTTGATTTGCTTTAAGTTGTGTATTGTTTATGCTATGTTTTGAGGCCTTGGCCTTTGTAAGCCGCATCAAGTCCTTCGGGAGATGCTAGCGGGGTACAAATAAAGATAATAATAATAATAATAATAATAATAATAATAATAATACACTGGCCTACGTTGTGTGAGCCTACACTAGTGGAGCTTCAAGTTGCATTGTATGGCAGTATAGATGGGACCTGAAATAGTTTCAGCTCATTGTGTCAATGAGTTCTTTGCAAATTTTGGGAACGATATAGGTTTGGGGAAAAAAGACCCTGACATTTGGGAATGGCAGTTCTGAGGATTTGTAGTTCACCAGCCATCAAAGAGAATTCTGAGCTCTTCCAAAAATGGAACTGAACCAAACTTGGCATACAGAAGTCCCATGACCAAGAGAACATACTGGAGGGGTTTGAGATAGGATCTACAACAGATTATGGGATTTGCAGTACCTTCAATCGCTTCAGCTCTGTCATCAAAACCACAGGGCTCTCTCCCACTGCCTGCACAGCTGCTGAGAGAAGCCTCTTTGCTGTTCTGTAGAGGAGTCCTGGCACAGCCCCTAGGAGAGGCACACCGTCGCCATGGCATCAGAGCCACCGGGCTGCTCCTCGAGGCAGGGAGCACCCCGGTGGCATAGATGTGATATGTGACACTTGTGTTGGCACTCTTCCCCCTCGCATTTGCCAATGCTGGGAGAGGGATGGTGCATGGAGTGCGTGCCCAGGGGCCAGTGCAGGGAGTGCACTCCCTGCACTGGCCCTGGATGCGTGCTCCTGGCACCAATGTAGGGAGTGCCCACCCAGGGGACGTTGACAAGCGTGTGGGGGAAGAGGGCCAGTGCAGGGAGCACGCTCCTTCCACCAACCCTCATCCCCTGCACTCTTGACAACGCCGGGAGAAGGCCAAGGGGTGTGGCAGCCCAGTGCACCCGGCAGGCCGGATAAATGCCCCCAGGCATCAGAGTGAGACAGAAGCTTTGAAGCTTAGAAGAATGCACACTTTGAGACTTCAGTAAAAGCAAACGTATAGCTTAACTGAGTAGAGCAAATATACAGCACACACTCGCATCGACACCCAACCAAAAAGAACAGAAACAAGACAAAAGCACAGAAGTAACAAGGACAAACGAAATCTTATCTCTGGATCCTCCCTATGCGTTCCAGGCACACTCAGGGTCACAGCTTCACAGTTCATTAGAGGCTTGACTGATTAACCCTTTCAGAGTCAATACACTCTCTGCTAATGCAATCAGGTTACATTCACAGGCATTGCACAAAATTACATTTAAACATTCACATAACACTAATCTTACATTAACAGGTTTGGCCCACGGGCCTTAGTTTGAGGACCCCTGTTTTAGAGGCTGGGTGGCCATCTGTCAGGATGGTGCCCTTTGAAAATTCCCCCAAAATCCACAGGTAAATGAAATATTCTGAAACTTGATGGGCTAAGAGTGGTCAATGTGTTCTACCATTGTAGCAAGTTTCACCCCAATAGCTTTAGTTTCTGATACGGAACATATGCCATCCAGTAGATAAATATCGGATAGATATATGCATGTGGTTATCTATCTATATCTATCCTATATGGTAGATGTGATATATTTTCTAAGGAAAGTAAAAATATGTGTCTCTCAATCCTTCCCCTGTGACTCACCTTTGACCCGTGGGAGGGCTTGGTCTTCTTGGGGTCGGAGAAGGCGGAGAGCGGGATTGTGGGTAACATGGGGTAGTCTGGGCTCGGTCGGGAAACGCTTTCAGCCCCTTCGGGCATCACCATCACCTGGAATGGAGGAAAGGATACAGTATAGGAAGGACGGCCATCTGTCAGGAAGGATCGAAGGATGGCTTTCTGCTTGACATCAACAGAGTCGGACTGGATGGCCTTTGGGGGTCCCTTCCACCTCTAGGGTTCTAGGATACACCTATCACACATAGGCTCCTCCTCAACCATTGTAGTCTTATAGCCCGCATTGAACTTCATGGCAATATAAAGATGTGAACTTGGACTTCCTGGCCCTAATAATAGCAATGCTGTTATTACTGAAACTCCCAACAGGGTTCCCATATACACAAGTGTATATCCCCCTTGAGACTACTGATAGAATTCCCATATAAGAGTATAGATATAAATATAGATAGATAGAGACAGACAGACAGACAGATAGGATTCCCTTGAGTTCAACAGGATTCTCGTATCCCCAAGTCTATACACCCCCTTGAGACTCAAAATAGAATTCCCATATAAGAGTATAAATATAGATATTTTGATAATACACTTTATTTATATTCTGCTTCATCTCCGCAGGGGGACTCAGAGCAGATTTCAGCTTCACATACGCAAAGCAAACATTCAATGTCTTGAGTTGTCGATGGAAGGCTTTCATGGCCAGAATGCCTGGGTTGCTATGAGGTTTCCAGGCTGCCTGACCATGTTCCAGCAGCATTCTCTCCTGACGTTTCACCCACATCTATGGCAGGTTGCCTCAGAGGTTGTGAGGCCTGCTGGAAACTGGACAAGTGGGGTTTATATATATATCCCTGTGGAAGGATGTTGGGGGCAAGTGGGAATGTTTGAAGGGAGATGTTGACAAGCTGGAATGTGTGCAGAGGAGGGCAATCAAAATGATCAAGGGCCTGAGGAAACAAGCCCTATGAGGAGTGGCTTAAGGAGCTGGGCATGTTTAGCCTGAAGAAGAGAAGGCTGGGAGGAGACATGATGGGCATGTATAAATATGCGAGGAGAAGTCACACGGAGGAGGGAGCAAGCTTGTTTTCTGTTGCCCTGAAGACTAGGATGCAATGAAGCAATGGCTTCAAACTACAGGAAAGGAGATTCCACCTGAACATTAGGAAGAACTTCCTGACTGTGAGAGCTGTTCAGCAGTGGAACTCTCTGCCCCGGAGTGTGGTGGAGGCTCCTTCTTTGGAGGCTTTTAAACAGAGGCTGGATGGCCATCTGTCGGGGCTGCTTTGAATGCAATTTTCCTGCTTCTTGGCAGAATGGGGTTGGACTGGATGGCCCATGAGGCCTCTTCCAACTCTATGATTCTATGATGCTATTGGCCTCCTTGATTAGCCTTACATCATAAAAGCCTGGCTGCTTCCTGCCTGGGAGAATCCTTTGTTGGGAGGTGTCAGCTGGCCCTGATTGTTTCCTGTTTGAAAACAACCAGGGACTCTTGTCTCCAACAGACAATAGTTCTTTCTTCCTCCCACCCTGGACGTTATTATTCCACAGGGAGATATAGTTTCCAACAGATCTCACAACCTCTGAGGATGCCTGCCATAGATGTGGGCAAAACGTCATATATATAGAGGGGGGAGGAGGGAGGAAGGGAGGGAGAGATCCCTTGAGACCAACAGGATCCCCATATCCACAAGCTCACCCCTCCGGCCTTGATGAGCTTGCGCTGGAAGTCCTTGGTGGGGTTATTGAAGGTCAGCTTCTCGCAGCGCAAGTGATTGACAGGAGGATTCCCCTCCAGGTTCAGGAAGAGATCGTAGGTGAAGCAGACTTTCTTGGGCTCCTCCTGAAATGTTAATATTATTTACCATTATTAGTAATCTTATTTATCATTGTAATATTATTGGTAACTATTTCTCATCATCATCATTATTATGAACTTTGTGTATTTTATTTCTATTATTATTATCATTAATTTTATTTATACCCCACCTTTCTACCACAGGAACTCAAGACAGTTTACAATAACATGATCATCATTATTGTCGTTGTCGTCATCATTTCTATCCCGCCTTTCTCTCCATAGGGACTCAATTACTAGTAGTACTAGTAGTAGTAGTATTTCTCACCCATCTATCTCCCCATAGGAACTCAAAGCAGTTTACGATAGCATTATTTAAAAATACACGCAATAAAAGTGAAAATATGTGTGTGTGAATGTCCACTTCCACAAACAAGCTCCTACCTCCACAAACGGCTATACCTTCCAAGCACTCAGAAGCCACCAATGGCTCTGCCTCCAATGACACTGCAGGTTACAGTGAGCACCGTGAACATGTCCAAGAGCCCTGCCAATGTCTTCCACCAACGCCATACTGCCCACCACCCAAGTGAAGGCTT
Source organism: Anolis sagrei ordinatus (assembly GCF_025583915.1). Taxonomy (NCBI): domain Eukaryota; kingdom Metazoa; phylum Chordata; class Lepidosauria; order Squamata; family Anolidae; genus Anolis; species Anolis sagrei. The sequence continues at coordinate 48,446,146 of NW_026847771.1, forward strand.
TCAGACGAGAACAATTTCATCCTAGATTTCATGTGTTTCCTCCACCAAAGAATCATAGAATCAAAGAGTTGGAAGAGACCTCATGGACCATCCAGTCCAACCCCCTGCCAAGAAGCAGGAATATTGCATTCAAAGCACCCCGACAGATGGCCATCCAGCCTCTGTTTAAAAGCTTCCAAAGAAGGAGCCTCCACCACACTCCGGGGCAGAGAGTTCCACTGCTGAACGGCTCTCACAGTCAGGAAGTTCTTCCTCAGGTTCAGATGGAATCTCCTTTCTTGTAGTTTGAAGCCATTGTTCGCGTCCTAGTCTCCAGGGAAGCAGAAAACAAGCTTGCTCCCTCCTCCCTGTGGCTTCCTCTCACATATTTATACATGGCTATCATATCTCCTCTCAGCCTTCTCTTCTTCAGGCTAAACATGCCCAGCTCCTTAAGCCGCTCCTCATAGGGCTTGTTCTCCAGACCCTTGATCATTTTAGTCGCCCTCCTCTGGACACATTCCAGCTTGTCAATATCTCTCTTTAATTGTGGTGCCCAGAATTGGACACAATATTCCAGGTGTGGTCTAACCAAAGCGGAATAGAGGGGTAGCATGACTTCCCTTGATCTAGACACTATGCTCCTATTGATGCAGGCCAAAATCCCATTGGCTTTTTTTGCCGCCACATCACATTGTTGGCTCATGTTTAACTTGTTGTCCACAAGGACTCCAAGATCTTTTTCACATTTACTGCTGGCCAGGCATGGTCCCCCATTCTGTATCTTTGCATTTCGTTTTTCCTGCCAAAGTGGAGTATCTTGCATTTGTCACTGTTGAACTTCATTTTGTTACTTTTGGCCAATCATCTCTCTAATCTGTCAAGATCGTTTTGAATTCCGCTCCTGTCCTCTGGAGTATTGGCTATCCCTCCCAATTTGGTGTTGTCTGCAAACTTGATGATCATGCCTTCTAACCCTTCATCTAAGTCATTAATAAAGATGTTGAACAGGACCGGGCCCAGGACGGAACCCTGCGGCACTCCACTCGTCACTTCTTTCCAGGATGAAGAGGAAGCATTGGTGAGCACCCTCCCAGTGTTCCTTACTCGCTCCATTGGTTTGGAATTTGCATGACCCCGCCCACTGCCTCTCCTTTAATCCTTTTCTACTCTTATCTATGGCACACAGAAAAGCTTTTTGGCTGGGGGCTGGACTGGATAGCCCATGAAGTCTTTTCCAACTCTATGATTCTAAAGCAAACAGAAGAATTGAGCAGCAACTGAACACACTAAAGAGGTTTGGGGAGAATTCACCGTGATTTATAAGAGCTGTAGGGACTGGGATGTATAGTTCACCTGCAATCTAAGAACTGCACTCTGAACTTGGCACACAGAACCCCCATGAATAGAGGGATTTATAGGATATGTAGTTCACCTACATCCAGAGTGCACTATGAACCCAAACAATGATGGATCTGGACCCAACTTGGCATGCATACCCGATATGCCCACATTTGAATTCTGGTGGGTTTTGAGGGCAATTGGCTTGGGCATTTTGGAGGTACTGGGACTCCAGCACTCTGAACTCCACCAAAGATGGAATGGCTCAGAGAGCCCCTGTGACCAGCAAAAAATACTAGAGGTCTTTGCAGAAAATTCACCTTGATTTGGGGAAGTTGTAGCTCACCTACAACCAGGGAGCACTGTGCACCCAAACAACAATGGATCTAGACCAAACTTTTAAATCAATAAATATTAGTGTGTGGATCTAAAGGTAAAATACAACGAGAACGCAATACATAGAACTCCCCCGGCGTTACCTTATTGATGAAATGGACCTCGATGGGCATAATGAATCCAGCGTAGCCGGACTCCTCCACTTTGTAGGGCGGCTCTTTGCAGACTGAGGAAGGAAGGAGAAGGAAAGGCATCATTATGATGATGATTATGATGATGATTATGCAAAGCAGGACAGCAATAATGACGCTCAAGATCCCTTAAGGGATTGCATTGCAGGGGAAGGTACGCATTATGCAAATGACCTAGAACAAGGGAATGATGGGTAAGTGAGCACCAAGAGTGATGGGCTAGCCACATACTTCCTGATGGGAAGAACTGTTCTTTAAGCAGAGGCTGGATGGCCCTCTGTTGGGAGGGGTTAGATGGTGTCTTTCCTTGCCTGGCATAAATAGTTGGAATGGATGGTGCTCCATTCTACTTTCAACACTAGGATTCTATGATATATCTGTCCTATATCTATCCTTAATAATATGTATCACAATCTATGGCTGGATGGCCAACTGTCAGGAGGTCTTACTGTCTTACAAGGTGTTGGACCAGATGGCCCATGAGGTCCCTTCCAACTCTATGGTAACATAATAATATAAAATAAGAATAATAAATGTAGTAATGACAATTAATATTATAACAATATTATAACATAATGATATATTATCTCAATGAGGTCCACAGCCAATTGGGAGGGCTTTGATGGTGTCTTATTGTATTACAGTGGGTTGGACTGGATGGCCCCTGAGGTCCCTTCCGACTCTAGGGTAATATAATACTAATAAATATAATAATATACAATTAATATAATACTACTACTACTACCAACAACAACAACAACAATAATAATAAACAATATATTCTCTCATTGATGTCCATGGCTGGGTGGGCCCCGTGAGACCCTTTGATGGGGTCTCACGGGGATAATATAATAATATGAATAATAACAATATTAAAAATAATATATCATATACTCTCGCAATGACATCCATGGCCAGGTGGACCACTGTTGGGAGGGCTTTGATGGTGTCTTACGGAGGTCATATAATAATATATAAAGTAATAATAATAATAATAATATATAATATATTTTCTCAATGACGTCCACAGCCATATGGGCCTCTGTCAGGAGGGCTTCCATGGTGTCTGAGATTCCTTCCAAAAATAATAATAGAATAATATCAATAATAATAATGAATAATAATATTGAATAGGAGCCCTTGGTGGCACAGTGGGTTAAACCCTTGTGCTGGCAGGGCTGAAGACCAATAGGTTGCAGGTTCGAATCCAGGGACAGCACGGATGAGCTCCCTCTATCAGCTCCAGTTCCTCATGCAAGGACATAAGAGAAGCCTCCCACAAGGATGGTAAAACATCAAAAACATCTGGGCGTTCCCTGAGCAATGTCCTTGCAAACAGCCAATTCTCTCACACCAGAAGCAACTTGCAGTTTCTCAAGTTGCTTCTGACACAGAATAATAATAATAATAATAATAATAATAATAATAATAATAATAAATATATTCTCTCAATGACACCCATGGCCAGCTGGGCCTAATTCGGGAGGACTTTGATGGTGCCTGAGGTTCCTTCCAATTATAATAATATTAGTAATAGCAACCATAATACTAATAGTATAGGGCTCACCCCTCTTGGGCTTGGGAAAGCTCTGGTGCAGGCGGAAGACGACCCTCTCCACGAAGTGCTGGATCTCGAACTGCTCAGGCCCGCGGACAAAAACCATCCAGTCGTGGGTGAAGCCCTCCGTGGTCGGCTTCTTGCGCAGCTGCGCCCGGTGACCCAGCTCCAACTTCACCTGCACCGTGCACTGCAAGGCAAGCCCCGCCCACTATTCAAATACGGGCTCAGACAGGCCCCGCCCCCTTAGAGAAGAGACTCCTTCAAAACTGCCAAGCAGGTTATAAGCCACGCCCACTATTCAAAATCCCCAGGGTGGAGGCATGGCCTAGTGGCCTGCTCACGCCTCCAATAGTAGAGGCATGGCTTAAAGGAGGGACCCAAGGCAACACAGCCAAGCAGGCTACAAGCCCCACCCACTATTCAAATCTCCATTCTGACCCCACCCCTCAACAAGAAAGCCCCGTCTACTATTCAAATCCCAGTCCAGAAAGAGGAGTTCAGCCAGGCCTTTCACCTGGAGGTGTGGCTTAAAGGAGGAACCCAAGTCAATACAGTCAAGCAGGCTACAAGCCCCACCCACTATTCAAATCTCCATTCTGACCCCGCCCCTCAAAAAGAAAGCCCCGCCTACTATTCAAATCCCAGTCCAGAAAGAGGAGTTCAGCCAGGCCTTTCGCCTGGAGGCGTGGCTTAAAGGAGGGACCCAAGTCAACACAGTCAAGCAGGCTACAAGCCCCACCCACTATTCAAATCTCCATTCTGACCCCACCCCTCAAAGAGAAAGCCCCGCCTACTATTCAAATCCCAGTCCAGAAAGAGGAGGAGTTCAGCCAGGCCTTTCGCCTGGAGGCCTGACTTTAGCTGAGACAGGACAAGGGGGCGTGGCCTCCACACCCATCCATCCAGGGCAGAGACTTGGCTTAGAGAAGGGATCCAAGTCAAGACAGCAGACCACAAGTCCCGCCCATTATTCAAATCTACACTCTGGCTCCTCCCCCAAGGAGAGACGGACAAACTCTTTGTATACTTGATAACGGCGGCACGCTTGTTATTGGCCAAGGCTTGGAAACAAAAGACATTACCAACGGAGGAAGAGTGGACAGAGAAAATAATAGATGTGATGAACGCGGACCACTTAACATATATTTTGTCAGCCTCAAGAAACATGCCTGTACTCCCAACAAATTGGACACCGGTCAAAGATTGGCTTAGGAAAAATAAAATTAAATGGATGATAGCTTAACTCTTTAACACAAGAAATTAGAGAACAACACCTAGGGGGGAGGTCAAGGAATATAGGATGGTTTAGGATTATTGATAGGAGCGGCATATGTAAACAGGAGAACGGGTAGAAACAAAAGAAGAAGACTGCTTAAGTGAGTCAAGGAATTAGAACAGATGTTGTTTAGACAATTACGAGTATAAGGATTACCCTTTGTAAATGAATAAATATGTATATATTGTTAAAGATGAAACAGTAGATTGGAAAGATAGGGCATTATAGGAAGGTGAAAGAAACTAAAAGGCATGTAAGTACAGAAGAGCGGTAATAGACACAGAAATACCGTAGAAGAGAGAGATGGAGGTCTGCTGCCGTAGCGGGCACTCGCTTTTTAATCTATCCGTAGTCAGTGTGTTGTGTAAGTTATGTCGATGTTAGGATGTGTCGCACCATTGTGTATGTTCATGTACGTTGTGTTTATGCTATTGCTATGCTTCTCGTGTTTGTTTGTTTCTTTTTTACTATTAATAATAAAATTTAATAATAAAAAAAAGACAGCAGACCACAAGTCCCGCCCACTATTCAAATCTACACCCTGACTCCTCCCCCAAGGAGGCGTGGCTTAAGTGAGAAATAATAATAATAATAATAATAATAATAATAATAATTAAAAAAAACCAAAGTCAAGGCAGCCAAGCAGTCTACAAACCCCGCCCACTATTTAAATCCACATTCTGGAGGCGTGGCTTTCAGGAGGGACCCAAGTCAAGACAGCCAAGCAGGTTACAAGCCACACCTACTATTCAAATCTTCCCTCCAGAAAGGGGAGGAGTTCACCAGGCCCACCCCTTCTCAGGGAGTAGGCGTGGCTTAGAGGGACCCAAGCAGCTATAAGCCCCGCCCACTATTCAAATCCCAGTCCAGAAAGAGGAGGAGTTCAGCCAGGCCTTTCGCCTGGAGGCCTGACTTTAGCTGAGACAGGACAAGGGGGCGTGGCCTCCACACCCATCCATCCAGGGCAGAGACTTGGCTTAGAGAAGGGATCCAAGTCAAGACAGCAGACCACAAGTCCCGCCCACTATTCAAATCTCCACTCTGGCTCCTCCCCCAAGGAGGCGTGGCTTAAATGAGAAATGAGAAACCGAAGTCAAGGCAGACAAGCAGCCTACAAATCCACATTCTGGAGGCGTGGCTTACAGGAGGGACCCCAAGCAGGTTACAAGCCACGCCTACTATTCAAATCCTCCCTCCAGAAAGGGGAGGAGTTCACCTGCCCGAGTAGGCGTGGCTTAGAGGGCCCCAAGCAGCTATAAGCCCCGCCCATTATTCAAATCTACAGGCGTGTTCATACAGGCTCCGCCCCTCGCCAGGGCTGGAGAGGGGGCGTGGCCGCCCAACACCGCGTCCAATAGCGGCGCAGGCCTTTCCTTGAGCGCGAAAAAGGGGGCACGGCTCCCAGGGGCCCCGCCCCCTGAATGGGAAATAAAGGCGCCCTGGGGAACCCATCCACTCTCCATCCTCTGCAGGCCGGGGGCGTGGCTTGGCTTGGCCTGGCCGCCCAATGGAGAGGGGGAAGGTGGGCGGCCCCGCCCACCTGGTTGTCCATGGCTGCCCGTCCTCCTTCTCCTCCTCCTCCGTCTCCTCGTCTTCCTCGCGGCGGGGCTTAGGCCTGGTCGGGCCTGGCTTCACGGCCGCTGCGCATGCGCGTAGTCGCCCTCCTCATGGCCTCTCCTCCTCTTCCTCCAGAGGCAGAGAGAGAGAGAGAGAGACACACACACACAGAGAGACTCCCTTTCCCTTCTCCTCCTCCACACCGGAAACGGAAGCTGAATTGCCTGTGTTCCTCCCTTCCCCCCACCTTCTCCGAAGGCAGGCAGGCGCCCCAGCCAATCGGAGCGTGAAGCCAGGCACCGTAGAGGCCCTCCCATCCTGCTCAGTGGGCAATGGAGGCGAAGGCAGGGCGGGGCCAACGGTGCGCCAGCCAATGCGTGTGTGAGGGAGGGGGGAAGCGAGGAGGGGCGGGGCCCAGCCGCGTTGCCAGGGAAACGCTGGAGAGAAGGTGCCTCTGCGCAGGCGCCAAGGAAAGGACAACCAGAGAATATTGGAACTGGGAGAGGAAAGCTAGAATAATAATAATAATAATAATACATTAAATATATACTGTAGTAATATTAATAGTATTATTAAAATATAAATAAATAATATAAAATATAGTCACAATTTAATAATGTAATAGTATCTATATAAATAAAAATGTAATGTTGATTTTGTCATTTGGGAGTTGTAGTTGCTGGGATTTATAGTTCACCTACAATCAAAGAGCATTCTGAACTCCACCAATGATGGAATTCAACCAAACATGGTATACAGGACTTCCATGATCAACAGAACACACTGGAAGGGTTTGGTGGGCATTGACCTTGAGTTTGGGAATTATAGTTTACCAACATCCAGAGAGCATTGTGGACTCAAACAATGATGGATCTGGACCAAACTTGGCAAAAATACTCAGAATGCCCAAATGCGAACACCGGTGGAGTTTGAGCTAAATAGACCTTTTGGGAATTGTCGTTGCTGGGATTTATAGTTTACCTACAATCAAAGAGCATTCTGAACTCCACCAATGATGGAATTGGGCCAAACTTAGCACACAGGGCTCCCATGACCGACAGAAAAAAACTGGAAGGGTTTGGTGGGCATTGACCTTGAGTTTGGGAATTATAGTTCACCCACATCCAGAGAGCACTGTGGACTCAAACAATGATGGATCTGGACCAAACTTGACACAAAAATTCCATATGCCTAAATATGAACACAGATGGAGTTTGGAGGAAATAGACGTTGACATTTGGGAGTTGTAGTTGCTGGGATTTATAGTTCACCTACAATCAAAGAGCATTCTGAACTCCACCAATGATGGAATTGGGCCAAACTTAGCACACAGGGCTCCCATGACCAACGGAAAAAACTGGAAAGGTTTGGTGGACATTGACCTTGAGTTTGGGAGTTGTAGTTCACCTACATCCAGAGAGCACTGTGGACTCAAACAATGATGGATCTGGACCAACACATTCCATATGCCCAAATATGAACACAGATGGAGTTTGGAGGAAATAGACCTTTATTATTATTATTATTATTATTATTATTTTGGTTGCTTCTACCCCGCCCTTCTCACCCCAGGGGGGACTCAGGGCGGCTTACACAAGCAAGGCACAATTCGATGCCCGCATTACATACAGCAAAAAAAACAACCTTGACATTTGGGATTTGTAGTTGTTGGGATTTATAGTTCACCTACAATCAAAGAGCATTCTGAACTCCACCAATGATGGAATTGAACCAAACATGGCATACAGGACTTCCATCACCAACAGAACACACTGGAAGGGTTTGGTGAGCATTGACCTTGAGTTTGGGAGTTGTAGTTCACCTACATCCACAGAGCACTGTGGACTCAAACAATGATGGATCTGGACCAAACTTGACACAAAAATTCCACAAAAATTCCATATGCCTAAATATGAACACAGATGGAGTTTGGAGGAAATAGACCTTGACATTTGGGATTTGTCAAAAAAAAAAAAAACAACAAAAAACTACATACTATTCCCAAACTACAAACTACTTACTGGGATTTATAGTTCACTACAATTAAAGAGCCCCCGCTGGCGCAGTGTGTTAAAGCACTGAGCTGCTGAGCTTGTTGATAGAAAGGTCGCAGGTTCAATTCTGGGGAGCAGCGTGAGCTTCCGCTGTGAGCCCTAACTTCTGCCAACCTAGCAGTTCGAAAACATGCAAATGTGAGTAGATCAATAGGTACCACTCCGGCAGGAAGGTAACGGCGTTCCATGCAGTCATGCCGGCCACATGACCTTGGAGATGTCTACGGACAACGCTGGCTTAGAAATGGAGATGAGCACCACACCCCAGAGTCGGACACGACTGGACTTAATGTCAGGGGACTACCTTTACCTTTACCTACAATTAAAGAGCATTCTGAAACCCACAAACGACAGAAATGGGGCAATCTTCCCACACAGAACCCCCATGACCAACAGAAAATACTTAAGGCCACCCAGTCCAACTCTCTTCACCGGGGCAAGAAAATATAATCGGAGCCCTCCTGAGAAAGAGCCATCCAGCCATAGATATAGATAGATATGATTCTCTCTCACACACACAGATATAGTATCATAGATTTGAAAGAGACCCTTAAAGAAGGACTATGATATGTTGCATATTCCAGAGAAGGCAAACCAGACACTCTCCACATCAACACTGACAAAGAAACAGCAAGAAATACTGTTTACCCACAAGCAGAAAGGAATTACATATATTAGAAACCAACACTTTCTCATTACTTTATTTTCCAGATCACCAGACTGGGCCACAGCAACGCGTGGCAGGGGACAACTAGTATAATAATAAAGTAAGAATTCTAAAGATATCCTATAATAATAGAATATATATTATTTTAATATATTAAATATATTTTAATAATATATTTACTATATTAAACATATGTAATATATTAAAATAAATAAATATAATGGGTGTTTGGGTGTTTTCCAGGTTACCTGGCCATGTTCCAGCAGTATTTTCTCCTGATGTTTCGCCCACATCTGTGAAGTCTGTTGGAAACTAGGCAAGTGGGGTATATATATACACCTGTGGGATAATGTCCAGGGTGAGAGGAAGAACCCTTGTTTGCTTGAGGCAAATGTGAATATTGCATTTGGCCACCTTGATTACCATTGAATGGCCTTGCAGCTTTAAAGCCGGGCTTCTTCCTGCCTGTGGGATTCTTTGTTGGGAGGTGATTAGCTGGCCCTGATTGTTCCTTGTCTGGAATTCCCCAGTTTTTGAGAGTTGTTCTTTACTGTCCTTCTGGAAACAGCCAAGCCTCGAAGCTGCAAAGCTATTCAATGGTAATCAAGGTGGCCAATTGCAACATTCACACTTGCCTCCAACAGACAAGAGTTCTTTTTTTTCTCCCACCCTGGACATCCTTCCACGGGGATATATATAAACCCCACTTGCCTCCTGCCCAACAGACCTCACAACCTCTGAGGATGCCTGTCATAGATGTGGGTGAAACGTCAGGAGAGAATGCTGCTGGAACATGGCCAGGCAGCCAGGAAAACTCACAGCAAAGCACGGATTCCAACAATGAAAGCCTTCCACAACACAGTATATATAATATTTATTTTCTCCAGGATTCTCTACTACTACTACTACTACTACTATTATTGATCTCATCTGTTATTATTGGAGCCCCCAGTGGTGCAATGGGTTGAACCCTTGTGCCAGCAAGTCACAGGTCACAGGTTCGTATCTGGAAAGAGAGCACGGATGGGCCCCCATTTGTCAGCTCCAGCTCCCCATGCGGTGAAATGAGAGAAGACTCCCACAAGGATGGTAAAACTTCAAACACCCTTAGGGTGTCCCCGGGCAACATCCTTGCAGACAGCCAATTCTCTCACAGCAGAAGCGACTTGCAGTTTCTCAAAAAAATAAAAAAAATCAATTATTATTATTCCCAGCAATTTTTATTATTATATTTATTTATTTTCTCCAGGACTTTCTATTATTGTTATTATTATTATTTATTTTCTCAAGGATTTGCTATTATTATTATTGATCTCATCTATTATTATTATTATTCCCAATATTTTCTATTATTATATTTATTTATTTTCTCCAAGATTTTCTATTATTATTATTATTCTCAGGTTTTTCTATTATTATTGTTGTTGTTCATTCGTTCAGTCGTCTCCGACTCTTCGTGACCAGAGCTCCCTGTCGGCCGTCACCAACCCCAGCTCCCTCAAGGTCAGTCCAGTCAGTCCAGTCTATTATTATTATTATTATTATTATCCCATCATTTTCTTTTATTATTATTATTTAATATTATCCCCAGGACTTTCTATTATTATTATTATTATTATTATTATTATTATTATTATTACTAATCTCATATTATTATTACTATTATTCCTTTTCTATTATATTTATTTTCTCCAGAATTTTCTATTATTATTATTATTATTACTATTATTATTATTATCCCATCATTTTCTTTTCTATTATTATTATTCCCAGGATTTGATTTTATTTCCTCTTGGGGGGAAAAAAGAAACAGGGTTTCTTCCTTTCAAGGAGATAAAAATCAGGGAAAGATAGGAAGTAATGGAATTGGACTTATGAATGCTTCCATTGGAATATGGAACATTGATGGATTTTCTCCTTTTTCTGTCCAGTGTATAGAATTATTGCTATTGTTATTATTAATCTGTCCTGAAGAGGATAAAGATGTGTTTCCTCTTTGCTTCTCTGCAGGAAGCCAAAACAATGGCTCCCTTTACAGCCGGATGGAACGCATTTCCTTTCCCCCCCAAAAAGGCATTTGATCCCATTCTCTTAATGTTAATCGTTGTTATTAATGTTCAGTCCTGAGCGGAGAGGCACGGCACGTCTACACTGTGGATCTGATGCAGTTTCGTCCTTCCGAGTCATCGTTTCGCAAGGAATCAGATCTAGGTTTATTCTCGTCTTGCCTTCCTCTTGATAAGGTACCCAACATAGATATTGTGATGATGATGACTAGCTTGGGAACCCGGCGGTGCCCAGGTTACTTGAGAAAGGCATTGTTTGTTTTGGGAAGTTTGGTAATATCAGTGGGATCATATGTCACGCTATTCCTTAAGAGCAATAGTCTTTGCTTTTGTTTTTATTAATGCTTCCATTGGAAAATGTATAAGGATTTGTGTGAACTCCAATTTCCCAAAATTGTGGGTCAATCACCCCCAAACCCTGCCAATATTTAAAATTGGACATATTGGGTCTATGTGCCAAGATTCGTTGTTGGCTGGGTTCAGTGCTCTCGGGATGCAGGGTGAACTATAAGTCCCGGGTCCCAAACCCCTCCAGTATGTTCTGTTGGTCGCCAGGATTCTGTATGCTAAGTTTAGTCCAGATCCATCATTGGTGGGCTTGAGACTGCTCTCTGGATGCAGGGTGAACTACAACTCCCATGCAGGTGGGTCAGTCCTCCCCAAACCCCTCCAGCATGTTCTGTTGTACACCAGGGTTCTGTGTGCCAAGTCTGGTCCTGATCCGTCATCGGCTGGGTTCTGTCCTCTCTGGATGCAGGTAAACTACAACTCCCAGATTCCCAGGGCAATTACCCCCAAACCCTGCCTGTATGCACAGTTGGCCATGTTGGATTTGTGTGCTAAGTTTGGTCCAAATCCCATATTGCCTAGGTTCAGTGCTCTCTGGATAAGGTTGAACTACAATTCTCAGATTCCCAGGGCAGTTACCCCCAAACTCTGCCTGTATGCACAGTTGGCCATGTTGAGTTGATGTGTCAAGTGTGATCCAAATCCGGAGTCAGCTGGATTCAGTGCTCTCTGAATAAAGGTGAACTACAACTCTCAGATTCCCAGGGCAGTTAGCCCCAAATTCTGCCTGCATGCCCAGTTGGCCATGTTTAGTCTGTGTGCCAAATTTGGTTCAGATCCGACGTCTGGGTTCAGGGCTCTCTGGATGCAGGTGAGCTATAACTCCCAAAATCAAGGCATTGCATGTTTTGGGGTTGTATCATTTAGTTAATTAGTAACACTATTAGGAAAAAGCCAGGCTTGTTTTCTTTTTTTTTTTTAATGAATGCTTCCATTAGAAAATACATAATGATGTGGGTGAACTACAATTCCCAGAATTGTGGGCCAGGCCTCCTCAAACCATGCCAGTATGCACAGCAGGCCATGTTGGGTCTGTGTGCCGATTTTGGTCCAGATGCATTGTTGGCTGGGTTGAGTGCTTTCTGGATACAGATGAACTACAATTCCCAAAATCAAGGTCAATTCCTACAAACCTCTGCAGTATGTTCAGTTGGTCATGGGGCTTCTCTGTGCCAAGTTTGGCCCCAGTCCATTGTCAGTGGGGGTCACAGTTTCTCTGGATGTAGGTGAACTACAACTCCCACATGGGTGGGTCATTCCTTCCCCAACCCTTCCAGTATGTTCTGTTGGCTATCAGGGTTCTGTGTGCCACGTGTATTCCTGATCCACCTTTGAGGCCTTGGGGATGCTCTCTGGCTGCAGGGTGAACTACAGTTTCCATGTGGGTGGGTTAGTTCTCCCCCAAACTCTTCCAGTATGTTGTGTTCGTCACCAGGATTCTGTGTGCCATGTTTGGTCCAGATCCATCATTGATGGGATTCAGAGTGCTCTGGATGTAGGGTGAACTACAACTCCTATGCAGGTGGATCAGTTCCCCAAGCCCCTCCAGTATGTTCTGTTGATCATATGGGTTTTGTGTCCCAAGTGTGGTCCAGGCCCATGATTCGTGAGGGTCGCAGTAGTCTCTGGATGTGAATTAAAGTACTGCAAATCCCATCATTCGTGGTCCATCCTTCCCAAAACCGCATCAGGACGTAAAGTGGATTGCAGTGATCTGTTGGAGCCAAAACAATTGAAAGTACTGCAAATCCAACTATCCATTCCACTCCAATGAAGAGAGAGAAGGGAACCCTGGGATGTCCATTCTGGAAGAAAAACAGGACATGTAGAATGAAATTCTCCCCGAATTAGAGCCTTCACTTGTGTGGCGGGCAGGACTTCAGCAAGGATTGGGAGACATGTTCATGACACCTGTGAAGTCGAACATGACCCCCCCACCACCACCCCATAAAAGATAGTAACTTATAGTTTTGCTAAGGACAAAGACACCAGAATGGATGATAAGGGTTAAGCCTTGGTCAATTTGCCAAGACACTAACAACAACAAGGACCCTTCCCATGTTAGACAGTGTGTACATTTAATCAAGGTTTTATGCCCTATGTTTCATATATAGCAGAAGGTAGCACATTTATTACTGAGAAACCACCTCCCTTTACACTTATGTGTTCTCTTGAACTTCTATGGGACTCTGGGGGAGGGATAAGTGGTTATGTTTTCTGCACCATGATTTCTATATTTCTCCCTGTATATCTGACCTTTACCTGACCCTTCTGCCCTATCCACTTTTTAAAAATGTATAAAAATGTAAGAAGCCACTCTCTGTGACCCTGGAAAGAAGGAAATCCTCTATTGGAAAGAACCTTATTAAAGACACTTTTTGCATGAATAATACAATGGCTGTAACCCTGGGGCTCAGAGTTGGTCCCCCCAGCAGAAGGCAGCCCATTGGCATTGATGATCATATCTCAACAGGACAAAAGGGGCCTTCGGAAAGCCACACTTCGTCCTGATCTGTTGCTCATTCAAACCTGCCTCCACCGAAACTTCAGCCAGATTGTCTCATTGTTCCCATATCTCAGCACCAAGAAAATCCGGATTTGGCAGGCTTGCCAGACATCAATGTTTATTGCCACCAATCAAAGACAATAGACTGGCCGGCTGGAAGGCCCCCGGGATTCACTGACCGCTTGGACATCCATATCTCCATAATCCCTTCAAGAATTCATTGTTTCCCTCTCGTCCCGCCTCCCTCTCTCCTGATTGGTCGGGAAGCTGAGGCAGCAGAAGGCCAGCGATTGGCCCAGGCGCTCAGGAGGCAGCCAAGCCTCCTCCCAGCTGTAGAGCGCCAGCCAATCATCGTTGAGCCGGGAGAGGGGCAGGGAGCAGCTCTGACAGCTCTGTTTTATGTATAAAAAGGCCTTTATTCGTGTACACTGTATGCTTTGCTTGGCGAATTATTGCAGCTTTGCATCCTTTCCAGCTGGATCGCAATAAAACCAACTCAGTGGCGCTTCCTTCAACTTTGGTGAGATTCTTTTGGGAATTTAGGGAAATCTTTTAATTGCGGCTTCTCCTTACCTTTGCTCACCAAAGTAGCGAGACCTCTTTCGTGGGTTCGTAGGGTCTCTCCTTCAGGGCGAGACCCTTTTAAATTCCTCCTCGATTTCACCTGCTGTAACCTGCAATGTCTTTGGGAGGGCTTTTGGTGGCTCTTTGGCACTGTGGATTATAGCTCTTTGTGGAAGTGGGAGGCTGTCAGTGTAAGTGGACAGCTACGCCAACCCTGACTGGGACTGCCTTTCATCTGAAAACCAATGTCTTCACTGCAGGAGAACATGCGGATCAAGAATAGGGCTCCAAAGCCATCTACGGACTCACCACTAAGACACTACATCTGGAAGACCATCATCCTTGAGCTATGAGGGATTGCCTAAGTATTATTATTATTATTATTTCTTTAATAATAATAGTAATAATAATTTTGGCATTATATATATTATAAAAATAGTATGAGGACGTGTGTTCTGCATTATATAAATATTATAATAGGGTAATAAATATAATGAATATAATACATTATTATAATTATTATGGATGCATTACACCTATGTTAATATTATTGTTATTATCATTATTATTTATTATCAACGGGAACAACTTTGGAAAAAATGCTTTAAAAGTCCTGGAATACGGTTCCCATTTGCAGCTTGTTTGGGCTTCGTTTTGGAAACCTTTTGCGAAGTTTACAAAAGTTTGCAAAACTGAAAAGGAATAAAGTCCATGCTGCATTTCCATTGGGATGTATTACCTGATTCATGTTCGGAGTGTGTGTGTGTTTATAGGATTTATTAAAAGTCATTAAAATATTAATAATACAAAATTAATAAAAAATAAAGCTTGCTCATGCCTTTGATGTTTCCCAGGTCTTTGTCTGAGAGAAATGGCCCAGACGTCCCCTTTGGATCCAAATCTTGCAGGTAGTGTACAGCATATCAGTCGATCTATGGCTGGATGGTCATCTGTTGAGAGGAATTGGATGATGTCTTCTTGCCTGGCTGGGCTGGAAGGGGTTTGGGGGTCCCTTCCAACTCTAAGATTATGCAATATACCTATCTCATATATAGATATATCTATGGATGTGGTATAGCTCTCTATGTATCTGTCAGGAGAGATTGGGATATGTCTACATTCCTGGCTGAATGTATTGCTGGTTGGACTGGATGGCCTTTAAGGGCCCCTTTCATCTCTAGGTTTCAATATCTTGTTTTATGGCTGAATGAGCTAGACTGGATGGCCCTTACAATTTGGTAGGGGGTTGGACTGGATGGCCCATGAGGTCTCTTCCAATTCTATGATTCTACTAATAACTACTAATATAATAAATATAATATGTATTTGTCGTGTCAGGGCAACCAGTCAATTATATTACAAAGCAAACAAACAGACAAAATACAAAATTTCTGAGTTTGGTAGTTGATTAAATGTCCTTTGACCAGTATCTGGCCACTTGGTGTTGCCGCAAGAAGGTCCTCCATTGTGCATGTGGCAGGGCTCAGGTTGCATTGCAGCAGGTGGTCAGTGGTTTGCTCTTCTCCACACTCGCATGTCGAGGATTCCACTTTGTAGCCCCATTTCTGAAGGTTGGCTCTGCATCTCGTGGTGCCAGAGCGCAGTCTGTTCAGCGCCTTCCAAGTCGCCCAGTCTCTGTGTGCCCAGGGGGGAGTCTCTCATTTGGCATCAGCCATTGGTTGAGGTTCTGGGTTTGAGCCTGCCACTTTTGGACTCTCGCTTGCTGAGGTGTTCCAGCGAGTGTCTCTGTAGATCTTAGAAAACTATGTCTGGATTTAAGTCGTTGACGTGCTGGCTGATACCCAAACAGGGGATGAGCTGGAGATGTCTCTGCCTTGGTCCTTTCACTATTGGCTGCTACTTCCCGACGGATGTCAGGTGGTGCAATACCGGCTAAGCAGTGTAATTTCTCCAGTGGTGTAGGGCAGACACCCCGTGATAATGCGGCATGTCTCATTAAGAGCCACATCCACTGTTTTAGCGTGGTGAGATGTGTTCCACACTGGGCATGCATACTCAGCAGCAGAGTAGCACAGCGCAAGGGCAGATGTCTTCACTGTATCTGGTTGTGATCCCCAGGTGTGCCAGTCAGCTTTCGTATGATATTGTTTCTAGCACCCACTTTTTGCTTGATGTTCAGGCAGTGCTTCTTGTAGGTCAGAGCACGGTCCAGAGTGACTCCCAGGTATTTGGGTGCGCTGCAATGCTCCAGTGGGATCCCTTCCCAGGTGATCTTCAGAGCTCGGGATGCTTCTCTGTTCTTGAGATGAAAGGCACATGTCTGTGTTTTGGATGGGTTGGGGATCAGCTGTTTTTCCCTGTAATAGGCAGTAAGAGCACCTAGAGCTTCGGAAAGCTTCTGTTCTACCACCTCAAAGCTCCCTGCTTGAGCTGTAATGGCACGATCATCAGCATAATAATATAAATATAATATAATAATAATAATAATAATAATAGTACTACTAATTGTACTAATAGTAATCATAAATATAATAATGATAGTAATCTTAATACTATAAATTCCTTCTGATCAGCAGCAAAGGTCCCTTACTCGCTGGAGACACCCTACGGCTTCCTCTTGGACCTGGACTTCGTGAAGTATGTGGAGGAAATTGAGAGTGGAGTAACCCTCCGGAAGGCCAAAACAGTCAGGGGGGTCAAAGGTCAAGGTCGCACCGGCTGGACATCAACGGAGTCCCTTTGGGGCGAAACAGGGGAGACCCCATTGACCGCTCCCCACTCCTTGCCGCCCCAAAGGAGAGCAGTGGAGACCAGGAAGAGGCCGGAGGAAGCTCTGGTCAGTGTCCGGTCGGCCTTTGGCCAAGCGGTGCCTACTCTGGCCACAGCAGCAGCGATTAGCTCTCTACACTTGCATTGGGATGCAAATCCAGACCACACTGAAGGGCCTTGGAGCCAAATGGTCAGCTTGAAGAAACTAACCCCTCCGGAGAGAGTGAGGAGGTCCAGCAATGGACATGAGGTGGACACGAGCCATGCTGATGACCGGGGTCAACGCTCGAGCCCAAAGGTCACTCTGGAGACCCACGAAGCAGAGGTCTGGGTCACAGAGGTCATGCTGGGCCTCTCGTCCGAAGCCGAAAGAGAGCGGTGTCTCCTCCAGGACACCATCCAGCACCAGAAGGCAGTCATTGCCCTGCTGGAGGGTCATCTTCGAGACACGGCTGATGAACTGGAGGAGCTGCGAGTGGCTGTGAGTAGCTGGAAAGACCGGGCAGAGGTCACAACCTGGCCAGAGAAGGATGAGGCGGCCGTCCAAGTGGACCTCAGGCCAGAAACGGCCCACAAAGGCATCCAGCACTCCCCAGAGGTGGCCTCCGTTGGAGTCGAATGCCTGCTCACTGACCTAGCCGAAGGTGACTCCAAGGACGGGGAACCCCAAAGGTCATCTAAACTGGTCAAGCGGGATCCTGAACCAGGTCGGTTTTTATGGAATGAAGAGGAGCAGCCGAACAAGAGAACAGGTACTTGTTTGAGATTATTTGCATAATAATACCAATACTGGGTTGTTGTGAGCTTTCTGGACTATATGGCCATGTTCCAGAAACATTTTCTCCTGACATTTTGCCATTTTCCTAGTTTCCCAACAGACCTCACAACCTCTGAGGATGTCTGCCATAGATGCATGCGAAATGTCAAGAGAGATGCTTCTGGAACATGGCCATACAGCTCAGACAGCTCACAACAAACCAGTGATTCTGGCCATGAAAACCTTTGACAATACAATACCAATGCTAATATGATAACTGATATGATATACATTATTATATAACATAATATATAAGAATTATGTCAGATAACAATATATTATAATTATCTGACATAATTATATATTATGCAATATAATACAATATATAATTGTATTATATTGCATGTAAGACATATCTGTTTCGATAGGCCTTTGATCTTTGATATTGCTGTTTTTAAATTGTTTTAAATTGTTTTTAAATTGTGTTCTTGTAAGCCGATCCGAGCCCCAGGGGAGTGGTGGCATATAAGTTTGAATAATAAATAAGTAAATAAATAAATAAAATATCAGACCATATTATATTATTAATGTAATAATAATGATCATAGGGTCTGGAGAGAGTAAGGCTCTGAGCCCAACACAGGGGCAGGTACTTATTTGGGATTATTTATTTACTAGCCGTCCCCTGCCACGTGTTGCTGTGGCCCACATGGGGGTTTCTGTGTGGGAGGTTTGGCCCAATTCTATCGTTGGTGGGGTTCAGAATGCTCTGTGATTGTAGGTGAACTATAAATCCTAGCAACTACAACTCCCAAATGTCAAGATTCTATTTCCCCCCAAACTCCACCAGTGTTCACATTTGGGCATATTGAGTATTCTTGTAGAGTTTGGTGAACTATAAATCCCAGCAACTACAACTCCCAAATGTCAAGATTCTATTTCCCCAAACTCCACCAGTGTTCACATTTGGGCATATTGAGTATTCATGTAGAGTTTGGTGAACTATAAATCCCAGCAACTACAACTCCCAAATGTCAAGATTCTATTTCCCCCAAGCTCCACCAGTGTTCACATTTGGGCATATTGAGTATTCATGTAGAGTTTGGTGAACTATAAATCCCAGCAACTACAACTCCCAAATGTCAAGATTCTATTTCCCCCAAGCTCCACCAGTGTTCACATTTGGGCATATTGAGTATTCATGTAGAGTTTGGTCCAGACCCATCATTGTTTGAGTCCACAGTCATCTTTGGATGTAGGTGAACTACAACTCCAAAACCACCAAACCCTTCCAGTATTTTCTGTTGGTCATGGGAGAACTGTGTGCCAAGTTTGGTTCAATTCCATCGTTGGTGGGGTTCAGAATGTTCTTTGATTGTAGGTGAACTATAAATCCCAGCAACTACAACTCCCAAATGACAAAATCAATTTTTTTGAGTGAAGGACATACATTGGGTTGTTAGGTGTCTTGTGTCCAAATTTGTTGTCAATTCGTCCAGTGGTTTTTGAGTTATGTTAATCCCACAAACGAACATTACATTTTTATATATATAGATTTGTTTGTTTATTTGCAGTATGTACTTATATTCCGCCCTTCTCATCCTGAAGGGGATGCAGAACATACATATGCAGAAAATGTTCAATGCTGATTATACAATGACAACACAGACAACAGATAGAGGTCTATATGGGTTTTTTCTCATCGTTTGGCATCTTTTGGAGGCTGTGCTTGGTTCCGGCCACAGGGGGTGCTGTCGCTCCATCTCCTTGCCAAAGAGCGTAAACTTTTCTCTGAAATGCCGTGCCTAAAATACCTCCCCGCTTCAATGTAGTTCCTATTTATCTACTCACATTGCTGTTTTTAATCTGCTAGATGAGCGAGGGAGCTGGGTTGAAGGCCAGGAGCTCACCCTGACCCAGCTTCGAGCTGTCAACCTTTCTGTTGGCAAGATTTGCTGTAGCTGGTGATTAATCTGCTGCGGTAAAGCCCGGCCCTAGTATTACTATTATTTGCATAATAAAGAACAACATGATAATAGGGTCTGATATGATAGTATATTATTATAAGGATATAATCATTATGTAGGATAATAATAACAATATAATAATTATAGTATTATAATATAACGGTGTGTATTGGTTTCTCTCCTTTGCAGTAGCCTTGAAGTCAATCATGAAAAGGCAAGGACTTCCAACGAAGGCTGAGCGGAAGACCCTGCAGTTTGTGGGGTTCCTGAATGGCGAGTATGGGCCCTTCCTTTGCTTTCCTTTTGGGGTGGTTTTGGGATGGGTGCCTTGGGACTGAAGCCTGTTTGGGGGTTTCCTGAGCACCTCTCCAAATCCCTCTTTCCTCAGGTATGAGAGCACCTCCTCCAGTGAGGAAGAGGGAGATGAAGGAGAGACAGAAGAAGAGAAAGAAGAGGAGAATGAAGAAGGAGTGAAAGAAGAGGAAGAAGAGAAGGAAGAAGAGGAGGAAGAGGG
Source organism: Anolis sagrei ordinatus (assembly GCF_025583915.1). Classification (NCBI taxonomy): domain Eukaryota; kingdom Metazoa; phylum Chordata; class Lepidosauria; order Squamata; family Anolidae; genus Anolis; species Anolis sagrei. The sequence continues at coordinate 48,466,560 of NW_026847771.1, forward strand.
AGAGAAAAAAGAAGAAAAAGAAGAGGAGGAGGAAGAAGAAGAGGGCACAGTGGAGGCAGTGAGTGAATGGAATGGAGAGATGGGGAGGAAGGATGGAGGAATGATAGGAAAAGATGGAAAAACGAGTGAGAGGAAGTATGAAAGAAAGGCAGGAAGGCATAAAGAAGGAAGGAATAGAGGAAAAGATGGAGAGAGAAGAGGGACTGGAGAAGACTGAAGGAGGGGAAGAAGGAAAAAGAAAGAGGGAAGGAAGAAAGAAGGGGGAAGGAAGGAAAGAAGGAGGGAAGATAAGAAAACATAGAAAGGGGATTTTATAGAGCATGAATTTAGGGGTCTTTGCCAGGAGGCAGAGACCAATTAGACTCATCAAAGAGTTCTTTTTTCCTGGCGAGACAGAGAAGCACCCAATATTTTTCCCTGATTTTCCCAATTAAAGGTCTCACCAAGTTGAAGAAAAGCCATCGAGGTTTATTAGCGATTCAGCTGAAAAGGATGCAGAGCAACAATCATTCGCCAAGCAGAGCATGTGGTTACAGAAATAAAGGCCATTTTTATAGAAAATACAGTTGTGAGTTTCAAAATTCCCACTCCCCCGCTCCCGCCCAGCTCGAAGGGGATTGGCTGATGCCAGGCCTGTAGTCAGATTTCGATTCGGGGGGGGGGGGGGGGGGGGCTGAGTCCGAGTGAAAGAGGGTCTACCCTAGCAAACCTTTTGTATCGTTACCCCAATATGGGATATATTGGGCATGGTGATCAGATCATGATAATAATAAACATAACAGTTTAAATAATGCACCAGTAAGGCCTTTTCGCGAACCACCATGAGAATTTCGAGGGGGGCTGAAGCCCCTCAAGCCCCCCCCCCCTGGCAAGGGGATTGGCTGATGTGCAAACAGCTGGGAGGAGGCTTGGCTGTCCCCCATGCATCAGGACCAATCACAGGGCTTTCACAGGGCGCCAGAGCCTATCAGGAGGCTCCTGCTGCCTCAACGCTCCAGCGAATCAGAAGGGAGGGAGGCGGGATGAAGGGAGACAATGCATTCTGGAGTGGATTATGGAGTTTTAATGTCCTTAGGTTTATTGAGTCCGGGGATCGGCCTTCCAGAGAAGCCACTTTATTGTCCTGAGATGGGTCTGTGATAAGCATTGATGGCTTAATCCGAGTTTTCCTCTTACAATCAGATAGGGCACAGAGGGGAAACTTTGTGAATGTCCTTAGTGGAAAGATTTGAGAGAAAAACGGTTTGGAGGAAAAGAGGACTTTCCTGACATCATTGTTGTATTGTGCTAAAAACTGGACTTCATCTTTTTATTTTTCATTATCTGTGCATTAGTGTAAAGACATGTGAGCCCCTGAGATCTTCCCTTGAGCTGTTTATTTGCGATTATTGTGTTTTTGGTACTTGGTCCTTGTGTCCATCCAACCCTCCGTTTAGTCTTTCTCTGACATTGTGCTAAAGTACTGCTTGCAAGGCTGTTGTCCCCCTCCTCTGGTGGACCTAGTTTAAAGTGTGCATAATGAGGTTTGCGAGTCTGTGACCAAAAAAATGTTTTCCTATTTGTGTGAGGTGCATCCTATCCCTTGCCAGTAGGCCACCCTCCTGGAAAAACAGGCCATGAATGGAAGGAGAGAAGGAATGGAAGGAGAGAAGGAAGAGGAGGGATAGAAGGACAAGATAAAAAGAGGAGGGAGAAAGGGGAGGAAGGAGGGAATGAAGAAAAGGGGACAAAAGGGAAGGAGAGAAAGCAGGAAAAGATGGAAGGAAGGAAAAGAGGGAAGGATAGAAGGAAAGTTGAGGGAGGAGGCAAGGAAGGAAAAGACTGAAAGGGGAGAGAAGAAGGGAAGGAAGAGAGAGAGAATGAGAAAGCAGGAAAAGATGGAAAGAGAGAGAAAAGGAAGGAAAGAAAAAGGGGGAGAGACGGAAGGAAAAGAAAGAAACAGCGAAGGAAAGGAGGAAGAATGGAAGAGAAAAAAAGGAAAGAAGATAGGGAAGGAAGGAAGGAAGAAGGATGAAAGGAAGGAAGGGGGGATGGAAGGAAAAGATGGAAAGAGGAGGAGGAAAAGAATGAGGAAAGAATAGAAGGAAGATGGAAAGCGGAGGGAGAGAAGGAGGAAGAATGAAAGTAAGAAAAAAGGAGGGAAGGAGAAAAAGGAAAAGATGGAAAGAGGGAGGAAGGAGGGAATAAAGGAAGGAAAGATGGAGGGAGAGGGGGAAGAAGAAAGAAAGAAAGAAAGAAGAAGAAAGAAAGAGAAAGAAAGAAAGAAAGGAAGGAAGGAAGGAGAGAAGGAGAAAGGGAAAGGAAGAAAAGGGAGGGAAGGAGAGAAAGGAGGAAAAGATGGAAATAGGGAAGGAAGGAAAAGAGGGAAGGAAGAATACAAGGAAGGAAAGATGGAAAGCGGAGGGAGAAGGAAGGATTAAAGAAGAATGAAAGGAAGGAGGGAATGAAAGAAGAAGGCAAGGAATAAAGAAGGAAGGAGGGAGGAGGAAAAGATAGGGAGGAGGAAGGGGAGAAGGCAGGTAAAGGTGGAAAGACAGAAGGAAGGAACCCATCTGACCAAGGGATTTTTTTTTTGTTGTGTCAGGAGCGACTTGAGAAACTGCAAGTCGCTTCTGGTGTGAGAGAATTGGCCGTCTGCAAGGACGTTGCCCAGGGGACGCCAGATGTTTTGATGTTTTTATCATCCTTGTGGGAGGCTTCTCTCGTGTCCCCGCATGAGGAGCTGATAGAGGGAGCTCATCTGCCTCTCCCCGGATTCGAACCTGCGACCTGTCAGTCTTCAGTCCTGCCGGCACAGGGGTTTAACCCACTGCGCCACCGGGGGCTCCTTTGACCAAGGGATGTCAGAAGTCAAATTGACCCGAAGGTGTATCCAGGGGCCCTTCCTCTTACTGCACAATAAAGGGAGGGTGGACTAGATGGCCTTTGGGGGTCCCTTCCAACTCTGTGCTTCCGTTGCGTTAGCAGTGGTTCGGGGCCTCCAGCCAGAAGGGCTCCTCGGCGGAGGAAGTGTCCAGCTTCTTGAGCTCTGTCTCGCCAGACGCCAGAATCCGGCTCCTTGACCTCACGGATGCCAATGGCAACACTGCTCTGCACTACAGCCTCTCCTATGGGAACTTCGACATCGCCCGRCTGCTACTGGACGCAGGGCTTTGCAAGGTGGACCRGCCAAACAAGGCCGGCTATACGGCGCTGATGCTGGCCACCTTGGCGCCCGCCCAGACGGAGGCAGAGATGGACGTCGTCCGGAGGGTCTTCCGCCTTGGAAACGTCAATGCCAGGGCTGGCCAGGTGGGACCCCCCCCCCCCGAGTCGTCAACAACAAAAAAACAATAGAAGTAATAACAACAGCAATAATGATACTAGACTCCACCCAGCCCAAACCTCTTCTGCAACCAATCCCTCCCAACAGATGGCCATCCAGTTTGTGAGACTAATAACAGAATCCTAGAAGATGAGAGAATGTTTAAATGTCCAGCCCTGAGAGTGCCTTGTGTCCATCCCTTGCAGGCGGGCCCAACGGCGCTGATGCTGGCGGTCAGTCACAAGAGGGAAGCCATGGCTGAAGCCCTCTTGGCCGCAGGAGCTGACCCCCACCTGCTACACGAGGAGAGCGATGCCCCCCAGGTGACCGCCTGTCAATCACACGACCAGATCCCCACTGACCAATCTCTGCTGGACGTTCCAGATGGCCTCCAGGACCACGTAAGTACCCCCAGAAAAATCACAATGATTATAGGGACCTACAAATAGGCTGATATCATCTGTCTATATATATATAAAAATGCTCTGTGCATAATGAGTACCTTAAAAACAAAAGAACCAATGAACGAAATCACACCAAATTTGGCAACAAAACGTCTCACAACACAAGGAGTGACCATCACTCAAAAATTATGATTTTGTCATTTGGGAGTTGTAGTTGCTGGGATTTATAGTTCACCTACAATCAAAGAGCATTCTGAACTCCACCAACAATGGAATTGAACCAAACTTGGCACACAGAACTCCCATGACCAACAGAAAATACTGGAAGGGTTTGGTGGGCATTGACCTTGAGTTTGGGAGTTGTAGTTCACCTACATCCAGAGAGCACTGTGGATTCAAACAATGATGGACCTGGACCAAACTTGGCACAAGCACTCAATACACCCAAATATGAACACAGATGGAGTTTGGGGGAAATAGACCTTGACATTTGGGAGTTGTAGTTACTGGGATTTATAGTTCACCTACAATCAAAGAGCATTCTGAACCCCACCAAACAGAATCAGGGCAAACTTCCCACACAGAACCCCCATGACCAACAGAAAATACTTAAGGCCATCGAGTCCAACTCCCTTCACCAGGGCAAGAAAACATAATCAAAGCCCTCCTGACAAAGAGCCATCCAGCCATAGATATAGATAGATAGATATGATTCACAAAGAGAGAAAGGGACCCCTAAAGGACAATTATATGTTGCATGTTCCAGAGTAGGCAAACCAGACAATCTCCACATCAACACTGACAAAGATACAGCAAGAAATACTGTTTACCCACAAGCAGGAAGACATTACATATATTACAAACCAACACTTTCTCGTTACTTTATTTTCCAGATTAACAAACTGGGCCACAGCAACGCGTGGCAGGGGAAAAGTAAAAATGTATATGTGTGTATGTTGCAGGACTGTCCACTTCACAGACAAGCTCCTGCCTCCACGAACAGGCTACAGTTCCAAGTGCTGAGAAGCCTCCAAAGACACTTTTGCCACTGACATTGCAGATTAGTAAAGGCCCTCCCTCCATAATAAAATCATCCCTTTATTTTTATACCCCATCTCCCCAAAGGGACTCAGGATGGCTTACACATGAGACAAAATGACATTGTAGGTTACAGCGAGCACTATAAACATATCCCAAAGCTCTGCCAATGTCCTCCACGAACACAACACTGCCCATCACACAACAGGAGGCTTTTATAAAGGGACAATTCCATCCTAGATGTCATGTGTTTCCTCCACCACAGACATCCCAGTGTTCCTTATTTTCTCCATCGGTGTGGAATTTGCATGACCACGCCCACTGGCTCTCCCTTTACCCTTTCCTACGGGGCACAGCAAACAGAGAGGAACTGAGCAGCAACTGAACATACTGGAGATTTATTATTTCAGTATTGTGTAAACAATATAAAATTAATTATTTTGACGAGGGAGAGGGCCTTCTCCGTGGTGACCCCTTTGCTCTGGACTTGCTACCCAGGGACATCAGGCAAGCACCTACTCTTATCAGTTTTTAGGAAAAGTCTGTAAAGACTTGGCTTTTCCGGTGTATTTATTTTTTATTTATTTATCGTGTCATCAGCAACCATACCATTGTATTACATTTCTAACAGAACAAAACAAACAAACAGATTAAAAAAAACCACAGTTTTTGCAAACTTTGTAGTTGATTAAATGTCCTTTGACCAGTATCTGGCCACTTGGTGTTGCCGCAAGAAGGTCCTCCATCGTGCATGTGGCAGGGCTCAGCTTGCATTGAAGCAGGTGGTCAGTGGTTTGCTCTTCTCCACACTCGCATGTCGAAGATTCCACTTTGTAGCCCCATTTCTGAAGGTTGGCTCTGCATCTCGTGGTGCCAGAGCGCAGTCTGTTCAGCGCCTTCCAAGTCGCCCAGTCTTCTGTGTGCCCGGGGGGAGTCTCTCATCTGGTATCACCCACGGATTGAGGTGCTGGGTTTGGGCCTGCCACTTTTGGACTCTCGCTTGCTGAGGTGTTCCAGCGAGTGTCTCTGTAGATCTAAGAAAACTATGTCTTGATTTAAGTCGTTGACGTGCTGGCTGATACCCAAACAGGGGATGAGCTGGAGATGTCTCTGCCTTGGTCCTTTCACTATTGGCTGCTACTTCCCGGCGGATGTCAGGTGGTGCAATACCGCTAAGCAGTGTAATTTCTCCAGTGGTGTGGGGCGCAGACACCCCGTGATAATGCGGCATGTCTCATTAAGAGCCACATCTACTGTTTTAGTGTGGTGAGATGTGTTCCACACTGGGCATGCGTACTCAGCAGCAGAGTAGCATAGCGCAAGGGCAGATGTCTTCACTGTGTCTGGTTGTGATCCCCAGGTTGTGCCAGTCAGCTTTCGTATGATGTTGTTTCTAGCACCCACTTTTTGCTTGATGTTCACAGTGCTTCTTGTAGTGACTCCCAAACTGTGGACCTGTGACTTCAGGGGGAGTGTAACCCTGCCCAACACAGGTTCCCACCCTATACCCTGATCCAGTTTACGATTGACCAGGAGGACCTCTGTCTTGTCAGGATTGATCTTCAGCTTGTTCTTCCTCATCCAGATAGCCACAGTGGTCAGGCACTCGTCCAGCACTCAAGGGGCCTCCTTGGAATTAGGTGGAAATGAGTAGTAGAGTTGTGTGTCATCTGCGTAGAGATGGCACTTAACTCCAAAACTCCAGATGACCTCTCCCAGCGGTTTCATGTAGATGTTAAAAAGCATGGGAGACAAAATAGAGCCTTGTGGGACTCCACAGGTCAAAGGCCAGGGGTCCGAGCAGGCATCTCCCAGCTTCACTATCTGGGATCGACCCTCCAGGAAGGACTGGAGCCACGACAGAACCGTGGCCCCGAGACCCATCCCAGAGAGTCATCCCAGAAGGATACTGTTTCCTCGCGGGGAGGAGGGGGCGTGGCCATGGGTCTCTTTGTGGGCAATGCAGTTTCTCCTTTGTGAACATGTAGTTCAAAAGTCCTTTCTGCATTTTTTTTTCATGGTTTTTTGAGTGGAGAACATACATTGGGTTGTTAGGTGTCTTGTGTCCAAATTTGGTGCCAATTGCCCCAGGGGTTTTTGAGTTCTGTGAATAGCACAAACGAACATTACATTTTTATTTATATAGATTAGTTTTGTGTAAATACTCAAAAACATTTAACCTACTGACGATTACCAGTAGCAGCTACATTTCTCACCCTCGGCTTATACTCGAGTCAATACATTTTCCCAGTTTTTTGTGGTAAAATTAGGTCCCTCGGCTTATACACAAGTATATGTATTTTTAGTATTTTACAAATATAAAATTACGTATTTTGATTATTTGTATGTATTTTATTTTTAACATTTTGTTTATTTTTATTTATTCACATTTATTTTTAGTATTTTATAAATCTATATTAATTTCTCTCCTATTATTTAGTGAATATTATTCATTTTTTATTATTGTATTTCCTTGCAGGACAAGAATGGGAAGAAGCCTTGCAGCGAGTGAGGAGGCACGACTTTAGGGCCTCCAACCAGGAAGCAATTATTCATACCATGAACATTTCCAGCCAACCTTTTGTATATTTTAACACACGGTTGAATCGATCACTACCTGGTTGTTGGTATTGATCTATCCATTGATCCTATTCTATTCCTATCTATACACATAATAAAAGTGAAAATATGTATGTGTGTGTGTGTGGTGCCCATTTACCCAGACAAGCTTCTGCCTCCACAAACAGTTATTGCTCCCACTCCACAGGAGACACCAAAGAGCCATGAACATGTCCAAGAGCCCTGCCAATGTCCTCCACAAACATCACACTGCCCACCACCCAAGTGAAGGTTTTCATTCAGGTACAATTTCATCGAGTTTCTGTTTTTCCTTCAAAACAGATATCCCAGTGTTTCTGACTCTCTCCATTGGTGGGGAATTTGCGTCATCCTGCCCACTACCTCTCCCTTAACCCTTTCCTACGGCACACATCAAACAAAAGAATTGATCAGCAACTGAACATACTAGAGAGGTTTGGGGAGAATTCACCATGATTTATAGGAGTTGTAGGTCCTGGGATGTATAGTTCACCTGCAATCTAAAAACTGCACTGTGAACTTCAACTATGGACATGGAACCAACTTAGCACACAGAACCCCCATGACCAACAAAACATACTGGAGGTCTTTGAAGGATTTAGAGGACTTGTAGTTCACCTACATCCAGAGCGCACTATGAACCCAAACAATGATCTGGACCAAACTTGGCATGAATACATGATATGCCCCAATTTGAATACTGGTGAGTTTTGAAGGGAACTGGTCTGGGCATTTTGGAGTTGGAGGTACTGGAATGTATAGTTCACCTGCAATCAAAGAGCACTCTGAACTCCACCAAAGATGGAATTGGATCAAACTTGGCACACAAGAGACCAGCAAAAAACAATGGAGGCCTTTGGGAGGAAATTCACCTTGATTTGGAAGAATTGTAGTTCACCTACATTCACAGAGCACTGTGAACCCAAACGATGGATCTGAACCAGACTTGGCACAGAGACCTGATATGCCAAAATTTTATTACTGGAGGGTTTTGGGGGGAACTCATCTTCCTTTCGGGGAGTTGTAGTTTACCCACAATCAGGGAAACTGACCTCAAATCGATGATTGAACTGGACCAAACTTGGCACACAGAATCCCCATGACTCACTCAACCTACTGAAGGGATTTCTAGGTTTCTAGAATAAAACACAGAATTATGATTGACAGGGCAGATAGGGGAGGCTTTGGACTCCCAAGTTTAAAGAACTATTTTGAGGCCTGTGCTCTGAATTGGGTAAAGGACTGGACAACGTTGAGAAATGAGAAGGTGCTGACCCTGGAGGGATTCAACCTGAGGGTAGGGTGGCGCTCGTACATTTGGTATGGCAAGACCAAGGTGGAAAAAACCTTCGGAAATCATTTCATCAGGTCCACCCTGATAAAAGTGTGGGACAAATATAGAAAATATTTCTATACAAACCCCCCCCCCCCTTTCTGGATTTCACCGATCGAGGCTAGCCAGAGGAGGCTCTTGGGATGGCAACACTGGCCCACATATAAAGATCTGGTGGGAAAAAATAAAAATAGCAACACTTGGAAACTTAAACCACAAGAACTGGCCAAAAATTATAAAAACTTCACATGGTTGCAATACTTCCAGACTAATGAGATATTTAAACAAGACGAAAGGATAGGTTTTGAGGAGAAAGAGACTATATGGGACAAAGTAACAAAAACAGAAAGGAAAGTGATCTCAAAAATATATAACCAATTATTGGATTGGGAAACGGAAACGGAGGAAATTAAAAATTGTTTGGTAGTGTGGGCAAGGAATATAGGACACCAGATTAAAATTCAGGAATGGCAGCAGATCTGGAGAAAGAAATTGAAATATACATACTCAGTAGCATTACTTGGGAGAATTGGTTGAAGACCTTCCATAGGTGGTATATGACCCCTCAGAAGTTGAGTTTAATGTATAAAAAATATCCAAATGTATGCTGGAAATGTGAAAAAACAAACAGGAACCTATTTCCACATGTGGTGGACGTGCCCAGAAACTACTGGCGGACTATCCAAGAAACCGAAAAAATCCTAAAAAGATTCCATATAATCCAGAGTACTTCATCCTAGGCCTTACAGACAAGGATTTAAATCTAAATAATAATGAGGCGGACTAAATACTGGCGGACTATCCAAGAAGAAACCGAAAAAAATCCTAAAAAGAAAGATTCCACGTAATCCAGAGTACTTCATCCTAGGCCTTACAGACAAGGATTTAAATCTAAATAATAATGAGGATGTCCTTTTCACGTATATAATTACTACAGCACGAATAACATTTGCAAAACACTGGAAGGAGGAGCAGATCCCAACTGTAGACCAATGGTTAGATAAACTATTAGATATAAGGGATATGGACAAACTGACATACCTCCTGAGGAACAGCTCTGGAAGTCCAGTGAAACAAACAGATTGGTCATGCTTGGAGGATTATGAGAACAGTAAAACTGACAGAACATAAGAAAACTAAATAAATAAATATAATCTGAATAGGGGAGAGTCATATATGGCAGAAAAAGAAGACGGAAGGATCCAAAATTAACTAGGGGTCTCTCCCTGTAGTTAAGGAAGATTAGAAGACACAGTTTTTATGCCCAGTTTGGAAACAAAATGGAAGTTATCTTTTAACCTGATTTGTCTTATATGTAAGTGTGTAGGGGTGATAGTTTGTTAGGTGCACCATGTAGTGTGTAGAGGTATGTATGATTCTGTGTAGATGTGAAATCTGTTGTAAGTGTACCCTCACCCCCCCTCTTCCCCCATATTTTTAATACATCTTGAAAACTTAATAAAGATTATTTTTTTAAAAAACCTACTGAAGGGATTTGAGGGGACTGACTTTCCATAGTGGGAGTTATAGTTTACCCTGCAGCCAGAGAGCACGCTGAACCCCCACTAACGAAGGATCTAGAGCAAACTTGCCCAACATAACAAACTAAGAAGTACTGATGGAGTTTCACGGGGTGTAGCTGGCATGAGGTGAGTTGTAGTTCACCCACAACCTTATGCATTTTGGACAACTACAAAATTGACTTTTTCAAATAACCCAGCCAACGGCAAGTCTGAAAGCTAATAATATATAATAAGTGCCCAATATTAATAGGTACATGATAGTAATATATAATTACCTGATAATAAGCACATCATAAAAATATTTTTTAACCCCAGGTATGTTTTGGATAATAGTGTTTGAATTGCAATGCATTGTTTTATCTTTGTGGGAATGCTGCATTCATGGGCCTTGTTAATAGTGGGAGGAGAAGGCGTATTAATGATTGGGCAAACTCCTGAAGCCCCACCCACTTTCCCCCTATTTTGGCCAATGGAAAAGTTCCGCACACCAGACAAGGATGAAAGGGAGGTAAACCCAAGTTTATTTCAGTCCAAGGTCATTTTCATCTTTCTCCAAATTAGGTCTTGAGGGGCAGGTCCAGCAGGAGAAGCTCTCAACCCATCTGAAGAAGAGGGAAAAGGAAATTACATATTATTTCAATATAACGAAGTACAAATATTGTTATATATTATTCATATGTTTCATTACAAATAAAAATGTAATGTTAGTTTGTGGGACTGACATAACTCAAAAACCACTGTACGAATTGTCACCAAATTTGGCCACAAGACACCTACTAACCCAAAAAGTGACCATCACTCAAAAAATTGATTTTGCCATTTGGGAGTTGTAGTTGCTGGGATTTATAGTGAACCTACAATCAAAGAGCTCCACCAATGATGGAATTGAACCAAATGTGGCACACAGGACTCCCGTGATCAACAGAAAACACTAGATGGATTTGGTGGGCATTGACCTTGAGTTTGGGAGTTGTAGTTCACCTACATCCAGAGAGCACCGTGGACTCAAACAATGATGGATCTGGACCAAACTTGGTACAAATATTCCATATGCCCAAATATGAACACAGATGGAGTTTAGGGAAAATAGACCTTGACATTTGGGAGTTGTAGTTACTGGGATTTATAGCTCACCTACAATCAAAGAGCATTCTGAACCCCACCAAGGACAGAATCGGGGCAAACTTCTCACACAGATCCCCCATGAGCAACAGAAAATACTTAAGGCCATCCAGTCCAACTCCCTTCACCGGGGCAGGAAAACATAATCAAAGCCCTCCTGACAAAGAGCCATCCAGCCATAGATATAGATGATTCACGCACACACAGATATAGTATCATAGATTTGAAAGGGGTACAGTGAAGCAGAGAACCACTAGTGGCATAGATATCAAGGTGTTTATTATTCGGAATACAAGAGCCTCGATTACGGGCCTCCTATATAATCCTAACTACAATATCATAAATCACTCACTCAGGAATCCTGGTGCTTGGAGGTTGCCCTTTCCCATTCCAGAGCCTTGTGTTTTGTGTTAGTTGTATGGCATGAACTAGAGATCATGACAAAGGGGTTGGGTGACTGACTAAACATGATGGAAGTGGCATCATGATAAAGCACTGTGACCTCCTGCAGCAATGGACCTGGACAAAATTTGGCACACAGAACGCCCAATGGCCAACACAAAATACTGGAGAGGTCTGGCAAGAATTGACCCTAATTTATAGGAGTTGTAAGTATTAGGACTTATAGTTCCCATGCAATCTAAGAACTGCACTCTGAACTCCACCAACAATGGACAAGGAAATAACTTGACATAGAGAACCCCCATGACCAAAGGGATTTAGAGGACTTGTAGTTCACCTACCTCCAGAGCACATCAAGAATCCAAACAATGAAGGATCTGGTCCAAACTCAGCACACATACCTGAAATGTGTGCTAAGTTGGAGGATCGCAGCTTGATTGAATCTGAATTGATGTTTTTATATGTGCATGTATTTTATTTTATTGTATTGCATATATTGTGTTTGGTTTTAGGTTTGTTTTTAGGTACTTTGTCCTGTCTGTAAGCTGGTCAGAGTCCCTTCGGGGAGAAGGTGGTGGGTATAGGTTGTTGTTATGCCCAAATTGTAATACTGGTGGGTTCGAGGGCAGTTGTAGGTACTGGGATTTATTTATAGTTCACCTAAAATCTAAGAGCACTCTGAATTCCACCAAAAAGTAAATTGGACCACAAACTTGGCACATAGAACCCACATGACCATCAAAAAAAATACTGTGAGTTGCAGTTCACCCAAAATGTCATGCATTTTGTAAAGAAAAAAAGACTTTTTCAAATAGCCCAGGCAACACTAGGTACTCAAGCTAGCATGTATGTATATATGCGTGTGTGTGTGTGTGTGTATATATATAGGGGTTTTGTTTAGTGTCAGGAGCGACTTGAGAAACTGCAAAATGCTTCTGGTGTGAGAGAATTGGCTGTCTGCAACGATGCTGCCCAGGGAACGTTGCCCAATAAAAATAGATAAACTAGCTGTCCCCTGCCACGCGTTGCTGTGGCCCAGTCTGTTGATCTGGAAAATAAAGGGAATGAGAAAGTGTTGGTTTCTAATATATGTAATTTCTTTATGCTTGTGGGTAAACAGTATTTCTTGCTGTTTCTTTGTCAGTGTTGATGTGGAGATTGTCTGGTTTGCCTACTCTGGAACATGTAACATATAATTGTCCTTCTTTAAGGATCACTTTCAAATCTATACTATATATGTGTGAATCATATCTATCTATCTATCTATCTATCTATGGCTGGATGGCTCTTTGTCAGGAGGACTTTGATTACGTTTTCTTGCCCTGATGAAGGGAGTTGGATTGGATGGCCTTAAGTATTTTCTGTTGGTCATGGGGGTTCTGTGTGGGAAGCTTGCCCCGATACTGTCGTTCGTGGAGTTCAGAACACTCTTTGATTGTAGGTGAACTGTGAATCCCAGTGACTACAACTCCCAAATGTCAAGGTCTGTTTCCACCAAACTCCATCTGTCTTCATATTTGGGTGTATTTAGCGCTTGTGCCAAGTTTGGTCCAGATCCATCATTGATCCAAATTATTATTTTGTCACTTGGGAGTTGTAGTTGCTGGGATTTATAGTTCACCTACAATCAAAGAGCATTCTCAACTCCATCAACAATGGAATTGAACCAAACTTGGCACACAGAACTCCCATGACCAACAGAAAATACTGGAAGGGTTTGGTGAGCATTGACCTTGAGTTTGGGAGTTGTAGTTCACCTACATCCAGAGAGCACTGTGGACTCAAACAATGATGGATCTGGACCAAACTTGGCACAAGCACTCAATACGCCCAAATATGAACACCGATGGAGTTTGGGGGAAATAGACCTTGACATTTGGGATTTGTAGTCACTGGGATTCACAATTCACCTACAATCAAAGAGCATTCTGAAACCCACGAACGACAGAATCGGGGCAAACTTCCCACACAGAACCCCCATGACCAACAGAAAATACTTAAGGTCATCCAGTCCAACTCCCTTCATCAGGGCAAGAAAACGTAAAGAAGGAGGGAGGAGTAGAAAGAAGGAGGGAAGGAGAGAAGGAAAGAAAAAGAAACATATAGAAGGAAGGAAGAAGAGAAGGAAATAAAAGGGTGAAAGGAAAGAGAGAGGGAAGGAAGGTGAGAAGGAACAAAAGACAGAAAGAGGGAGGGAAGGAAGGAAGGAAAGAGAGAAGGAAGGATGGAACCAAAGAACAAAGAAAGGGAGGAAAGAAACAGGTAGAGACAGAAGAAAGAAGAGAAATAAGAAGGGAAGGAAGGAGAGAAAGAGGGAGGGAAGGTTGACCACAGCAACGCGTGGTGGGTACAGCTAGTATATATATGTATATAACTAGCTGCCCCCCTGCCACGCGTTGCTGTGGCCCAGTCTGGTGATCTGCAATATAAAGTAAAGAGAAAGTGTTGGTTTCTAATATATGAAAAATCCAGTATTTTCTGCTGGTCATGGGAGTTCTGTGTGCCAAGTTTGGTTCAATTCCATCATTGATGGAGTTCAGAATGCTCTTTGATTGTAGGTGAACTATAAATCCCAGCAATTACAACTCCCAAATGACAAAATCATAATTTTTTGAGTGATGGTCACTCCTTGTGTTGTGAGACGTTTTGTTGCCAAATTTGGTGTGATTTCGTTCATTGGTTCTTTTGTTTTTAAGGTACTCATTACACACAGAGCATAATACTAATTGATAATTATAACAATAAATATATAGTTTTTTCGGGCTATAGGGCCATGTTCTAGAGGCATTTCTCCTGACGTTTCGCCTGCATCTATGGCAAGCATCCTCAGAGGTAGTGAGGTCTGTTGGAATTAGGACAATGGGTTTATATATCTGTGGAATGGCTGGGGTGGGGCAAGGGGCTCTTGTCTGCTGGAGCTAGGTGTGAATGTTTCAACTGACCACCCTTATTAGCATTTGAAGGCCTGACTGAGCCTGGGAAAATCTTTTGTTGAGAGGTGTTAAGATGTGCCTGGTTGTTTCCTCTCTGTTGTTTTTTGCTGTTGTAATTTTAGAGTTTTTTAATACTGGTAGCCAAATTTTGTTCATTTTCATGGTTTCTTCCTTTTTGTTGAAGTTGTCCACATGCTTGTGGATTCAATGGCTTCTCTGTGTAACCTGACATGGTAGTTGTTAGAGTGGTCCAGCATTCCTGTGTTCTCCGAAACATCCAGTAGGTGGTGGGAGGGCATCATAACACCTCTCAACAAAAGATTTTCCCAGGCTCAGCCAGGCCATCAAATGCTAATGAAGGTGGTCAGTTGAAACATTCACACCTAGCTCCAGCAGAGAAGAGCTCTTTGCCCCACCCCAGCCATTCCACAGATATATAAACCCATTGTCCTAATTCCAACAGACCTCACTACCTCTGAGGATGCTTGCCATAGATGCAGGCAAAACGTCAGGAGAAATGCCTCTAGAACAGGGGTCCAAACTTTTTAAGCAGAGGGCCAGGTCACAGTCCCTCAAACTGTTGGAGGGCCGGATTATAATTTGAAAAAAAAAACATGAATTAATTCCTATGCACACTGCACATATCTTAAAACAATATAATAATTAAAATGAAGAACAATTTTAAGAAATATAAAGTTATTAGTATTTCAATGGGAAGTGTGGGCCTGCTTTTGGCTGATGAGATAGGATTGTTGTTGTGTGCTTTCAAGTTGTTTCAGACTTAGGTTGACTGAGCAAGGGCCGGGTAAATGACCTTGGAGGGCCGTATCCGGCCCCCGGGCCTTAGTTTGAGGACCCCTGCTCTAGAACATGGCCCTATAGCCCGAAAAAACCCACAAGAACCTAGTGACTCCAGCCATGAAAGCCTTCGACAATACAATAAATATCTATAAACAATAAATAAATAAATCTAAAGTGCGCCAACCTTTCAGCGCAGCCTCCGGGCCTCTCGCTCGGACTCCAGGAGGGTGAGGACGTCTCCTTCGCGGACGGGGCCTTTGACGTTGCGGATGATGGAGCGGCTGGTGTCGTCCATGAACTCCACACGGACCTTAGGAGAACAGAGAGGAAATATGGGTTAGGCTGTACACACCACCCGTGTTATGACCTACGTTCATTCAGCTCATTGGGAAACGCTCATGCTCCCTGTCATCATGGCTGGAACGAGGCATAAGCTCTACCAAACAGACACGGTCATGTTTCCTTAGCTCTAAAGCAGGCTTGGGCTCAACTTTGGCCTTCCCTCCAAGTGTTTGGAACTCCAAAGGGGGGGGATTCTATGCCTGTGAGAGCCATTCAGCAGTGGAACTCTCTGCCCCGGAGTGTGGTGGAGGCTCCTTCTTTGGAGCTTTTAAACAGAGGCTGGATGGCCATCTGTCAGGGGTGCTTTGAATGCAATATTCCTGCTTCTTGGCAGAATGGGGTTGGACTGGATGGCCCATGAGGTCTCTTCCAACTCTCTGATTCTATGAAGGGGCCTCAGGCTGGATTTGTTGGAGTTCCGAACCCTTGGAGGGAAGGCCCAAGTTGATATGGAGGCGCCTCCTCATCCTCACCTGTGTGCATTGGCCTTGGGACCCGGTGCGGCCTAGTACTTTGGTGACGCGGGCCAGCTTGATAGGCTGCACGCGGCTCGTGTCCATGGCGGCAGGTAGGCGAAGGCCGAAAGAATCACGTGGCCTCACATGGGCTCTTATATACCCGGCCAGGCCACGCCCCTTCGATCAACGCTTCGCGAGACTTCGCCTCATTTCCCCTTTCGGCACGCTGTAAACTCTCGCGGGACTTCGAGTCTTGTCACTCAGTCAATTCTTCTCTGATAAACTCCCGCGAGATTTTGCGCCCCCTTGTCCCGTGAGACCTACATTCCACGCTCGACATAGAACGAGACTTCAGGTTTTCTCAAGTTTCTATCCGCTGAGCTCTCGCGAGAATTCGAGCCCCTTGTTTTCGTTTCCACTCCTCCCCTCCCGGAGACCAAGCCACGCCCCCTCGCTCAAAACATCGTGAGACATTGCTCCCTCTCCATTGGTCGCGAGACTTCGAGCCCTCTTTGCTTCTCCGGGCGGGCTGTTATATACCAAGCCACGCTCACTCCTTCAACATATCGCGAGACTTCGGTTCTTCAAGGTTGTAGCCGCTAATCTTCAGGAGCCGGGATGGCGTCGGCTACCGGCCTTGTCCGGAGGCTTCGCAACTTTTTCTCAGGGGTAAGGACAGAGAAGCCCCGCGTCCTTTTCTCCCCTTCCTCGAGGCAAGTCTTAGGAAAGGTTAAGAAAGGCTGACCTAGGCCCGTTTCCCACCTCTTCGGGATTCAAAGGAGCCTAAGCCCAGCTGCAAGGGATTGTGGGTACGGTAGTTTCTTCTCGACTTCCGATATGCCTCCCAATGCACTGCCTTTCCTTTTCGGGTCATCGTGTAACTTTCCCTAGGATGGGTGTCTTTCTAAATATGTCTGTAAAGCAGTGGTCCTCAACCTGTGGGTCCCCAGTCTGACCCTGGTCATTCCACAGATATATAAACCCCCTTTTTCCCAGTTTCCAGCAGACCCCACCTCTGAGGATGCTTGCCATAGATGCAGGCGAAACGTCAGGAGAAATGCCTCTAGAACATGGCCATATAGCCCGAAAAAACCCACAAGAGCTTCATGCATCTTACTGGCTAAAGTATTTTATTATTATTATTATTTATTATTAACTTTATTTGTACCCCGCTAGCATCTCCCGAGGGACTCGATGCGGCTTACACAGGCCGAAGCCTCAAAACACAATACAGTAGAAAACATAACACAACAATAGCAAAGCAAATCAAACAATAAGCAATAACGACAATAACGATACATCAAACATTATTAAAACTGGCTCAGCCGGCGCAATGGGTACAAGAAATTAAAAGTGCTGAGATGGTAGGGGCACGTGGGATTAAAAGTGCAGTGTGCAGTAGCAATTAATTATGCTAAGGTACTATCAGAACTTGGGTGGGGATTCCTAGTCTGAAAAGGCACAGCGGAACAACCAAGTTTTTAAATTCCTTCTGAAAGCGGCAAGAGAAGGGGCCTGTCGGAGATCTTTTGGGAGGGCGTTCCAAAGTCGGGGGGCCGCCACAGAGAAGGCCCTGTCCCGTGTCCCCACCAAGCGCGCTTGCGATGTAGGTGGGATCACGAGCAGGGCCTCCCCAGATGACCGAAGCGAGCGCGTGGGTTCGTAGATGGTAATGCGGTCACGCAGGTAAGGTGGTCCCAAACCGTTTAGGGCTTTATAGGTGAGCACCTGTACCTTGAATTGGGCCTGGAAAATAAATGGCAGCCAGTGGAGCTCCTTAAACAGAGGGGTAGACCTCTCTTGATAATGAGCCCTAGTTAACATCCTGGCAGCTGCCCGCTGGACCAATTGAAGTTTCCGGGACCAGTTGGAATTTCCGAGCCGTTTTCAAGGGCAGCCCCACGTAGAGCGCATTGCAGTAGTCCATTCTAGAGGTGACCAAGGCATGGACCACCCCGGCCAGATCAGCCTTCACGAGGTATGGTCGCAGTTGGCGCACAAGTCTCAGTTGCGCAAAGGCCCTCCCGGATACCGCCGACACCTGAGCCTCAAGTGTAAGCGAAGAATCCAAGAGGACACCCAAACTGCGGACCTGTGGCTTTATAAATAAATATTTATTTATTATTTATTTACTTCGCTTATATACGGCAATTCTCAGCCTAATGGCGACTCATTGCGGTGTACAACATAGAAAAACAGGTGCAAAATACAAACATAAAATAAAATAACCCACAGTACATAATTATCAAAACATCTCATCAAAAACATCAACATTACTACAAAGCCATTCCGAGTCGTCTCATCGTCAAGTTCACAATCCAATACCATTTCTGTTGTTCCATTCCTATGGTGAAGTTACCAGTCATTGCACTTCTATTCAAATGCCTTCTTAAACAACCAGGTCTTTAGCTTCCTGCGGAATATCAACAGGGAGGGGGCTAGCCTGATGTCTACGGGAAGGGTGTTCCACAGCCGAGGAGCCACCACCGAGAAGGCCCTATCTCTCGTCCCCGCCAGCCGTGCCTGTGACGCAGGCGGGATCGAGAGCAGGGCCTCCCCGGAAGATCTCAAAGTCCTCGTGGGCTCATAGGCCGAGAGGCGGTCAGTTAGGTATCTTGGGCCGGAACCGTTTAGGGCTTTATAGGCCAATGCCAGCACCTTGAATTGAGCCCGGTAGCAGATCGGCAGCCAGTGGAGCTGGTACAGCAGGGGGGTTGTATGCTCCCTGCGCCCCGCTCCTGTTAGTATCATGGCTGCCGCACGTTGGACCAGTTGGAGCTTCCGGGCCGTCTTCAAGGGCAACCCCACGTAGAGAGCGTTGCAGTAGTCTAAACGGGATGTAACCAGAGCGTGGACTACCGTGGCCAAGTCAGACCCAGTTCTTGGTGTTTATTCCATATTTTTAAGGCTTAGAGAAATAATAGAGGAAATAATAGGGCAAAAACTACATTGGGATAAAGCTCGATTTCTGTCCCTCAACATAGAGGTAAAGGAGGGAAACAACGAATGGTCAGAGATATTGAAATTTATGATAGCTGCTACACATGCCACAATCGCCAGAGGTTGGAAAGATAAAACAAGGTGGGACATGAAAACTTGGTGGTCTTATCTTTCTGAATATTTAATTAGTGATTTCATTTATGAAAAGAAAAATAAATATTTGAATATTCAGTCAAGACAAGATTGGTTTAGAAAATGGTCTTGTTTAATCGAAAAAACGGAAGGAAAAGATAGGTACAGAACTTTAAATCAGGCCTTCCAGACAATTAAATCAATGAATTGATTCAAGTAACCCAGATGGGGGTGGGAGGGAGGTGAGGAGAGGGTGGTAAGGGTGGGTGGGTGGGGAGGGGTTTTTAAAAGGGTGATTAATCAAGATTTATGGTTAAGGGAAGCACAATTGGAACCTGTATCCTAGACATAAAAATTGTAATCAGTTTTTGATATTGTCTTTTGATGCTAAGGTTCATATTGTATTGTTTTGTTATCCAAAATAAAAAATTAAAAAAAAAAAAGAAAAGATTGTGTCAAATGCTGCTGTGAGATCCAATAACACAAGCAGCGCTGACCCGCCCTGGTCAAGCTGGCATCAAAGGTGATCCGTGATGGAGACCAGCACAGTCTCTGTCCCATGCCCCGCACGGAAGCCGGACTGGAAGGGATCTAGTCCGGCTGTGTCGTCTAGGAATTGCTGCAACTGCTCCGCTGCTGCCCTCTCAATCACCTTGCCCAGGAACGAGAGATTCGAAACTGGGCGGTAACTGGAGGGAACCGAACAATCTAAGTCTGGTTTCTTCAGCAGGGGAGAGACCACCGCCTCTTTTAAACCCTCTGGAAAAACTCCTTGCCCATTAGAGATAGTAACTTATAGTTTTGCTAAGGGCAAGGACACCAGACTGCATAATAAGGGTTAAGCCATGGTCAATTTGGTGTGTATCATTTAATCAAGGCTTTATGGCCTATTTTCATATGTTTATAGCAGAAGGTAACCAATTTATTACTGAAAATCATGCCACAAAAGTATTTGACTTTTTCCATCTGAGACACACCTGGGCTCCTGATGGTCCCCCATCTCACAAACAAGGGACTCTCTTTCCCCCTCATGGATATATTTCCCTTTATGGACCTTCCTATGAATAATATGAACTATGGACACTGGGGGAGGGTAGTTGGGTTTACTCTCTGTATTATGATTTCTATATTTTCTCCTGTATTTCAATATTTCCCTTCATGTATTTGACCTGGCCCTGACCCTTTTGCCCCCTTCCCATCTCCTTGAGGAAAAATGTATAAGGAAGTGGCCTTGCCTCTGAAGAGACAATTAGCGATTGTGGAAACCGTTATCTTAGAACATTTCTTGCATGGAAAAATAACAAAGAAATATCTCCTTGACTTCAGAGGCTGACCATCAAGGGGATAATCACTTGGCAGACTTTTTAATCACATTACAATAGGAGGAAAGAGGACCTTCGGAAAGTCTTCTTCCTCCTGACCCGTTTCCTTTTAAGCCTTTCCATTAAAGACATTCACCAAAATCTCCCCCATTGTGCCTCTGCCTGACCGCAAGAGGAAAACTCGGATTAAGTTCATAACATGTTAGGACAACCTCAGTGGCCTGAGGTGCAGGAATTTTATAATTATGATATATGTGGTTATTGTTAAGTCTATTTATATTTATGTAACTTGTGTTTTGTAATGATTGGATTTATTGCTTATATGTTGGTTGGGTGGGATTATGGTTTTTGGTTTGTTTTTTTTTATAATGTAGATGTCTTTCTTAGTTGTTAGCCACTTTGAGTCCCATTTGTGGGAGAAAAGTAAATAAATAATATTTTACATACGAAGCTGATCAATGCTTCCCATGTTTAATCGAATAGACCTCTTTTCATTTTCTCTTTGCTCACAGAGAGACCTCCAAGCAAAACTGCAGCTGCGCTACACAGAGATCTCCAAAAGGTAATTGAGCAGCAGGGAAGAGGCTTTGCATGGAAAACAACCTTTATTGTTGTTGTTATTTAAAAAGTGTGGTGCACTGATTAGAATGGCACCCTAAAGAGCCACATGATAGGTATATGATAGAACAATAGAGTTGGAAGGGACTTCATGGGTCATCCAGTCCAACCCTATTCATGTCCGGCAGGAAAATTAATATTCGATTCCTCCTGACAGATGGCCATCCAGCCATATTATTGAGAAAGATATATGATAGGCATGTCAGAGTTCTTAGAATTGGAAGAAACCCACAATGGCCACCCAGTCAAACCCTATTCGTGTTAAGCAGGAAGACACCATCCGATCCCTCCCGGTTTTATCGTCATTATATTATTATCAATAAGAATAATTATTAGTGATCATTATTAATCATAATAAAGGTTTCACTTTAAACATGGTTGACGGATAGCCATGCTCTCGAACCCATAGCTCCATTGAGGCCTAGTCCTCCAGGGCAACAGGTGTTATGAATAATTTTTCAATAATTTTAAAGCATAGGTTCTTTTTATTGCAATTTTCCAGAGTGAGGAAGGGTATCAAAACTTTTACACAAAGAACAACATTGGACATACCTTATATAACTACATTGAATCCACAAGCAACCTACAGTTACCTTGCCTAACAAACAGAGGGAATGACATATTTACTCCACATTCACATTACACATTCACTCATCCTCATGCATCCATCCAAATATTACCATATCCTTTCTCCCTCCTTGAAGAAGAATCTGCTTAGGCCAGGCCCTGCTTTCCATGAAGCCTGCCAACACACAGTTCCAAAACTTCCAAAAGGCATCTTCTTTCCCTAAGAATAATGCCAAGGGTCAGCGCTCTGTTTTCCCTTAAGCAGAAACTGACTCCCTGCAAACATATCATGACTCCAAAACTACACTTCCATGCACAAGTGACCAGACTTCTGCTTTCCCTGTGGAGCAGAGCATGGCGAGTGGGCCAGACTCCTCCGGTCTGCCACAATTTTGGATTGTAATAAGGTCTCTTATATAGCAATATTTCTTGCTGATGTTCTTCCAGAGTTGTAAATGAATGTTAGATCCTTTTCCAACCTGAAACATTCTGACTTCATCCCAGTTCCGGGCAGATGTTGACTCTCCTTAATTGGTGTTGGTAAATATAAGGAGCCTTCTGTTGACTTCCTTCTTAACGTAAGGAACCTTGTAAACATTTCCTTAACTTAAAGAGCCATTGTCTCTGATAATGTAAACACATTGTTTTTACCTCAAGAGTTCAACAGTTAATCATTGTCACAGGTCATCAGTGTCAGCAGTTCAGCAACTTTTAATTACAGTCCACGAATTCTTCACCTCCTTCTTGTAGTTTTCCAGGCGTCATTCCTTAGGATAACATCTCTCGACCATACATCTTACATACGAATCCATTTAAACCATACATCATATTTCATAACACAGGAAGCAAGCCTTGCTCCTTCCAGTCAGTAATAATAATAATAATACCAATAATACCTTCCTTCTTTCAGGACACAGCCTCCTCCGCATCTCCCTGTGGGGCCCAGCCACAAGTTGGCCGCCAATTCCTACTGCGCTCGGGATGGACGCAGAGAGACCTTCCCTCCGGTCATCCTGGTCTCTCCACAGAAGGCTCTGCCAGCTGCCAGGTCTGTGTTCCTGGGTCATCCACACCATTTCCTAATTGGTTCTGTCAGTTTATTACACTGCCAAAACTTGGTTTGTGCAGGAGGGACATCATCCTGCTATAGCACAATTGGCTTTAGTTTTTCAAGGAATCTCTCATTGAGTCTCAATCCATTCAACACGGTTTGTGCCACAAAAACAAGGGCATTTCTGGAGTAGAACAACTACTTTCAAAGGAAGGGCCGCACAATTAAACAGAAAATAACACTTTCAAACCAGAAACAGAACATTTCTCACATGGTGTTATTATTAAGTAGAGGCAGGATGGCCACATGTTGACAGAATGGGTTTCTATTATTATTATTATATTTATATTTATACCCCACTTTATTTCTCCCAAAGGAGACTTAAAACGGCTATGTATCCATTATTAGTATTACAATGTATTGGTGTGTTCCACCACTGGCAGAATAGGCTTTTGTTGTTATTATTGTTTAGCAGAGCCTGAACGGCCATCTTTTGGAAAGGTTATTATTGTGTGTTCTACCATTGGCAGAATGGGCTTCTATTAGTGTTATATTTATTGTTTAAAAAAATCCCAGTTCACCTCTCCCAAAGGAGACTCAAAGCGTCTTAGCATAAAAGCATTATTATTATATTATTATTATTAATAATAAAGCACTCATATTTGTAAATAGATTCTATTATAACATATATATATATATATATATATATATAGTATAATCATAATATAATAATGTGATATAATTACTGAGTCTTCTGGTGGTGCAGCAGGTTAAACTGCTAAACTGCAGAAATTGCTGACCAGACAGTCAGTGGTTTGAATCTGCAGGATGGGGTGAGTTCCCGCTGTTAGCTCCAGCTTCTACCAACCTAGCAGTTCAGAAACATGCAAATGTGAGTAGATCTGTGATGGTGAACCTATGACATGTGTGTCAGCACTGACACGCATGGCTATTTTTGATGACACACGGCCACATGAGGCCGCATACAGAGAAGTACACCTTATAAGAGCCAATCTAATTCCATCCTTAAATTTGTAAAAGGCTCTACAAATTTAACATCTGCACGTTTGAGCATTGTTCACTCCATAACTCAGCATGGATTATACATTTTTTCTTATTTAAACTATAAATATTGCAAAATTATGTTTTTTTCTCAAAGTGACATCCCACCCAAGTTATGCTCAGGTTTTTGGTGCAAATTTTGACACACCAAGTTCAAAAGGTTGCCCATCACTGGAGTAGATCAATAGGTACCGCTTTGTCGGGTAGGTAATGGTGCTCCATGCAGTCATGTCAGTGGCCACATGACCTTGGAGGCATCTACAGACAACGGAGATGAGCACCAGAGTCAGACTCGACTAAGCTTAATGTCAAGGGAAACCTTTACATTTACCTATAATATCAAATTGTAATTATAATTATATAATAACATGATAACATATTATATTATGTTATTATACACGTGTATAAATATATTCTGTTATAACATAAAATATATATTAATATAATACATATTTAATATATTATAAATTACTAAGGGCTATGATTTCAGGACTATGTGCTTTGTTTTAACTGCTTATTCAAATGTATTTAAATACACAATGTAAATTGTATGGTTTTTTTTTTTACGTCTTAATGCGGCACTGAATTATTGCATTTTGGAAGCTGCTCTGAGTCCTCTTTGGGGTTGAGATAGAGCGGGGTAAAAATACAGTAAGTAATGATATAATAATAATAATAATAATTAGCATACGATTTAAGATATACAGATATGCAAACCTTAATACAGTATTAGATATAAACGGTATTTATAAATAAATATAATAAAATATAAATAAAATAAAGTGTATTGTTTAAAAAAATCCCAGTTGATCACCACAGTTATTACTATCAAGCAGAGACTGGATGGCCATCTATCAGGAAGGCTTTGATTGTGTATTCAACTAGTGGGCTTCTACTATTGGCCATCTATTGGGAGGGCTTTGGTGATGTCATCGCTTGTGGCAGAACTGGGTTGGACTGGATGGCCCTTGGGGGTCCCTTCCAACTCTAGGATTTGCAAATTCTCTCATATTTACTATTTGTCTTGCAGCCCGGAGTCTTCAGTTGCCACAGCAGAGAAGAAACCAGTCGTGCCAGGCTTTCAGCCTCGGAAATGGGATCTCTCGAAGGACGAACCCTATTTGTGATACAGGGCAGCACTCTATCCCTAAAGCCTCTCTGCTATGGATTCAATAAACCTGGCCCCTAACTTAATTGAAACTGTTGTAAAGAGCTTGCTTCTTAAAGCTTGTTAGATAGTTAGATGGATCTGCTGGGACAGAAAAGCCAAGGGGTTGCATTGGGAGTCTGGCTCGTACCGCAGGGAATTAATTGACAGCAACCACCTCAACTATATCCGTGTTGATTTCTATTAATATTGTATTTGGTTTATTTTACTAATATTTTATATTTATTTTATGATTATTATTGCAAAGGGGCAGCAGTCTCCCTTCATCAAGTACCGTAATTAAGAGCAGTAATAATAAATATTTCCTGGGTTTATATTTATGAATGTATTATATTTATTTTATATTATATATTAATAATAAAATAACACAAATTTATTTGTACCCCGCTACCATCTCTCCAAGGGACTCGGTGCGGCTTACATTTTATTGGGTTGTTGTAGGTTTTTCCGGGCTATATGGCCATGTTCTGGAGGCAATTTTTCTCCTGACGTTTCGCCTGCATCTATGGCAAGCATCCTCAGAGGTAGTGAGGTCTGTTGGAAGTAGGAAAAATGGGTTTATATATCTGTGACCAGGGTGAGACAAAGGACTTTTGTCTGCTGGAGCTAGGTGTGAATGTTTCAACTGACCACCTTGATTAGCATTTAATGGCTTGGAAGTGCCTGGGGGAATCTTTCTTTGAGAGGTGATTTGATGTGCCTGATTGTTTACTCTGTTGTTTTGCTGTTGAAATTTTGAGTTTTTTAATAATGGTAGCCAGATTTTATTCATTTTCATGGTTTCTTCCTTTCTGTTGAAATGGTCCACATGCTTGTGGATTTCAATGGCTTCTCCGTGTAGTCTGACATGGTGGTTGTGAGAGTGGTCCAGCTCTCCAAGATGAACTGAACCACCTAAATTGGGCTCTACAGGCCAATGGATACTCCACCTCAGACATCAGAAGAGCTGCAAGACCGAGAACAAGCCACGAGAGTAAAGACAAAGAGTCACCCAGAGGAAAAGTGTTCTTGCAATACATCAAGGGAACCACTGACCGCATTGGGAAACTGATGAGGAAACACAAAATACAAACCACTTAGACCCACCCAGAAAATCCAACAAATACTACGTTCAGCAAAGGACAAGAGGGATCCTCTCACCTCTGCAGGAGTCTACCGTGTACCATGCAGCTGTGGACAAGTCTACATAAGGACCACCAAACGCAGCGCAGACATGCATCAAGGAACATGAAAGGCACTGCAGACTACTTCAACCAGAGAAGTCAGCCATAGCAGAGCACCTGATGAACCAACCTGGACACAGCATTTATTTGAGAACACAGAAATGCTGGACCACTCTCACAACCACCATGTCAGACTACACAGAGAAGCCACTGAAATCCATAAGCATGTGGACAATTTCAACAGAAAGGAGGAAACCATGAAAATGAACAAAATCTGGCTACCAGTATTAACAAACTCAAAAATCATAACAGCACAACAACAGAGAAGAAACAAACAAGGACATCTAATCACCTCTCAACAAAAGATTCCCCCAGGCACTTCCAAGCCATTAAATGCTAATCAAGGTGGTCAGTTGAAACATTCACACCTAGCTCCAGCAGACAAAAGTCCTTGTCCCACCCTGGTCATTCCACAGATATATAAACCCATTTTCTTACTTCCAACAGACCTCACTACCTCTGAGGATGCTTGCCATAGATGCAGGCGAAACGTCAGGAGAAAAATTGCCTCCAGAACATGGCCCTATAGCCCGGAAAAACCTACAACAACCCAGTGATTCCGGCCATGAAAGCCTTCAACAATAAATTATTTATTTATTTATTTATTCAACTTGTATACCGCTACTCCCAATTTGGCTCGGAGCAGTTTACAGAAACAGATTAAAACAATACAATTAGCTTTAAAAATAACCATAACAATAACAATAGGCAGCGAGAACAGACATAGCCCGGATTGTTCACCCATCAAAAGCTTGCCGGAAAAGAAAAGTTTTACAGGCTTTCCGAAAAGCAAGTAGGTCTCGGATGGTTCGAGTTTCGACCGGCAAGGCATTCCATAAATAAGGGGCTACGATCGAGAAGGCTCTATGTCTAGTAGATGACAAATGATAGGTCCGGATGTTAGGGACTGCAAGCAAATTTTGGTCTTCAGACCGGAGTAATCTCTGGGGTTGGTAAGGGGACATGAGGCCAAACCCACAGTACATCAATAAACAAAGGCAATAACAAATAATCAATACAAAACAGTTAAAATAAATTTCATAAACAAAAAATACACAATAAACAATAACAATAACATATTTAAAATCTATGGCCGGGCCAAATGTAATAGTTTAAAAAATTTAAAAATAAATGCTGGGCATGAACCAGGTAGGATATACCTGGTATTGGGTTTTACAAGAAATGAGGGAGCGCAGTCAATCCTAAACCAGTAGTAAAGTGCATTCTGAGAGCATATTGCTGATAATTTTCCTTATTCTGGTAAGGCACACTGGAACAACCAGTTTTTCAGGCTCCTCCTAAAGACTGCCAGAGTTGGGACATGCCTGATGTCCTTGGGAAGTGAGTTCCAGAGTTAGGGGGCTACCACCGAGAAGGCCCTCTCCAGATGATCGAAGAGATCGTGTGGGTTCGTACAGAGAAATGTGGTATATATTTACATGTACATGACAACCCAGCACACATATAATAATAAATTATTGGATGGTATCCTTGAAGAGACTGGATTTACCTTGAAGGAGCTGGGGGTGGTGATGGCCGACAGGAAGCTCTGGCATGGGCTGGTTCATGAAGTCACAAAGTGCGCACATTATTCACCGATACATCACACAATCCTAGACACTTGGGAAGTGTCTGACGTGTGATCCAATACAACAGCCAGCAGAGTGATCTTGTCTGCTGTGGACTCATCTTGTGTTTCTAATAATAATAATAATAATAATAATAATAATAATAATAATACATCACACAGTTCTAGACATTTTGGAAGAAATTTACACAAGCACTTAGGGGATGCATTTAATATTATTACTAGCTGTCCCCTGCCACGCGTTGCTGTGGCCCAGTCTGGTGATCTGGAAAATAATGTAATGAGAAAGTGTTGGTTTCTAATATATGTAATTCCTTCTGCTTGTGAGTAAACAGTATTTCTTGTTGTTTCTTTGTCAGTGTTGATGTGGAGAGTGTCTGGTTTGCCTACTCTGGAATATGCAACATATCATAGTCCTTCTTTAAGGGTCTCTTTCAAATCTATGATACTATATCTGTGTGTGTGTGTGAGAATCATATCTATCTATATCTATGACTGGATGGCTCTTTGTCAGGAGGGCTCTGATTACATTTTCTTGCCCTGGTGAAGAGAGTTGGACTGGATGGCCTTAAGTATTTTCTGTTGGTCATGGGGGTTCTGTGTGGGAAGTTTGCCCCATTTCTGTCGTTTGTGGGTTTCAGAATGCTCTTTGATTGTAGGTGAACTATAAATCCCAGTAACTACAACTCCCAAATGTCAAGGTCTATTTTCCCCAAACTCCATCTGTGTTCATATTTGGGCATATTGAGTGCTTGTGCCAAGTTTGGTCCAGATCCATCATTGATTGAGTCCACAGTGCTCTCTGGATGTAGGTGAACTACAACTCCCAAACTCAAGGTCAATCCCAGCAAACCCTTCCAGTATTTTCTGTTGGTCATGGGAGTCTGTGTGCCAAGTTTGGTTCAATTCCATCATTGGTGGAGTTCAGAATGCTCTTTGATTGTAGGTGAACTATAAATCCCAGTAAGTACAAATCCCAAATGTCAAGGTCTATTTCAGTGTTTCTCAACCTTCCTAATGGTGCGACCCCTTCATACACTTCCTCATGTTGTAATGACCCCCCAACCATAACATTATTTTCCTTGCTACTTCTTAACTGTCATTTTGCTATTGTTATGAATTGTAATGTAAATATCTGAGATGCAGGATGTATTTTCATTCACTGGATCAAATTTGGCACAAATACCGAATACACCTGCGACCCTCGCTCAAAAAACGATGATTTTGTCATTTGGGAGTTGTAGTTGCTGGGATTTATAGTTCACCTACAGTCAAAGAGCATTCTGAACTCCACCAACAATGGAATTGAACCAAACTTGGCACACAGAGAACTCCCATGACCAAAAAGAGAATACTAGAAGGGTTTGGTGGGTATTGACCTTGAGTTTGAGAGTTGTAGTTCACCTACATCTAGAAAGCACTGTGGACACAAACAATGATGGATTTGGACCAAACTTGGCATGAAGACTCAATACGCTCAAATGTGAACACTGGTGGAGTTTTGGGGAAATAGACATTGACATTTGGAAGTTGTATTTGCAGGGATTTATAGTTCACCTACAATCAAAGAGCATTCTGAACCCCACCAATGATAGAATTGGGCCAGACTTCCCACACAGAACCCTATGACCAACAGAAAATACTGTGTTTTCTGGTGGTCTTTGGTGACCCCTCTGACACCCCCTTGTGACCCCTCCAGGGGTCCCGACCCCCAGGTTGAGAAACACTGGTCTATGTACTC
Organism: Anolis sagrei ordinatus; assembly: GCF_025583915.1. NCBI lineage: Eukaryota > Metazoa > Chordata > Lepidosauria > Squamata > Anolidae > Anolis > Anolis sagrei. The sequence continues at coordinate 48,496,230 of NW_026847771.1, forward strand.
AGGAGGTGGCCAAACCTCCTCCCAGCTGTAGAGTGCCAACCAATCATCGTTGAGCCAGGAGAGGGGACGGGGAGCGGGAAATTCGAACCTGACAGCTCTGTTTTATGTATACAAAGGTCTTTATTTGTGTACACTGTATGCTTTGCTTGGCGAATTATTGCAGCTTTGCATCCTTTCCAGCTGGATCGCAATAAAATCAACTCGGTGGCGCTGTCTTCAGCTTTGGTGAGATTCTTTTGGGAAATTAGGGAAATCTTTTAATTGCGGCTTCTCCTTACCTTTGCTCACCAAAGTAGCGAGCCCTCTTTGGGTGAAATGTTGGGAAAGAATGCTTCTGAAGCATGGCCTGGAAAACTCACAACAACCCAGTGATTCCAGCCATGAAAGCCTTTGACAATACAATAATAATAAATACTAGCTGTCCCCTGCCATGCGTTGCTGTGGCCTAGTCTGTTGATATGGAAAATAAAGTAATGAGAAAGTGTTGGTTTCTAATATATGTAATGTCTATGCTTGTGAGTAAACAGTATTTCTTGCTCTTGGTGTTTCTTTGTCAGTGTTGATGTGGAGAGTGTCTGGTATGCCTACCCTTGAACAAGCAACATATAATTGTCCTTCTTTAGGGGTTCCTTTCACATCTATGATACTATATTTGTGTGTGTGTGAATCATGTCTATCTACATCTATGGCTGGATGGCTCTTTGTCAGGAGGGTTTTGATTACATTTTCTTGCCCTGGTGAAGGGAGTTGGACTGGGTGGCCTTGAGTATGCCTGAAGATGATGGCCCTCCAAGTCTGGTGCCCAATTTTGTCGTTGATAGGGTTCAGAACACTCTTTGATTGTAGGTGAACTATAAATCCCAGTAACTACAACTCCCAAATGTCAAGGTCTATTTCCCCCAAACTCCATCTGTGTTCTTATTTGGGCATATGGAATATTTGTGCCAAGTTTGGTCCAGATCCATCATTGTTTGAGTCCACAGTGCTCTCTGGATGTAGGTGAACTACAATTCCCAAACTCAAAATCAATTTTTTTTGAGTGGAGGACATAAATTGGACTGTTAGGTGTCTTGTGTCCAAATTTGGTGTCAATTCCCCAGTGGTTTTTGAGTTCTGATGGTAGCACGAACTAACATTACATTTTTATTTATATAGATAGATAGATTGTGGCAGTTGAAGACCAAAACAGAGAGAACGGCGCATGTGCAGTTGGCTCCACTCAGTCAGGGGGGGATAAGAACTGCGCATGCGTCCTCCAGAGAGGCGTTGCTTTCTGAGCCTGCGAACATGTGGCTCCTCGCGCATGCGCAATCTTTCACCGGCTTACCTGCATGCCCGCGGAGGGATCAGTCGGAGTGGCGCTCCTGTCAGAGCCGGCATGGAGCAATGGCTGCTTCCTTTCCTCTTCCTCCTGGCAGCGGCGGAGGCCGGTAAGCTATCTGGAGAGGTGGAAGGCCTAGGCGGGAAACCATGCTGAGGTAAAAAGCGGTTACCCCAATGTCCCGAAACCACGCTTCGTCTGACGACGCTGATTGGTGGGTTGCTCCGCCGAGTAGGGCGGCGATTGGTCCGACCGGTTTCAATCATCGCCCCGCCTGGTTGGCTGCGCCCTCTCATTGGCTAACTCCTTTCCCGACCCCGCCCCTTTTGAATGTCTTTGAGATGGGGCATTCTCAAGCAATAGGGGCGCTAGAAGCCTATGCTCGCGTGAGCGTATCAGCTCTTGTAGACTCCAACTCCCAGAATTCCTGCGCCTTGGCAGCAATGGCTAAGGCTTCTGGGAGTTGCAGTTCTAAAACATTTTGGGTCTTTTAAGACTTTTTTTGAGGTTTGACTGTTTTGATGATTAAATATGGAGAACCACATTGGCAGTTTTTTTATATAATTAGCCATTTTATTACTTTTATATAAGAATAAGTCTTCTCTAGACATTCTGGTGTTCCATATGGGACACATTCTGATTTTATTTATTTATTGTGTCAGGCAACCAAACAGTTGTATTACATTTTTGACAGAACAAACAAACATACAAAAGACACAGAGTTTGCAAGCTTGGTAGTTGATTAAATTCAAATCCGGGGAGAGGTGGATGAGCTCCCTCTATCAGCTCCAGCTCCTCATGCGGGGACATGAGAGAAGCCTCCCAAGGATGATAAAAACATCAAATCATTTGGGCGTCCCCTGGGCAACATCCTTGCAAACGGCCAATTCTTTCACACCAGAAGCGACTTGCAGTTTCTCAAGTCACCCCTGACACGACCAAACTAGATAGTTGATTAAATGTCCTTTGACCAGTATCTGGCCACTTGGAGTGCCTCTGGTGTTGCCGCAAGGAGGTCCTCCATTGTGCATGTGCAGGGCTCAGGTTGCATTGCAGCAGGTGGTCAGTGGTTTGCTCTTCTCCACACTCGCATGTCGAGGATTCCACTTTGTAGCCCCATTTCTAAAGGTTGGCCCTGCATCTCGTGGTGCCAGAGCGCAGTCTGTTCAGCGCCTTCCAAGTCGCCCAGTCCTCTGTGTGCCCAGGGGGGAGTCTCTCATTTGGTAACAGCCATTGGTTGAGGTTCTGGGTTTGAGCCTGCCACTTTTGGACTCTCGCTTGCTGAGGTGTTCCAGCGAGTGTCTCTGTAGATCTTAGAAAACTATTTCGATTTAAGTCGTTGACGTACTGGCTGATACCCAAACAGGGGATGAGCTGGAGATGTCTCTGCCTTGGTCCTTTCACTATTGGCTGCTATTCCCGGATGTCAGGTGGTGCAATACCGGCTAAGCAGTGTAATTTCTCCAGTGGTGTAGGGCGCAGACACCCCGTGATAATGCGGCATGTCTCATTAAGAGCCACATCCACTGTTTTAGTGTGGTGAGATGTGTTCCACACTGGGCATGCGTACTCAGCAGAAGAGTAGCACAGCGCAAGGGCAGATGTCTTCACTGTATCTGGTTGTGATCCCCAGGTTGTGCCAGTCAGCTTTCGTATGATATTGTTTCTAGCACCCACTTTTTGCTTGATGTTCAGGCAGTGCTTCTTGTAGGTTAAGAGCACGGTCCAGAGTGACTCCCAGGTATTTGGGTGTGCTGCAATGCTCCAGTGGGATTCCTTCCCAGGTAATCCTCAGAGCTCGGGATGCTTGTCTGTTCTTAAGGTGAAAAGCACATGTCTGTGTTTTAGATGGATTAGGGATCAGCTGGTTTTCCTGTAGTAGGCAGTAAGAGCACCTAGAGCTTCGGAGAGCTTCTGTTCAACCATCTCAAAGCTCGCTGCGTGAGCAGTAATGGCACGATCATCAGCATAGATGAAGCTCTCTGTCCCTTCTGGCAGTGGCTGGTCTTTTATGTAAATGTTTCCGCCATCTGCTTCTCTGGCCCTGGAACTCAACAAAAAAGTTCTTTTGTAGCAGGTTTCCTATGAGGCGGGTGAGGTGGTAATCCTTTGTGATATTATGCATTTTTATCAGGAGGAGGCGGTGGTTCACAGTATCATAGGCTGCTGACGGGTCTATGAAGACAGCTCCTGTGATCTGCTGCCTTTCAAAGCCATCTTCTATGTGCTGAGTCAGGTTCAACACTTGCGATGTGCAGCTTTTGCCCTACCTGAAGCCAGCTTGCTGTGGAATCAGACATGGGTCTGATGGGAGACATCCATTATTCACCGATACATCACACAGTCCTGGACACTTGGGAAGTGTCCAACGTGTGATCCAATACAACAGCCAGCAGAGTGATCTTGCCTGCTGTGGACTCATCTTGTTGTGTTTCTAATAATAATAATTATAATAATAATAAAATATAATAAATGTAATACTAATAAATATAATATGCATTCAAGTAATAATAATAATAATCTGTAAATAAATTAATAATAAATGTATGCATAAAATAATTATAGTAAAATAATAAATATAATAGGCATATAATAAATGTAATAATAATAAATATAATATGCATACAAATGAAATAATAATCTGTAAATAAAGTAAAAATAAAATAAAAAATGTATGCATAATGATAACGTAATAAATATAATATGCATATAATAAATATAATTCCTGGCCTTTAGAAAGAAACTCAAAAACTGGCTTTGGGACCAAGCATTCGAACAGTAATGGCAGCAATTTGAGAATGAGACCCAATTTTTATGGCTGAAAACGGATTGACCTGGACTACAATTTTTAACTCTCGTGATTTTAAATAATTGTTTTTGTAGTTTTTTTGTTTTAATGGATTTTTTTCATTATATATTCGTTTATGGAATTGACTGAATGCCTGCTTTGAAGCTGCCCTTCGGGGGTGAGAAGGATGGGATACAAATACGTGAAATAAATAAATAAATAATGTGGGGTGTAAATAAAGTAAAAAAAAATTAATAAATATATGCATATAATAATACATGTAATAAAAATAAATATAATATGCCTATAATAGTCATAATAATAATCTACAGAGAAATGTGAGGTATAAATACAGTTAAAAATAAAATTAAAATAAATATTTGTGTAAAATAATAATAAAGGTTAGGGTTATAAACCATAATATATAATTTATGGCTTGTGTCACACAGAGGTTTCTTGGAGTAGTAATAGAAATAATAATTTAAGGCATTGGCGTGCTGGCTGATATATCTCACCATGCTAAAACAGTGGATGTGGCTCTTAATGAGACATGCCGCATTATCATAGGATGTCTATTCCTACGATAACTGGAGAAATTATACTGCACCACCTGACATCCGCCAAGAAGTAGCAGCCAGCAATGAAAGGACCAAGGCAGTGGCATCTCCAGCCCATCCCCTGTTCGGATATCAGCCAGCACGCCAACGCCTTAAATCAAGGAACAGCTTCCGAAGATCTACAGAGATACTAGCAGGAACACCTCAGCAAGCGAGAGTCCAAAAGTGGCAAGCTAAAACCTAGAACCTCAAGCTGTGGCTGATACCAAATGAGACACTCCCTCCTGGGCACACAGAAAGCTGGGTGACTTGGAAGGCGCTGAGCAGACTGTGCTCTTGCACCACAAGATGCAGTGCCAACCTTAAGAAATGGTGCCACAAAGTGGAGTCCACGACATGTGAGTGCAAAGAGCAAACCACAGACCACCTACTACAATGCAGTCTGAGCCCTGTGACATGCACAATAGAGGACCTTCTTATAGCAACACCAGAGTCGCTCCAAGTGGCCAGCTACTGGTCAAATGATGTTTAGCATCAATCCAAGTTTTTGGTTCGTTTCTGATACGATAAATAAATAAATAATACGATATTATTCAAATATAGGGTTTATTGCTTACTTCACAGACTCAGAGGTTCTTTATAATATACTTTATAGCTTATGTCACAGACTTCCAGGTAGCTTGTAATAATAATAATATCTCACTTTCTGTACTGTAGTTCATGCTTTCCCCCCGTTTATGGTGCTCACTTGGTGCATTGGACTAACTCTCCTGCCTTCCTTTCCTCTCGCAGATGGCTCCCAATGTGCCAATGTGGGGGAATTCCTCTGTCCCGGCGGCGGGCCTTGCCTGCCTTCACAGCGCCTCTGTGACGGGCAACGGGACTGTGTGGACGGCTCCGACGAGGCCGAGGAGAGCTGTGTCTCCAGCCGCAGCGCCTGCCGGGAGGATGAGTTCCGGTGTTCGCCAGATGCCGAATGTTACCCGCGGGCCTTCCTGTGCGACCAGCACCCCGACTGCTACGACGGGTGGGACGAAAGGGGCTGCGCTCCCCAGGCAACGGAGGTGACAGAAAGGAGCCAGACAGGTGAGTTGGCCTCCATCACGACAATTCTCCCATTATTATAATAATATAATAATAAAACTTTATTTATATACCGCTCCGTCTCCCCGAGGGGACTCAGAGCGGTTCCCAAGTAATATCACAAAACATACAGAGTAAAAACAACATAACCATATGATTAAAAAAATATATAAACATAAAAATTGTCACCATACACATATATTAAAAATAATCCTGCCTGTTCAAGGCAATTAAAAATTTAATATTATTATTATAGTGTTATCATCATTATATCATTGTATATATTATTATTTTGTTATCATTCTATTATTGTATTATATTATATTATTGTATTATTATCATAATTATATCATTATATATTGTTATATTGTATTATTGTCATATTATTATATATTTTTATTGTGTTATTATCATATTGTTTTTATTGTATCATTGTCATCACTAATTATATTTTATTGTATTATTAACATATTATCATAATTATTGTATTTTATTGTATCATTGTCATCACTATATTACCATTTATTATTATGTTTTATTATTGTATTATTAGTATATATTATATTACTAATGTATTATCATCATTATATTATCATATATTACTATATTTTATTGTTGCATTATTATCATATTATCATATATTATTATATTACTATTGTATTATTGTTATCATTATGTTATCATATCATATGTTACACTTCTTTATTATTATTTTTGTTCTTATCATAATTATATTATGATATATTCATTTTAAAAACAAAGTACAACCAAATCCTCAATTTCTTCCCAATCTTCAGTTTGAATTATGACAAAAAATAAAACAGCTGGTATGACTGAATGCACACCAAGTACTAAGTACAATTTCTGCTCTCTTTTCATACTGCTTTGCTTCAAAATGCAAATCAAAATGATTTGCTTCCAAGATCAAACAGTGTTTGTATGAAGCATCCATTGCCTTGTTTCTTTCTTTCTTTAGAGCCCCTGGATGGCCCTGAAAGTACGGCGGACAAACACTGGGACATTCTTACCATTGTTGGTGAGTAACCACAGGAAGTAATGGATGGGCATCTTTCAGGAGTGCTTTCCTTACATAATTCCCATGGTAGAATGGGGATGGGATAGATGGCTCTCAGATTCTGTCTTCTCTAATGAGACTTAAGCATACAGTCCTGTGTGTTTTACAATTCCGCTCAGTGCAGCCTGCTTTCTTGTGTGTCCTATTTAATTACTATTGTTGTTGTTGTAATATTATCATCATCATCATAATAATTATATCATCATTATATTATATATATATTATATTGTTATTGTATTGTTATCATTATATCATCATATATAACTCTTCAGGCAGCACAGAGCATTTTGTCCCCTATCTCTGAAGCCAAGAGAGAATAGTGGATAAAGATGATAACAGAAGTTGATATGGACAGGAGCAGTCAGAAGGCATGGAGGCTGATCAACTACCTTAACAGCAATGACGCCTCACAAACCAATACCCATGCCAACATAAATTTATAATATCACAAAGGATTACCACCTCACCCACTTCATAGGAAATCTGCTACAAAACAAGAGCTTTTTTGTTGAGTTCCAGGGTCAGAGAAGCAGATGGTGGAAACAGAAGAATGGCCTGCCTCAGCCGAGCGTGCTTGCACCATCCATGTTCAACATTTACACAAATGATCAGCCATTGCCAGAAGGGACAGAGTTTCATCTATGCTTACGATCATGCCATCACCGCTCAAACAGGGAGATGGTTAAACAGAAGCTCCCCAAAGCTTTAGGTGATCTTACTGCCTATTACAGGGAAAACAGCGGATTCCTAATCCATCTAAAACAGACGTGTGCTTTTCACCTTAAGAAGAGACAAGCATCTTGAGCTCTGAGAATGACCTGGGAAGGAATCCCACTGGAGCATTGCAGCACACCCAAATACCTGGGAGTCACTCTGGACCGTGCTCTTACTACAAGAAGCACTACCTGAACATCAAGCAAAAAGTGGGTGCTAGAAACAATATCATACGAAAGCTGACTGGCACAACTTGGGGATCACAACCAGATACAGTGAAGACATCTGCCCTTGCGCTATGCTACTCTGCTGCTGAGTATGCATGCCCAGTGTGGAACACATCTCACCACACTAAAACAGTGGATGTGGCTCTTAATGAGACATGCTACATTATCACAGGATGTCTACCCCCTACACCACTGGGGAAACTATACTGTTTAGCCAGTATTGCACCACCTGACATCTTTCGGGAAGTAGCAGCCTGTAATGAAAGGATCAAGGCATTGACATCTCTGGCTCATCCTCTATTTGGATATCAGCCAGCAAGCCATTGCCTTAAATCTGAGTGCGTAGAAGAGCAAACCATAGGCCACTAACTACAATGCAGCCTGAGCCCCGCCACATGCGCAGTGGAGGACTTTCTCACAGCCACACCAAGTGGCCAGCTTCTGATCAAAGGACATTTAGCATCATTTAGCCAAGTTTTTTTTTAAACTTTGTGTTTTTAAATTCATTTTAAATATACCCTCAACTCGCTTTTGACACAATAAATAAGTACATAAGTAAATAAATCATATATTGTTATATTATAGTATTATGACTGCATTATTATCATCAGTATTATATCATATAATACTGTTATATTATTATATATTTATGATTGTGTTATTAATGTAATCATTGTATTATATATTATTTTTTATCATTCGTATTATATCTATTATAGTGTTATATTATCATATAATATAAGATTTTCATATGATTATATTTTATTATTTCTGGTATTATTATTGCATTATTATCTTATATGATTATGTATTATTACACTTGAAGGATACCATTGCCGGTCCAGCTCCGAGCCCAATTCAAAGTGCTGGTTTTGACCTATAAAGCTCTATACGGTTCTGGCCCAGCTTACTTGTCTGAACGCATCCACCCCTACGTCCCATCTCGAAACCTAAGGTAATCCGGGGAGGCCCTGTTCTTGCTCCCTTCAACAGCACAAATGTGCCTGGCGGGGACGAGGGACAGGGCCTTCTTGGCGGTGGCTCCCCGCCTATGGAACACACTCCCAATTGAAGTAAGATTGGCCACCTCCCTCCTGGCTTTTCGAAATAAATTAAAGGCATGGTTTTGGGACGAGGCTTTTGGACAATAGACTGGAAGCAGCACCTTAAAGAGATGGATTGGAATGACGACATGACTGACGAGACTGGTTTAATGTTTTAATGATGGTTTATGTATTTTAATTATGTATTTTAATTATGATGTGTTCAAGTGGTGATTTTATTGTAACTGTCTTGTAATAGCCTCATAACAGGGCCCACTGTTAGCCGTCCTGAGTCCCCCTTCAGAGGTTGAGATGTGACAGGATAGAAATGCGGGAAATAAATAATACAATTACTGTATATACTCGAGTATAAGTCGACCTGAATTTAAGCCAAGGCACCTAATTTTACCACAAAAAACTAGGGAAACTTATTCACTTGAGTATAAGCCGAGGATGGGAAATGCAGCAGCCTAGTAAATTTCAAAATAAAAATAATACCAATAAAATTATAATAATTGAGGCATCAGGAGGTTATATGTTTTTGGATATTTACATAAAACTGTGATTTAAGATAAGATTGCCCAACTCTGTTTAAACCATTATTCTAACCTTAAATGTAGATGTGATTACATATCCTTTGTAATAACAGAGTAAAATAATAAATGTAATAATAACAATAAATAATACAATTACTGTATATACTCGAGTATAAGTCGACCTGAATATAAGCCGAGGCACCTAATTTTACCACAAAAAACTAGGGAAACGGATTGTAATAATAATAGAGTAAAATGATAAATGAAAAATAATAAATACAGTATAATAATAAATGTAATAAAAATAATAATAATAACAGAGTGAAATAATAAATAACCTTGACTCAAGTAAAAGCCGGGTGAGACTTTTTCAGCCTAAAAAAAGGGCTGAAAAACTAGGCTTATACTCGAGTATATACAGTATATAATATGTAATAATGTATATGATAATATTTTATCATTACCTGTATTATTATATATGATATTTTGGTATTTGTATTATCATCATTATGTTATCCTATTATTACTATATAATATCATCAATATTTTTATTTCATTATTTTTATTATTGGTATTATCATATTATTATATTTTATTATTATTAATATTAATATCATTATATTATCATATAATATTTTATATTATTATAATTACCTGTATTATTATCATATTATTATATTTTATTATGATTTGTATTATAATTATGTTATGATATTAACATATGTCATCTAGTATTTTTATATTTTTATTATTACCTGCATTATTATTGTATTATTATATTTTATTATGATTTGTGTTATTATCATTATGTTATCATATTATTATCATATAATGTCATCTAATATTTTTATATTATTATATTCATATAGTGAAACCCACAGCCCAGTTCACAGCTTCCATCTCTCAGAGCCTGCCTATATAACAAATGCTGTGAAAACTCTCCTACATTATATAATTATAATGTATAAGTATAGTAGAATATAGATTTTATATATGTATATAGATACATATAACCATAGATATATATTTCTCTCCTGTCTCTGCTCCATAGCACTCCTGCTCTTGGCGGCCACAGTCCTTGTGGTCAGTGTCCCATGGGTCAGTCGCAAAGCCAAGACCCTCCTGTTGAGATTCCGTCAGGATCAGGCCTCTGAGGAGCAACTGATGAGGAAAGAGCAACCATGAAGTCCGCTTTGGGTAGGTGTCCTTTTGGATTTAATACAATTCAGAACCCCCTTCCTTTTCATGATAGGTCTGTGTGCCAGGTTTGGGTCCCATCTGTTGTAGGCAGGAGTCACAGGGGCCACCTTGGAGAATACATGCAAACATAGATGGAAACAAATATACATACATACAAAGACATTTTTGCTTTTCTTATACATATAGATATTTTAATTTTAATTTTTAGTTAACATTTTAGTATTAATCATTTAATGTAATAATTTGTTTTAATTTATTATTAAATTATATATATATATATATATATATATATATATATATATATATAATATGATATGATATTGTATTATATATAATTATATATGATGATATTATATCAATATAATTATAATGTATAATTAAAGTAGAATATAGATATAAAGAAAGATATAGGCATCCTTGAAGTGACTGGACTGACCTTGAAGGACCTGGGGGTGGTGACGGCCGACAGGGAGCTCTGGCGTGGGCTGGTCCATGAGGTCACGAAGAGTCGGAGACGACTGAACGAATGAACAACAAATAGATATATAGAATACAGACTATAGAATATACATGTAGATAGATTTTATATATGTATATATTATTAAATAATATATATATATATAAAGATATTGTATTATATGTAATTATATATGATGATATATCAATATAATTGTAATATATAATTATAGTAGAATATAGATATATAGAAAGATAGTGATATATTGAATATAGACTATAGAATATACATGTCAATAGATTTTATATATGTACTAGCTGCCCCTTGCCACTCGTTCCTGTGGCCCAGTCTGTATATATGTTCTTTGTGTGTGTGTATATGTGTGTTTGTGTGGTTATGTGGTTTTGCACATGTGTTGTAAGTAATTTTTGTTTTTTGGCTTTTTAAGTCTCTTCTACTGTGTTTTTCAGTGTTTTTATGAGTGATGGTCACTCGTTGGCCTGATAGGTGTATTGTGTCCAAATTTGGTGTCAATTCGTTCATTGGTTTTTGAGTTATGTTAATCCCACAAATGAACATTACATTTTTATTTATATAGACTAGCTGTCCCCTGCCACACGTTGCTGTGGCCCACATGGGGGTTCTGTGTGGGAGGTTGGCCCAATTCTATCGTTGGTGGGGTTCAGAATGCTCTGTGATTGTAGGTGAAGTATAAATCCCAGCAACTACAACTCCCAAATGTCAAGATCCTATTTTCCCCAAACTCCACCAGTGTTCACATTTGGGCATATTGAGTATTCGTGTAGAGTTTGGTCCAGATCCATCATTGTTTGAGTCCACAGTGCTCTCTGGATGTAGGTGAACTACAACTCCAAAACCAAAGGACACTGCCCACCAAACCCTTCCAGTATTCTGTTGGTCATGGGAGAACTATGTGCCAAGTTTGGTTCAATTCCATTGTTGGTGGGGTTCAGAATGCTCTTTGATTGTAGGTGAACTATAAATTCCAGCAACTACAACTCCCAAATGACAAAATCATTTTTTTAGTGGACATACATTGGGTTGTTAGGTGTTTTTTGTCCAAATTTGGTGTCAATTCGCTCAGTGGTTTTTGCGTTCTGTTAATCCTACAAACGAACATTACATTTTTATTTATATAAGATTATGTATGATGATATTATATCAATATAATTATAATATATAATTATAGTAAAATATAAATATATAGAAAGATATAGATGTATTGAATGTAAACTATAGAATATACATGTCAATAGATTTTATATATGTATATGAATACATATAACCATAGATAGGTATATATAGGTTAATTAGATACAAATACCGTATATACTTGATTATAAGCTGAGTTTTTCAGCCCTTTTTAGCCGGCAATGGAGCCTGGAAGCAAGGCTCTGAAGCCAGCCGGCCATGAAGGAGGAGGACAAGCGGCAGAGGCAGCACAGGGGCCTCCAGGCAAGGTTCCTATGCTGCCATGGCTACTGTTCCTGACAATCCTCCTACTCCTCTAACTGGCCATGGAGGAGGAAGAAGAGGAGAAACGGCAGAGGCCGCACAGGGGCAAAATTATTTGTGAGTGAGAACTCGTAGAGAGACAGGGTGATAGACTGACCTTCATACAAACTGTTCGGGGCCCCGCTTTCTCTGCGATCGCATCTCCTTCTATGAACTGGCAAGATCTTCTGGGGAGGCCCTCCTCTCGGTCCCACTACCGTCTCAAGCATGGTTGGTGGGAACGAGAGAGAGGGGCTTCTCAGTGGTGGCCCCCCACCTCTGGAACTCCCTTCCAAGGGAAATAAGACAGGTCCCATCCCTCCCTTTCGTAAGAGCTTGAAGACCTGGTGGTTTCAACAAGCCTTTGAAAATGGCCAGTTCTAACTCAGTCCTATACATTGCAGATACGGTCTTATTCTTCCTACCAGTTACCCAGATCATTTCCTCTAGTCGGCCCTGGAATGAACAGCCACAGACCTGTACCTAATATCATTGTTGCCTGCCATAGCATTACATTTAATTCCCCCCCCCCCAGAATTTTTCGGCTTGCACAAATCTTGGTCCGGCCTTTTAAATTTTTAAAATTGCCTTGAACAGGCAGGATTACTTTTAATATATGTGTGTTATGGTGACAATTTTTATGCATATTTTGTTTTGTTAATCTTATGGTTATGTTGTTTTTACTTTGTATGTTCTGTGTTTTTTACCTGGGAACCGCTCTGAGTCCTCTCGGGGAGATAGAGCGGTATATAAATAATGTTTTATTATTATTTATTTCATACAAGGGGAGGGGGTTTACTCCTAGGACTATCGTTGGTGGGGTTTAAAGGAGTCTTTACTAACCCATTCCCTCTCTCGCCACTTTCCATCCCAGCCTTTCCCAGGTTCCAGCCTCTCTTTCCCTTTTCAGTCCTATTCCTTTTCCCACTGCAGTTTCCCACTTTCCAGCCCCACTTTCCATCCCAACCTTTCCCAGTTTCCAGCCCCACTTTCCCACCTCAATCTTTCCCCTTTCCACACTTGCTCCCTTTCCACCCCAATCTGATCTACTTTTCCAACTACCCCTTTCCACCTCATTTTCCTACTTTTTCAAACACTCCTTCCCATTCCAACCTTTTCCTGTTTCCAGTCCTCCTTTGCCACCTCCTTCCCAAGTCAGTCTTTCCCACTTTTTCTCATTCATATACACACAGCATTTTTCCCAAAATGTATAATGTAGTTAAAATAAACTATGGTGTTTATTGGATTCCTATTGGTTTTGTTGTTGTTATATTTATTATTTTACTCTATTGTTATTGTTATTGTTACATTTATTATTTTACTCTATTTATTGTTATTATTATTACATTTATTATTTTACTCTTATTATTGTAATTATTACATTTGTTAGTTTACCCTATTTATTATTATTAGAAGGACAGTAAGCACATTTACATTGAAGAAGGTTAGAATAATGGTTTAATCAGAGTTGGACAGTCTTACCTTATATTACAGTTTTATGTAAATATTCAAAAACATTTACCCTACTGTTGCCTCAATTAATGTAATTTTATCGGTATAAATTTTTATTCTTGAAATTGACCAGTAGCTGCTGCATTTCCCACCCTCGGCTTATTCTCCAATAAGTTTTCCCAGTTTTTGTGGTAAAATTAGATGCCTTGGCTTATATTTGAGTCGGCTTATACTCAAGTATCTACAGTAACTATTTAGTTCTAATTTATTATAATATTTTATTTATTATTTTTATTAACAAACACACACACACACACATATAAAATATGTAATGAGATATATATGAATCATATATATGAATCATAGAGTTGGAAGAGACCTTATGGACCATCCAGTCCAACCCCATTCTGCCAAGAAGCAGGAAAAGCGCATTCAAAGCATTATTCAAAATATAATATTATAGATATAAAGAAAGATGTAGATAGGATAGAATATAGACTATAGAATATATGGATTTTATAGAGGTATATAGATACATACATATAGCTATAGATAAATATCTAGCTATAGATTATAGATAGAAATAGATATAGTATATTTATGTGCATCCCAATATAAATATAGAGATAGAGAGATACATATAACTATAGAGATATGTAGATTATATAGATATAGATAGATCATATAGGTAGTAGATGTATAGATATAGATTATTCATTCCTATAGAGAGAGAAAGAGAGGGAGAGGGAGGGATGGAGAGGGAGATACATATAGCTGTAGAGATAGATAGATAGATAGATAGATAGATAGATAGATAGATAGATAGATAGATAGATAGATTTTGCACCCAATACAAATATAATAACTAAATCTATGCCTTACTCCTTTGCTGAATTTCTGGCTCTCTTAGGCTGGATCTACACTGCCTTGCCATGCACTTTCTGAAGGAAAGCAAATTCAACTGAACTGGATTATAGATGAATCTGCATGCAGAACGGATCGGTCTCCGTCAGGTGCCGAAGAAGACCACCGAAGGACGCGAAATTCCCTTCAGATGACGGATTATAAACACAGAAACAGACCTGGGTGGGCTTTAAAGCCAAAGTCTCCAAGGAATGCCCTTTCTTTCCATAATCTGGAAAACTGGGAAAATGTGCTTGTCTAGACTTGCTTGGACCCAGAATCCCCCACTCTGAGCTGGAATGGGTAAGGGATGATGGGCGTTGTGGTCTGAGTCGCACACCTGGATAGAGCTTCTCTCTTGCAGCCTTGTTTCTCCTTATAGCGTCCTATTCTCATTGCAGATCCCATTGGGGGATCCCGTCAGGTCCCCAAACTTTGCCGCATTTAGTGTTCTGTTGGTTTTTTCCCATTCATGTCACCATTTGGATGACCAGATAAAGATCCATTTCCATCTTCCCCTCCATCTCCTTTGTCTTTATTTTACACCCATTTCTCAGTGCACTCTTTCACAACTTCTCTTCATTTATTCAGTTCGTCTTCTAACCACCCAACAAATCTAATATAATAAACATACCATTATTGCCGTTAAAATACAGTACATGTCATAGAGTCACATGTGGCTCGTACATGACATCATATCGTATCCCATATTTGTATCCCATCTTTCAATCCCATAGGGACATGATCATTATTACTGTATTTACTCAATTTGAATGCTCACCTTTTTTGACTAAATTACCTTCCTAAAATCAGGGTGAGCATTAGATTCGCATAATAGAATAGAATACTTTGGGGGGTGGGGTTCAAGATTTTAAAAATTGAGGTGCGCATTAGATTTGATGGCACATGAGACCCAAGTCAATATGGGTATTATAATTATATGACACTAGCCGCCCCCCTGCCACGCGTTGCTGTGGCCCAGTACAGCCCAAAAAAACCTACAACAAAGAAAGTGTTGGTTTCTAATATATGTAATTTCTTTATGCTTGTGGGTAAACAGTATTTCTTGCTGTTTCTTTGTCAGTGTTGATGTGGAGATTGTCTGGTTTGCCTACTCTGGAACATGCAACATATAATTGTCCTTCTTTAGGGGTTCCTTTCACATCTATGATACTATATCTGTGTGTGTGTGTGAATCATATCTATCTATATCTATGGCTGGATGGCTCTTTGTCAGGAGGGCTTTGATTACGTTTTCTTGCCCTGGTGAAGGGAGCAGGACTGGATGTTGGTCATGGGGGTTCTGTGTGGGAAGTTTGCCCCAATTCTGTCATCGGTGGGGTTAAGAACGCCGATTGCAGGTGAACTATAAATCCCAGTAACTACAACTCGCAAATGTCAAGGTCTATTTTCCCCAAACTCCATCTGTGTTCACATTTTGGCGTATTGAGTGTGCCAAGTTTGGTCCAGATCCATCATTGTTTGAGTCCACAGTGCTCTCTGGATGTAGGTGAACTACAACTCCCGAACTCAAGGTCAATGCCCACCAAACCCTTCCAGTATTTTCTGGTCATGGGAGTTCTGTGTGGCAAATTAGGTTCAAATCCATCACCGGTGGAGTTCAGAATGCTCTTTGATTATAGGTGAACTATAAATCCCAGCAACTACAACTCCCAAATGACAAAATCATAATTTTTTGAGTGATGGTCACTCCTTGTGTTGTGAGACGTTTTGTTGCCAAATTTGGTGTGATTTCGTTCATTGGTTCTTTTGTTTTTAAGGTACTCATTATGCACAGAGCATTTATATATATATAGATTGATAACCCAGGGGCAAAATTTCTATTCTACATAGTGTTTCTGCTTTATAAAGAAATACTACAACTGAGCTCTGCGAGTGCAGCATTTTCCCGAATGAAGCAGAGCGTGAGGACGGGGACATCCATAGGGAGATCAAGGTGCTTGTCTATAAAGCTATTGTCCTCCCAACCCTTCTATATGCCTGCTAAACGTGGACTGTCTACAGACGTCAAATGCAACTCCTTGAACGATTCCATCAGCGCTGCCTCCGGAAAATCCTGCAAATCTCTTGGGAAGACAAGCGGACAAACGTCAGCATGTTGGAAGAAGCAAAGACCACCAGCACTGAAGCAATGGTCCTCCGCCATCAACTCTGCTGGACTGGCCATGTTGTCCAGATGCCATACCACCATCTCCCAAAGCAGTTGCTCTACTCCGAACTTAAGAACGGAAAACGGAATGTTGGAGGACAGGAAAAGAGATTTAAAGATGGGCTCAAAGCCAACCTTAAAATCTCTGGCATAGACACTGAGAACTGGGAAGCCCTGGCCCTTGAGTGCTCCAGCTGGAGGTCAGCTGTGACCAGCAGTGCTGCAGAATTTGAAGAGGCACGAATGGAGGGTGAAAGAGAGAAACGTGCCAGGAGGAAGGCGCGCCAAGTCAACCCCAACCGATACCACCTTCCACTTCAGTGGTATCTTAAGCCTTTCTCCTCTGCAGATCGTGAGGGAGGGAAAGAGGGAATGTTTTTAAGGAGATTTTATTTATAGAAAGAAAACAAAATCCCTAAAAATTGGGGGACCATGTGTGGTGATTTTCCTAAAACTGAGGGTAAGGGGAACATGGGAAGGCCACCCAGATTGGCCAATGGTCCGGAAATTTTTGTTCATTCGGATGAAAGAACAAAACAGATTACCATATATACTCAAGTATAAGCTGAGCCGAATATAAGCTGAAGCACCTAATTTTACCACAAAAACTGAGAAAACGGATTGACTCGAGTATAAGCCAAGGGTGGGAAATGCAGCAGCTACAGGTAAATTGCAAAATGAAAATAGATACCAATTAAATTACATTAATTGAGGAATCAGTAGGTTATATATTTTTGAATATTTACAAAAATGGCAATTTACGATAAGACTGTCCAACTCTGATTAAATGATTATTTACCTTCTTCAGTGTAAATGTGCTTGCGTATCCTTCCAATATTAATAGAGAGTAACATAATAAATGTAATAACAATAATAAAAAGAGTAAAATAATGAATGTAGCAATAACAACAATTATACAGTAAAATAATAAATGTATAATAGAGTAAAATGATAAATGTAATAATAATAAATAGAATAAAATAATAAATGAAATAATAATAATAATAACAACAACAACAGAGTAAAATAATAAATAATCTTGACTCGAGTATAAGCCGAGGGGGACTTTTTCAGCCTAAAAAAAGAGCTGAAAAACTAGGCTTATACTCGAGTATATACAGTATTTGGAAAGGCCCCCGTTTTCAGAAGCCGCGCTCAAAAACAAAAATGGGGCCATACGAATGAAACAAACCGAAACAGATAGCAATTCTATACGAATGCACAAGACTAATTATTATCATATGACATAACCCAGGAACAAACATTGTGTTACATAGTGTTATCATCATCACAATATGACTATCGTTATAATATCAGCACTGAGTCCTCGTAGACTCCACACTGACGCTTGAAGCTCAAGTGTCGGCAGTGGCCAGGAGGGCCTTCACACAGTTAAAGCTTGTACGACCGTTCCTCAAAAAGCCTGACTTGGCCA
Source organism: Anolis sagrei ordinatus (assembly GCF_025583915.1). NCBI lineage: Eukaryota > Metazoa > Chordata > Lepidosauria > Squamata > Anolidae > Anolis > Anolis sagrei. The sequence continues at coordinate 48,514,706 of NW_026847771.1, forward strand.
TGGTGGTCCTTGCCTTAGTCATATCCAGAATGGACAACTGCAATGCATTCCATGTTGGGCTGCCTTTGAAGATGGCTTGGAAACTTCAACCAGTGTGCCTTTCATCTCAAGAACAGAGAAGCATCCCGAGCTCTGAAGATCACCTAGGAAGGAATCCCACTGGAGCACTGCAGCACACCCAAATACCTGGGAGTCACTCTGGACCGTGCTCTTACCTACAAGAAGCACTGCCTGAATATCAAGCAAAAAGTGGGTGCTAGAAACAATATCATACGAAAGCTGACTGGCACAACCTGGAGATCACAACCAGACACAGTGAAGACATCTGCCCTTGCGCTATGCTACTCTGCTGCTGAGTATGCATGCCCAGTGTGGAACACATCTCACCACGCTAAAACAGTGGATGTGGCTCTTAATGAGACATGCCGCATTATCACGGGGTGTCTGCGCCCTACACCACTGGAGAAATTATACTGCTTAGCCGGTATTGCACCACCTGACATCCGCCAGGAAGTAGCAGCCAATAGTGAAAGGACCAAGGCAGAGACATCTCCAGCTCATCCCCTATTTGGGTATCAGCCAGCACTCTCTGCTTCATTCGGAAAAATGCGCTTGCAGAGCTCAGGCGGTGTTGTACCAATGACTTAAATCTAGAAATAGTTTTCTAAGACCTACAGAGACACACGCTGGAACACCTCAGCAAGCGAGAGTCCAAAAGTGGCAGGCTCAAACCCAGAACCTCAATCAATGGCTGATACCAAATGAGAGACTCCGTCCTGGGCACACAGAAAACTGGGCGCTTTGGAAGGCGCTGAACAGACTGAGCTCTGGCACCACGAGATGCAGAGCCAACCTTCAGAAATGGGGCTACAACGTGGAATCCACGACATGTGAGTGTGGGGAAGAGCAAACCACTGACCACCTGCTGCAATGCAACCCGAGCCCTGCCACATGCACAAGGGAGGACCTTCTTGCAGCAACACCAGAAGCACTCCAAGTGGCTAGATACTGGTCAAAGGACATTTAATCAACTACCAAACTCACAAATTTTGTATTCTGTATTTTGTATTTTTGTATTTTGTCTGTTTGTTTGCTTTCTTCTGTTAGAAATGTAATATAATTGACTGGTTGCTGATGACTCGATAAATAAAATAACCAGTGCAAAGATCAGCAGCCAGGCTACTAACTGGGGCTAGCTATAGGGAGCACTTCACACCCCTAATAAAGCAGCTACACTGGCTGCCTATGAGTTTCCGGGCTCAATTCAAAGTGAAGGTTATTACCTACTAGCTTGGATCCTTGACATTGCCCATGTTATTTGAAAAAAAGTCAATTTTTTTACTTGTCTAAATGGTGAACTACAACTCACACCATGCTAGTTTAACCCCAAGAAACTCCACCAGTACTTTTAGTTGGGCAAGTTTGTTTTGGATGCATCATGGGTGGGGTTCAGTGTGATCTCTGGCTGTAGAGTAAACTACAACTCCTACCATGGTGGATCAGTCCCCTCAAACCCCTCCAGTAGGTTGAGTGAGTCAAGGGGATTCGGTGTGCCAAGTGTGGTCCAGGTCCATCATTAGTGGTGGTCACTGTTTCCCTGGTTGTTGGTGAACTACAACTCCCAGAAAGGAAGGTCAGTTCCCCACCACCCCTCCAGTAATCAAATTGGGCATATCAGGTCTGTGTGCCAAGTTTGGTCCAGATCCATCGTGTTTGGGTTCACAGTGCTCTCTGGATGTGGGTGAACTACAACTCCCCCAAATCAAGGTGTATTCCCCCCAATGCCATCTTTGGTGGAGTTCAGAATGCTTTTTGATTGCAGTTGTAGGTACATCCCAGTACCTATAGCTCCAAAATGTCCAGGCCAATTCCCCTCAAAACCCACCAGTTTTCAAATGTGGGCATATCGGATATGCATGCCAAGTTTGGTCCAGATCATTGTTTGGGTTCTTAGCGTGCTCTGTATGTAGGTGAACTACAACTCCTCGAATCCCTCCAAAGATCTCCAGTATTTTTGTGGATCGTGGGGGTTCTGTGTGCCAAGTTAGTTCCAGGTCCATTGTTGGAGTTCAGAGTGCAGTTCTTAGATTGCAGGGGAACTATACATCCCAGGACCTAGTAAAGGTAAAGGTAAAGGTTTTCCCCTGACATTAAGTCCAGTCATGTCCAACTCCATTTCTAAAAGCCAGCGTTGTCCATAGACACCTCTAAGGTCATGTGGCCGGCATGACTGCATGGAGCGCCGTTACCTTCCCGCCGGAGCGGTACCTATTGATCTACTCACATTTGCATGTTTTCGAAATGCTAGGTTGGCAGAAGCTAGGGCTGACAGCGGAAGCTCATGCTGCTCCCCGGAATCGAACTTGTGACCTTTCGATCAAAGCTCAGCAGCTCAGCGTTTAACCACTGCGCCACTGGGGGCTCCTGGTGTACAGTAAACATTCAGTTGCTGATCAATTCCTGTTTGCTGTGTGCTATAGGAAAGGGTTAAGGGAGAGGCAGTGGGTGGGATCATGCAAATTCCAAACCCATGGAGAGAGAAAGGAACCCTGGGATGTCCATTCTGGAGGAAAACCAGAACATCTAGGATGAAATTCTCCCCGAATGAAAGCCTTCACTTAGGTGGCGGGCAGGATGGTGTTTGTGGAGGACATTGGCTACATGTTTGTGTTTGTGGAGGACATTGGTTTGAGCTACATGTTCAAGTCTGATCTGGTCACGGTGGTCCACGCTCTGGTTACATCCCGAATAGATTACTGCAACATGCTCTACGTGGGGCTGCCTTTGAAGACGGTTCAGAAACTTCAGCTAGTCCAATGGGCGGCAACCAGATTACTAACTGAGGCAGCAGCCAGGGAGCATACAACCCCCCTGTTGTGCCAGATCCACTGGCTGCCAGTCCATCTTTGAGCCCAATTCAAAGTGCTGGTTTTGACCTATAAAGCTCTATACGGTTCTGGCCCCAGCTTACTTGTCCGAACGCATCCACCTCTCCCACCTCGTGATCTAAGATCATCCGAGGAGGCCTGCCCATCAACAGCGCAAATGCGTCTGGTGGGACGAGAGACAGGGCCTTCTCGGTGGTGGCCCCTCACCTATGGAACACACTCCCAAATGAGGTAAGATCTGCTCCCTCCCTCCTGGCTTTTAGAAAGAAATTAAAATCTATGATACTATATCTGTGTGTGTGTGTGTGAGAATCATATCTATCTATCTATATTTATGACTGGATGGCTCTTTGTCAGGAGGGCTCTGATTACATTTTCTTGCCCTGGTGAAGAGAGTTGGACTGGATGGCCTTAAGTATTTTCTGTTGGTCATGGGGGTTCTGTGTGGGAAATTTGCCCCATTTCTGTCGTTTGTGGGTTTCAGAATGCTCTTTAATTGTAGTGAACTATAAATCCCAGTAACTACAAATCCCAAATGTCAAGGTCTATTTCCTCCAAACTCCATCTGTGTTCCTATTTAGGCATATGGAATTTTGGGTCAAGTTTGGTCCAGATCCATCATTGTTTGAGTCCACAGTGCTCTCTGGATGTGGGTGAACTATAACTCCCAAACTCAAGGTCAATGCCCACCAAACCCAGTGTGTTCTGTTGGTCATGGAAGTCCTGTATGCCATGTTTGGTTCAATTCCATCATTGGTGGAGTTCAGAATGCTCTTTGATTGTAGCTGAACTATAAATCCCAGTAACTACAACTCCCAAATGTCAAGGTCTATTTCTCCCAAACTCCATCTGTGTTCATATTTGGGCATATGGAATATTTGTGCCAAGTTTGGTCCAGATCCATCATTGTTTGAGTCCACAGTGCTCTCTGGATGTAGGTGAACTACAACTCCCAAACTCAAGGTCAACACTCACCAAACCCTTCTAGTGTTTTCTGTTGGTCACGGGAGTCCTGTGTGCCAAGTTTGGTTCAATTCCATCATTGGTGGAGTTCAGAATGCTCTTTGTAGGTGAACTATAAATCCCAGCAACTAAAACTCCCAAATGTCAAGGTCTATTTCCCTTAAACTCCATCTGTGTTCATATTTGGGCATATGGAATATTCGTGCCAAGTTTGGTCCAGATCCATCATTGTTTGAGTCCACAGTGCTTTCTGGATGTGGGTGAACTATAATTCCCAAACTCAAGGTCAATGTCCACCAAACCTTTCCAGTTTTTTCTGTTGGTCATGGGAGCCCTGTGTGCTAAGTTTGGCCCAATTCCATCATTGGTGGAGTTCAGAATGCTCTTTGATTGTAGGTAAACTATAAATCCCAGCAACGACAATTCCCAAATGACAAAATCAATTTTTTTGAGTGGAGGACATAAATTGGACTGTTAGGTGTCTTGTGTCCAAATTTGGTGTCAATTCCCCCAGTGGTTTTTGAGTTCTGATGGTAGCACGAACTAACATTACATTTTTATTTATATAGATTATTGGGGATCCACAAAAAGCCTTTGCTTCAAAAAGGGCTATGTGGGGGGGGGGGGATGATGTTTATTTTACTTGTTATTGCTTTTGCGTTATTGTCTTTCCACTTTTTTATTTTTTGCATGTTTGCACTTTAAGTGCTTGTGAGCCACCCCAAGTCCCTCCAGGAGATGGTGGCGGGGTATAAATAACGTTTGTTTGTTTGTTTGTTTGTTTGTTTGTTTGTTTGTTTACAGTATTCATATTCTGCTCTTCTCACCCCAAAGGGGACTCAGGGTGGATCACAGAACACAACTAGATAAGATAAGGTAAAGGTTTTCCCCTTACATTAAGTCTAGTTGTGTCCAACTCTGGGACACTGGTGCTCATCTCCATTTCTAAGCCAAGGAGCTGACGTCCATAGCATTGTCCATAGTGCCGTTACCTTCCCACCAAAGCGGTACCTATTGATCTACTCACATTTGCATGTTTTTGAACTGCTAGGTTGGCAGAAGCTGGGCCTAACAGCAGGAGCTCACCCCACTCCCAGGATTCAAACTGTTGACCATTTGGTCAGCATGTTCAGCAGCTCAGTGGTTTAACCTAGAGAGGCAACCCAGAAGGGGTCCATAGGGACATCATCATCGTCATCATAATCACTTACTTTATTTGTATCCCATCTTTCTCCCCATAGGGACAATAATAAGAACAATAACAATAATAATAATGGGTTGTTGTAGGTTTTTTCGGGCTATATGGCCATGTTCTGGAGGCAATTTTTCTCCTGACGTTTCGCCTGCATCTATGGCAAGCATCCTCAGAGGTAGTGACCTCACTACCTCTGAGGATGCTTGCCATAGATGCAGGCGAAACGTCAGGAGAAAATGCCTCTAGAACATGGCCATATAGCCCGGAAAAACCTACAACAACCCAGTGATTCCGGCCATGAAAGCCTTCGACAATACAATAATAATAATAATAATTTATTTTTACCCCATCTTACTCTCCATAGGGACTCAGGGCAGCTTGCAATAACATTATTATTATTATTATTATCATCATCATTATTATTGTTATATGTCATTGTTATTGCTTTTTGCATTATTGTCTTCCCACTTTTTTGTATTTTTGCATGTTTGCACCTTAAGTGCTTGTGAGCCACCCCAAGTCCCTCCAGAAGATGGTTTATTTAGATACAGTATTGATTACATTGATAACAAAGGGGCAAAAATTGTGTTTTACATAGAGCTCCCCCCCCCTCCCCCGGTGGCGCAGCAGGTTAAACCTCTGAGCTGCTGAATTTGCTGACCAAAAGCTTGGCAGTTCAAATCCCGGGAGTGAGGTGAGCTCCCGCTGTTAGCCCCAGCTTCTGCAAACCTAGCAGTTCGAAAAAATGCAAATGTGAGAAAATCAATAGGTACCACTTCTGCGAGAAGGTAACGGTGCTCCATGCAGTCATGCCAGTGGCCACATGACCTTGGAGGTGTCTACGGACAACTCTGGCTCTTCAGCTCAGAAAAGGAGATGAGTCCCAGAGTCAGACAGGACTAGACTTAATGTTGATGGAAAACCTGGAAAACATAGTGTAATGCTTTATGAAGAAATATTCCAGCCGTTGCAGAAGATGTGCTTCTTTCCCTAAACTTTTGGATCTGATTGAGGCGGAAAGATAAACCCAAGGGCCCGAAATAGCTTGCTTAACATGAAAGGTTAACCTGGTAATCTCATTAGGGCACTAAAGAGCTTGCTGTAGGGAAGGCAGCAGTGAGGGTTGCAGGAGCTGGAGGCTCTCGTCCAGGAGCAACTCTTGCTGCAGATTTTGCAGGAAGAAGCACCCCAAACCTTCCATCCTTTGGGGGCTGTGTTTGCGAACAGGGGACGATGGCGGGGCAGCGGCGGAGAGCAGTCAGCCTGTCGTCCAACCTGAAAATCGGGGACTACCGGCGGTGCTGCTTGACGCCAGCCGAGGAAGAGCTGTACATCCCCTTCGCACAGGACAAGCTGGTCAAGCCCTGGCGCTCCCTGCACAACGTCTCCGGCGGGGCTCACACCGTGCGGCGCGGGCGCAGCAGCAACTTGAACCTCAACGTCGGCGGTCGGCGCTTCCAGATGTCGTACGCGGCGGCTGCCCGGCATCCGACAACCCGCCTGGGCCGCCTTGCTGTCGCAACGCAACCGTCGCAGCGGGCAGCCTTGTGCGACGACTACTCAGTACCGGAGAATGAGTTCTTCTTTGACCGCGACCCGGTGGTCTTCCTGTACGTCTTCCACTTCTATCGCAGCGGGGTGATGTGGGTGATGGAGGAACTGTGCCCATCCAACTTCGCGGAGGAGGTGGCCTACTGGGGGCTGCACATGAAGCACGCCCAGCGCTGCTGCCGCATCCTCTTCGAGGAGAAGCAAGATGAGCTGGCTGAGTACTTGAAGATCCAGCGCGAGCTGGAGGCCGAGCTGGAGCCTGTTGAGCGCGAGGAGCACTTTGAGGGCAAGTTCCTCGGTGAAATCCGGAAAGCAATCTGGAACCTGATTGAGAACCCATACTCGTCCATCCCAGCTAAGGTGATCGCCATCCTCTCCAGCTTCTTTGTGCTGATCTCCATCGTGGGCATGACGCTGAGCACGGTGGAGGAGATGCAGCACAAGGCCAGCAAGCGCTGCATGCAGCAGCTGGAGACAGTGTGCGCCATCTTCTTCACCCTGGAGTACCTCATGCGGCTGGTATCCACCTCCACCTTCCGGCAGTTCCTGCGGGCTGCCTTCAGCGCCATCGACCTGGTGGCCATCCTGCCCTTCTACGTCCAACTGCTCTTCGAGAACCTGGGTGAGGCCGAGGGCGACTACCACGAGGAGCTGCACAAGATGCGCAGCGTGGGCAAGCTGGGCAAGGTGCTCAAGCTCATCAAGCTCATGCGCATCTTCCGCATCCTCAAGCTGGCCCGCCATTCCACCGGCCTGCGGGCCTTCGGCTTCACCCTGCGCCAGTGCTACCAGCAGGTCTGCTGCCTCTTCCTCTTCATCGCCATGGGCGTCTTCACCTTCTCTGCCCTCATGCACTCCGTTGAGCACGACGTGCCCGGCACCAACTTCACCAGCATCCCCGACGCCTGGTGGTGGGCCGCCGTAAGTCCCACCCCTTCCAGCCCTTTAGTAGTAGTGGGATGATGATTATTATTATTACCAGTATATATGATAGTATTATTATATTATCACTAGCCGTCCCCTACCACGCGTTGCTGTGGCCCAGTCTGTGTATATGTGTTTTGTGTGTGTATATCAGTGGTTCTCAACCTTCCTAGTGCCGCGACCCCTTAGTACAGGTCCTTATGTTGTGGTGACCCCCAACCATAATGTTATTTTCGTTACCACTTCATAACTGTAATTTTGCTACTGTTATGAATTGTAATGTAAATATCTAATATGCAGGATGCATTTTCAGTCACTTGACCAAATTTGGCACAAGTACCCGATACGCCCAAAATTTGAATATTGGTGGGGTTGGGGGTGATTGATTTTGTCATTTTCTGGAATTGCTGGGATTTATAGTTCACCTTAATTCAAAAAGCCTTCTGAACTCCATCAATGATGGAATTGAATCAAACATGGCACACAGAATTCCCATGACCAAGAGAAAATATTGGGAAGGTCTGGTGGACATTGACCTTGAGTTTTTGGAGTTGTAGTTCACCTACATCCAGAGAACACTGTGGACTCAAGCAATGATGGATCTGGATCAAACTTGGCACAAATACTCAATGTGCCCAAATGTGAACACTGGTAGAGTTTGGAGAAAATAGACCTTGCCATTTGGGAGTTGTAGTTGTTGGGATTTATAGTTTGCCCACAATGAAATAGCATTCTGAACCCCACCAACGATAGAATTGGACCAAACTTTCCACACAGAAACCCCATGATGAACAGAAAATACTATGTTTTCTGATGGTCTTTGGTGACCCCTCTGACCCCTCCCGACCCCCAGGTTGAGAAACGCTGGTGTATATATATATATATGTGTGTGTGTGTGTGTGTTGTTGTTGTTGTTGTTCATTCGTTCAGTTGCTTCCGACTCTTTGTGACCTCCTGGGGACTCCCAGAGGTCAACTGGCCCACCCCTTTGCTTTATGCAGGTGTTGTCCAGCTTCTGTTAGCTATATTATTCTTATATTGATATTATTTGTTGTGAGGTCATTTAGCCCCCAAAGGACTGGAGTATATATGGTATTGCTATTACAATATTGTTATAATTATTATTACTATTCCTGGGTATGGGGACCCTCAGAGGTCAGCTGGTCCACCCCTGTGCTCCACACAGGTGCAGTCTGGTCGTTGAAGGCTGTTATGGTGATGATGATGATGATGATGATGATGTGTGGGAAAGGACCCCCAGAGGTCATCCGGCCCTAATGTTTCTCCTTTGGCCTCTTCTCCCCCTTTGCAGGTGAGCCTCTCAACGGTGGGCTATGGGGACACGGTGCCAGACACGCTGCTGGGCCGCATGGTGGCCTTTGGCTGCATCTCCTTCGGCATCATCCTCAACGGGATGCCCATCTCCATCCTCTACAACAAGTTCTCCGACTACTATGCCAAGCTCAAGTCCCACGAGGTGCAGGCCACGGGGTCCCTCAAGGCAGCCCGCCAGCTGCGCCTCAAGGAACGCGCCTGGAAGAAGTTTGCCGAGGCCTGCTGTGCTGAGTACAGCAACCATGAAGGGACTGGCCCCACGACACGAAGGCCGGAGCCCCCCCACCTCAGCCACCCTTTGCATCACCCCCCACCACCCCCCACCCCTGTCATCCGGCAACCGCCCCCCACCCCCCGCGCACCCCGCACCCCCATGGGCCGGCGGCTGGACTACCCGGTCCCACACCCGCACCATGAGTACCTGGACCATCACCCAGCCCACCTCACCCCGCTCTCCGGCCACCCCACCCCGCCCCCGCCCTACGTGTTCCCGCCACCCGCCCTCCAGAGGCACCGCTCCAGGAAGAGAGCCGAGGGGGGTGTCCTGCTCCACCACCACAAAGGGGCCAGCCTCTGAGGACCAAGGGACATCCCAAAGTGGCACCCATGGAAACCCAGCAGGAGGCCTGGGATATTATTATTCAGTCCCTATGGGGAGAAAGATGGGATACAAAGAAAGTCAGTAATAATAATCGTTATTTATTTCATGTCAGAAGCATTGCATAAGGATACAACTGATAAAAAATAGAAGGAGCACAAGTGGCTAAATAATTTTAACCAAAAACGGGCAACAGCGACCACATTCCCTGTAGCTTGAAACAGTTCTTCCTCTGTGCATGAGGCAGGGCGCTGTGGGCAGGCATACAGGTGTGGAGTTGTCTGCCCTGTTCCACAGTCACACAAGGTGGAGGATTCTTTTGATCATGCCATTTGGCCAGGTTGTCTTTTGATAATAATAGTAATTACACTATGGAACACAATGTTTCTTCCTGGGTTATCAATATCAAATAACAACAACAACAACAACAACAACAACAATAACAACCTTACTGGGATCTGCACGCATTATTTGCCGATACATCACACAGCCCTAGACACTTGGGAAGGGTCCAATGTGTGATCCAATACACCGGCCAGCAGAGTGATCTTGTCTGCTGTGGACTCACCTTGTTGTGTTTCAAATTATTATTATTATTATTATTATTATTATTATTATTATTATTATATCCCTATGAGAAGAAAGATGGGATACAAATAATGTGCATTGTTGTTGTTGTTGTTGTTGTTATTATATGACATTGATCAGCCAGAGAGGAGAGACATTCCAAAGGGAGACCTGTGACACTATTATGAAGTCCCTATTGTTGTTGTTGTTGTTGTTGTTGTTAGATACACAACAGGATTAGTCCACAGCAAACAAGATCACTATGCTGGCTGTTGTATTCTATCCCACATCAGACACTTCCCAAGTGTCTAGGACTGTGTGATGTATCGGTGAATAATGCATGCAGATCCCAGTAGGGTGGACTCTTGCAGGTGGCAATTTTATCAGCGCCAATTGTGTTTAAGTGCAGACCAAGGTCTTGAGGCACTGCACCCAGTGTGCTGATCACTACTGGGACGTGTTCATTTTCCATAACTTTTTCCGGCTTGTGATCCCACCAGTTCTTTGTTGCAGACAGATAGTATTTGTGGCACAAGTTCCAATGGATCACCTGAGCAACGGTGTTGTGCCTTTGCTGGTTGTCCGTACAGGTGGTCCCAGTGGTCATTGGAACACTGGGTGCCGTGCCAAAAGATCTCAGCCGGCATTTGGAAACAATAAACATTGACAAAACCATAATCTGTCAGCTGGAAAAGGCCACCTGACTTGGATCTGCATGCATCATTTGAAAATACATCACACAGTCCTAGACGCTTGGGAAGTGTTTGACTTGTGATTTTGTGATACGAAGTCCAGCATATAGATCTCGTTTGCTGTGGCATGCTGTGGTTTTGTGTCAGTAAAATAAAATAAAATAATATAATAATAATATATTATTATTATTTTATTGACACAAAACCACAGCATGTCACAGCAAACAAGATATTATTATTATTATTATCATCATTATTATCATAAATAATAGTAATAATCATAGAATCATAGAATCAAAGAGTTGGAAGAGACCTCATGGGCCATCCAGTCCAACCCCCTGCCAAGAAGCAGGAATATTGCATTCAAATCACCCCTGACAGATGGCCATCCAGCCACTGTTTAAAAGCTTCCAAAGAAGGAGCCACCACCACACTCCGGGGCAGAGAGTTCCACTGCTGAACGGCTCTCACAGTCAGGAAGTTCTTCCTCAATGTATTGTTGAAGGCTCTCATGGCTGGAATCACTGGGTTGTTGTCCTAGTCTCCAGGGAAGCAGAAAACAAGCTTGCTCCCTTCTCCCTGTGTCTTCCTCTCACATATTTATACATGGCTATCATATCTCCTCTCAGCCTTCTCTTCTTCAGGCTAAACATGCCCAGCTCCTTAAGCCGCTCCTCATAGGGCTTGTTCTCCAGACCCTTGATGTTAGTCGCCCTCCTCTGGACACATTCCAGCTTGTCAATATCTCTCTTGAATTGTGGTGCCCAGAATTGGACACAATATTCCAGGTGTGGTCTGACCAAGGCAGAATAGAGGGGTAGCATGACTTCCCTGGATCTAGACTATTTATTCAGAGAGGCCAAAATCCCATTGGCTTTTCCCCCACCGCATCACATTGTTGGCTCATGTTTAACTTGTTGTCCACGAGGACTCCAAGATCTTTTTCACACGTACTGCTCATGAGCCAGGCGTCCCCCATTCTCTATCTTTGCATTTAGTTTTTTTCTGCCTAAGTGGAGTATCTTGCATTTGTCACTGTTGAACTTCATTTTGTTAGTTTTGGCCCATCTCTCTAATCTGTCAAGATTGTTTTGAATCCTGCTCCTGTCCTCTGGAGTATTGGCTATCCCTCCCAATTTGGTGTCGTCTGCAAACTTGATGATCCTGCCTTCTAACCCTTCATCCAAGTCATTAATAAAGATGTTGAACAGGACCGGGCCCAGGACGGAACCCTGCGGCACTCCGCTCGTCACTTCTTTCCAGGATGAAGAGGAAGCATTGGTGAGCACCCTCTGGGTTCGTCCATTTAACCAATTACTGATCCACCTAATCGTAGTTTTGCCTAGCCAAATTTATTTTTGTGTGCCAGAAGGTCATGGGGGACCTTGTCGAAGGCCTTACTGAAATCCAGGTACGCCACATCCACGGCATTCCCCGCATCTACCCAGCTTGTAACTCTATCGAAAAAAGAGATCAGATTAGTCTGGCATGACTTGTTTTTGATAAATCCGTGTTGACTATTAGCAATGACCGCATTTGTTTCTAAGTGTTTGCAGACCACTTCCTTAACAATCTTTTCCAGAATCTTGCCTGGTATCGACGTGAGGCTGACCGGACGGTAGTTGTTTGGGTCATCCTTTTTTCCCTTCTTGAAGATTGGGACCACATTGGCCCTCCTCCAGTCTGCTGGAACTTCTCCCGTTCTCCAAGAACTCTCAAAGATGATTGCCAATGGTTCCAAAATGACTTCCGCTAGTTCCTTCAATACTCTTGGGTGTAGTTGATCTGGCCCTGGGGACGAATATGGGATAAAAATAACGATTAGGCCTTATATGGTCTGGGGCCGGTGTACCTGAGGGCCCGCTTATCCCCCTACCAACCCCAGAGATTACTTCGGTCCGAAGACCAAAATTTGTTTGAAGTCCCCAACATCCGGACTTATCATCTGTCCTCTACTACGCAAAGAGCCTTCTCGATCGTGGCCCCTTATTTATGGAAGGCCTTGCCAGTTGAAACCTGATCTATCCGAGACCTACTTGCTTTTCGGAAAGCCTGTAAAACCTTTCTCTTCCGACAAGCTTTCGATGGGTGAATAACTCAGGACTATGTCTGTTCTTGTTTTTATTGTATTTTAAAGTTAATTGTATTGTTTTAATCTACTGCTGTAAACCGCTCCGAGCCAAATTGGGAGTAGTCAATTCAATTCAAGTCAAATAAATAAATAAATAAATAAATAATTATTGCCTTATGGCAGTGTTTCTCAACCTGGGGGTCGGGACCCCTGTTGAGGTCATAAGGGCTTTTCAGAGGGGTCACCAAAGACGTATAAGTAAACATATATTTCTGATGGTCATAGGAAACGGTTTGGCAGAGAAGGCTGGAGATCTCTCTGCCTGTCCATCTCTTCTTTTTTTGGAAACAGACGATGACTCCTCCCACCTACATCCAGAGAGCCCTGTGGACTCAAACAATGATGGATCTGGACCAAACTTGGCACAAATACTCAATATGCCCAAATGTGAACACTGGTGGAGTTTAGGGAAAATAAACCTATACATTGGGAGTTGTAGTTGCTGGGATTTATAGTTCACCTACAATCAAAGAGCATTCTGAACCCCACCAATGATAGAATTGGGCCAAACTTCCCACACAGAACCCCCATGCATTGAAGGGACTTGCTGGTACGAACCTCCCTTCAGCCTCACATGCTCTCCCTCACCCATGCATGTGTACTACACTGCTATGCTCTCCCCTCCCCACTTGGAGTCTCAGAAACAACCTTCCCCTTGGCTGAGAGGCCGGCCAGTCACACCAGAGGAGGTTTTGGTGGGACATGCGTTCCACACTGGGCATGCATACTCAGCAGCAGAGTAGCATAGCGCAAGGGCAGATGTCTTCACTGTGTCTGGTTGTGATCCCCAGGTTGTGCCAGTCAGCTTTCGTATGATATTGTTTCTAGCATCCACTTTTTGCTTGATATTCAGAGAGTGCTTCTTGTAGGTCAGAGCACAGTCCAGAGTGACTCCCAGGTATTTGGGTGCGCTGCAATGCTCCAGTGGGATTCCTTCCCAGGTGATCTTCAGAGTTCGGGATGCTTGTCTGTTCTTAAGGTGAAAGGCACATGTCTGTGTTTTGGAATAGGGATCAGCTGGTTTTCCCTGTAGTAGGCGGTAAGGGCAGCTAGACCTTCGGAGAGCTTCTGTTCCACCATCTCAAAGCTCCCTGCTTTAGCGGTGATGACACGATCATCAGCATAGATGAAACTCTCTGGCCCTTCTGGAAGTGGCTGGTCATTTGTGTAGATGTTGAACATGGATGGAGCAAGCACGCTCCCCTTAGGCAGGCCGTTCTTCTGTTTCCGCCATCTGCTTCTCTGGCCCTGAAACTCAACAAAAAAGCTCCTGTTTTGTAGCAGGTTTCCTATAAGGTGGATGAGGTAGTATTGTGATATTATACATTTTTCTCAGGAGGAGGAGGTGGTTTACAGTATCATAAGCCGCTGACAGGTCTATGAAGACAGCTTCTGTGATCTGCTGCCTTTCAAAGCCATCTTCTATGTGCTGAGTCAGGTTCAGCACTTGCGATGTGCAACAATATTTTCGAATGATGCATGCAGATCCAAGTAAGGTGGCCTTTTACAGTTGACAGATCATGATTTTGCCCATGTGTATTGTTTCCAAATGCCAGCTGAGATCTTTTGCACGGCACCCAGTGTGCCGATTATAACTGGGACCACTGGTTTATGCCAGAGCCTTTGCAGTTTGATATTAAGGTCCTGATAACTGCAGGTTTTTTTCTGTTTTCATCAATTCAACTATCACCTGGTAAGGTGACATCAATAATCTAAACTTTTTTCTTTTCTACAATCGTGATGTCTGGTGTATTATGTTCCAAAACTTTGTCAGTCTGGATTTGAAAGTCTCACAATATTTTTGCGTGTTCATTTTCCACAACCTTTGCAGGTTTATGATCCCACCGGTTCTTGACTACTGGCAGGTGGTAATTGTGACATAAGTTCCAATAAATCATTTGAGCCACAGCGTTGTACATTTGTTTGTAGTCTGTCTGTGCGATTTTCTTGCAATCCTCCTCCTCCTCCTCCTTATATAACACTAGCTGTGCCCTGCCACGCATTGCTGTGGCCTATAGTAAGAATTTTTGAAGTAGAGGTAGGTATCTGGACTATTATGAAAGAGAGGTACATACCTATTCCTTGTCCCCTTTTTCTTTCCCTTCTGCTTTCTCTCCTTTCTTCCTTCTCTACATCTTTCTTTCATTTCTTCCTTCACTCTTTGGTCCCATCCTTCCTTCTCTTTTTTTTTTTCCCTCCCCCTTTCTTCTTTTTTTTAGTTCCTTTATATCATTCATCTTTAACGTCTTTTGCTGAATTTACCTCATTTTCTTCCTTTTATTTATCTTCTGGTCTTGCAAAAACCTCTTATAGTGCTGAGGTGACGGGGTTGTCCATTATATGGATGTTGCCAATATTATTCTCCAGTGGGGCATAACCAGATTGCCAACTGACTACATATTGCCTGTATGAGTGCCGTAGGGTGCATCCAGACAGCACCTAATGTGCATGTCCTCTCACATTTTCCCCTGGGGCATCCAGACAACATCTCTGGGAAAATTTATTTATTTATTATTTACTGCTTTTTTATTCCGCCCTTCTCACCCTGCAGGGGACTCAGGGCAGATTACAGTATGTACACATATATGGCAAACATTCAATGCCAATTTGACATACAAACATATACAGACATACACAGAGGCTATTTAACTTTTTTCTGGCCACCAGGGGAGCTGTCGCTTTCATCGTCCATCTGCGACGCTGATGAAGCACTTCCGCATTCCCCGCATGCTTCCCCACTGGAATGCTTTGCTGGAGTCTTCTTTATGGCCTCATAAATCAGTTAATTTAGCCTCCCCACACTTTAAGGCGGTACCTTATTTTCCTACTTGACAAATGCAACTGTCTTTCAGGTTGCAAAGGTCGACAACAGGCTACACACAATTGGTTGGAAACCCACTCCAACCCGGACTGGCTTCGAACTCATGACCTTTTGGTCAGAGTGATCTTAATGCAGCTGACACTCAGCCAGCTGCGCCACAATCCCGGTGCTTATATCTCCTTGCCATACATATATGTGTGTGTGCGTGTGTCTACACTGCCATATAATCCAGTCCTAAGTAGATAATCTGGATTTAACATGGCAGTGTGGAAGGGTTTACTTTGGGTGCATCTACACTGTAGATTTAATAAAGGAGGATGAAACTGGTGAGGGGAGGAGAAAAAAAAGGAAAGAATTGAGGGAGGGAGGGAAGGAGAAGGAAGGGAAGTAAAGAAAGGGAGGGAGGGAAGGAAGAAGGGAGAGAAGGAGGGGGTTGGACTGGATGGCCTTTAGGGTTCCCTTCCAACTGGTTGTGAGGGTTTTAATTGTGTCTTCCTTTACTGCCAAATAAGGTTGGGATGGATGGTCTTTGAGACTCCTTTCCAAGCTCCTTTCCAAGGTCACAACAACGTCTGTTATAGAATTCCAATACGCTGATGATAACGTAGTCTGTGCTCATTCAGAGGAAGACCTATAAGCCACTCTAAACACCTTTGCAGAAGCATATGAGAAGCTTGGCCTCTCACAGAACATCGAGAAAAGAAAAGTGCTCTTCCAGCAGGCACCAGCCAATCCCTCTCCAATGCCAGAAATATTATTATTATTATTATTATTATTATTATTATTAACTTTATTTGTACCCCGCTAGCATCTCCCGAAGGACTCGATGCGGCTTACAAAGGCCAAGACCCTCAATAAAACAATAACATAGCAATACACACAACTCATAAGCAAACCAAAACAATTAAAGCAATACACCTTAATGGTGTAACATTAGAATATGTGGACCATTTCCGCTCCCTTAGCAGCCACCTCTCCACAAAAGTCAACATTGACACTGAAATATAACTTTGCCTGAGCTCTGCGAGTGCAGCTTTTTTCCGAATGAAGCAGAGAGTATTTGAGGACCGGGACATCCATAGGGATGCCAAGGTGCTTGTTTATAAAGCCATTCCCCTCCCAACCCTGTTCTATGCCTGCAAAACGTGGACTGTCTACAGATGTCATACTCAACTCCTGCAACAATTCCATCAGCATTGCCTCAAAAAAAATCCTGCAAATCATTTGGGAAGACAGGCAGACAAATGTCAGCATGCTGGAAGAAGAAGCAAAGACCACCATCAACTCTGCTGGACTGAAGGCCACGTTCGAATGCCTAATGATCACAGTCTCCTAAAGCAGTGACTGTACTCTCAACTCAAAAATGGGAAATGTACCGTTGGTGGACGAAAAAATAGATTTAAAGATGGGCGGAAAGCCAACCTTAAAAACTGCGGCAAAGACACTGAGAGAGAACTGGGAAGCCCTGGCCCGTGAGCGCTCCAACAGGAGGTCAGCTGTGACCAGCAGTGCTGCAGAATACGAAGAGGCACAAATGGAGGGTGAAAGAAAGAAACGTGCCAAGGGGAAGGCGCGTCAAGCCAACCCCAACCAGGACCGCCTTCCACCTGGAAACTGATCTTCTCACTGCGGGAGAACATGTGGATCTATGGACCCACTGCCAGGACACAGCACTTGGAGGATCATCATCTTCAAGCTACAAGGGATTGCCGAAGTAAGTAAATACATGGATATGGACTGATTGTATTTTATTGTCCTCATTTGAAGCTGAGAAAGTGTGACCTACCGAAAAGGCCAGCAGGGATTCGAGCAAAAATGCCATTGGACAAGTAAAACAAACTCAATTATTTCAATGCTTTTAATGAATATTTCACACAATACACAGCAATGCCATTATTTACATACTGGACGTGTGTAAATCCAGACCTGTCCAGTAGGTGACACACAAGCCATTGCAACTAATCCTGCATTCAAACCCCAATATTTTTTTAAAAGGCAGATCTATTTACAAGGAGATGCTGTACATTAAATTCATTGGGTTGGATTTTTATATATATATATATATATATATATATATATATATATATATATATACATACACACATATATATATATATATTGAATTTTGCTATACACACATATATATATACATATATATATATATACACACATACACATACATACACACACACACACACAAACATAGATATATAAATACACACATTTATAAATATTGTAATTGCTTTGGATACACTGTACAATATGGTACATGCTGAAGAGAAATGGGTTGGGATGGAAAGAAGGTGTATATATATATATATATACACACACACACACACACACACACACACACATGGATGGCATGGGCCAACTTTGGCCCTCTCTCTCTCTCTCTCTCATTCTCTCTCTCTATATATATAAATTTTCAGTGATTGGTTGGGGGGGTGTGCTAAAATATTGTTTGCTTAAACTTGAACATTACCTAGGGCCGGCTCTGGAGAAGATGGGAGTAGCTATATCTGTATCTATGGCTAGATGGCCATCTGTTGGGAGGGATCAGATTGTGCCTTCTTGCTTGACATGAATAGGATGGCCTTTTGGAGGGGGGTCCCTTCTGACTCATAGAGATGATGGATAGCTATATCTGTATATGGCTGGATGGCCATCTGTCAGGAGGGATCCTCTGTACTACCTTCTGACTGCCACCTGCCTTTCTCCATTAATGCCTATCGCAGTGGAGGGGCTGGGGGGGTGCCCTCAGCGGCACCCGCAGCTGGCGGCCACCATGTCGGGGAACTGCTTTAGGACGACATTGTCACGGTCGCCTCCGTCAAAGTAGAGGAGGTTGATGGGGAGGAGGGCGTCTGGGACGCAGCAGGGGGCGGGGGGCGCACGAGGGCCGGGGGGACGCAGGGCGCGGGCAATGGAGCGCAGGACGGCATGGTTGGAGGGGCGCAGGCCAGCCCCCAGCGGGAAGGGGCAACCCCCCCGGCACTGGTAGGCCCCCACCCCACGTGGGGAGATCACCCACCCTCCCCAGCCCAGATCCTCCACCTCCACCACCAGTGGGAGCCGGCGGCATGGGCCCGGCGCAGGGGAAGAGTCCGACTCCTCCTCTGCCCACACCGACACTTCTGCCGAGCGGGACCCCCGGATGCGGTTCAGGGACGGAGCCGGAAGGGGCCACGCCACATCTGTGGAGAGAGAGAGAGAGAGAGAAAATGTGGTCAGCACACTCTGCACAGGCTCAGAGGCACAGATGGGATTGCACAGTCCAAGGCTTCCCTGGCACCAGAGACATGCAATAAGTATATGCACTCTGGACATGCTCAGAGGCACGACTGGGATAGAATAGTAAAAGGCTTTCCTGGCATTGGGATCATATAATATGTAAAGCAGTGTTTCGCAACCTGGGGGTCGGGACCCCTGAGGGGGTTGTGAGAGGGTGTCAAAGGGGTCGCCAAAGACCATCAGAAAACATCGTATTTTCTGTTGATCATTGGGATTCTGTGTGGGAAGTTTGACCCAATTCTATTGTTGGTCAAGTTCAGAATGCTCCTTGATTGTAGGTGAACTATAAATCCCAACAACTACAACTCCCAAATGTCAAGATTCTATTTTCTCCAGACTCCACCAGTGTTCACACTTGGGCATATGGAGTATTCGTGCTAACTTTGGTCCAGAACCATCGTTGCATGAATTCACAGCACTCCTCTGGATATAGGTGAACTACAACTCCCAAACTCAAGGTCAATGCCCACAAAACCCTTCCAGTGTTTTCTGTTGTTCATGGGAGTTCTGTGCGCCAAGTTCGGTTTAAATCCATTGCTAGTGGACTTCAGAATGCTCTTTGATTATAGGTGAACTATAAATCCCAGCAATTACAACTCCCAAATTACAAAATCAATCCTCCCCCCCCCCAACCCCACTAGCATTCACATTTGGGCATATTGGGTATTTGTGCTCAATTTAGTCCAGTGAATGAAAATCCATCCTGCATATCGGATATTTACATTACGATTTATAACAGTAGTAAAATGACAGGTATCAAGTAGCAACAAAAACAATATTATGGTTGGGGGTCACCACAACATATGGAACTGCATTAAGGGGTCATGGCATTAGCAAGGTTGAGAACCACTGATGTAAAGGCACTCTACACATGCTCCAAGGCACTGCTGGAAGGGAATAGTCAAAGACATCCTGGCATCTGAATCATCTAATATGTAAATGCACTCTGGACATGCTCAGAGGCATGGCTAGAAGGGAATAGTCATGCACTGAATGGGTCCTTGCACTCTGGATATGCTCAGAGGCATTGCAGGGAGGGAATAGCCATGCACTAAATGGGTCAATGCACTCTGGGCATGATTAAAGGCATGGCTAGAGGGAATAGTCATGCACTGAATGGGTCCTTGCACTCTGGATATGCTCAGAGGCATTGCAGGGAGGGAATAGCCATGCACTAAATGGGTCAATGCACTCTGGGCATGATTAAAGGCATGGCTAGAAGGGAATAGTCATGCACTAAATGGGTCCTTGCACTCTGGATATGCTCAGAGGCATTGCAGGGAGGGAATAGCCATGCACTAAATGGGTCAATGCACTCTGGGCATGATTAAAGGCATGGCTAGAGGGAATAGTCATGCACTGAATGGGTCCTTGCACTCTGGATATGCTCAGAGGCATCGCAGGGAGGGAATAGCCATGCACTAAATGGGTCAATGCACTCTGGGCATGATTAAAGGCATGGCTAGAGGGAATAGTCATGCACTGAATGGGTCCTTGCACTCTGGATATGCTCAGAGGCATCGCAGGGAGGGAATAGCCATGCACTAAATGGGTCAATGCACTCTGGACATGCTCAGAGGCATGGCTAGAAGGGAATAGTCATGCACTAAATGGGTCCTTGCACTCTGGATATGCTCAGAGGCATTGCAGGGAGGGAATAGCCATGCACTAAATGGATCAATGCACTCTGGGAATGATTAAAGGCATGGCTAGAAGGGAATAGTCATGCACTGAATGGGTCCTTGCGCTCTGGATATGCTCAGAGGCATTGCAGGGCTGGAATAGCCATGCACTAAATGGGTCAATGCACTCTGGATATGCTCAGAGGCATTGCAGGGCTGGAATAGCCATGCACTAAATGGGTCAATGCACTCTGGACATGCTCAGAGGCATGGCTAGAAGGGAATAGTCATGCACTGAATGGGTCCTTGCACTCTGGATATGCTCAGAGGCATTGCAGGGAGGGAATAGCCATGCACTAAATGGGTCAATGCACTCTGGATATGCTCAGAGGCATTGCAGGGAGGGAATAGCCATGCACTAAATGGGTCAATGCACTCTGGGAATGCTCAGAGGCATTGCAGGGCCTGGATTGCCATATACAGAATGGGTCAATGTGCTCTGGGCATGCTCAGATGATTGCTGGAATACAGTAGTCATATATGGAATGGATCAATGGACTCTGGGCATGCTCAGAGGTTGGGCTGGAAGGGAACAGTCCTGCACTGAATGGGCCTGACCCTTTGACCCCTATGCTGACCACTCACCCCTGGAGACCCTGCTGGGGAGCGGGGCGGCGGGGCTGTCGTCCTGGGCGAAGAGGACCAACATGGGCTTCCTGCTGGAGTGGTGGTCTCGCCCGGAAGCAAAACGGACGGCGGGGTCAAGGCCAAGATCAGAGCCAAGGTCTGGCAGCCCGCCCACGGTCACCACCAGGCCCAGGCCGTTGTCCTCCTCCGACGCCAAGTCATGCACCTACGAGACAAAGAAAACCGCTCCAAAGGTTAGGAAGTCCCACGGCAAGAGGAGGAGATGGAGCCAGCGAGCACGCCCGCGAGATGGCCCCCCCGAGAAAGAGGGCCATTCACTCACCGCTTGAGTCACGGAGAAGACCTCCCATCCGGATCCCAGTAAGGAGAGGAGGCGGGAGCAGAGCAGCTTCTTCCCAGAAGGGGAGCCCGTGCCCGCCAGGTCCAGCACCTGGTACACACTCACCTGCAATAATCATAGGAATAGTAGTAGTTGTAATAATAATAATAATAATGATATGAGGATTTAAAGACCGAACTGCAAAGACTCTGGCACAAACCAGTCAATGTGGTCCCAGTGGTGATCGGCACACTGGGTGCAGTGCCTAAAGACCTTGGCCTGCACTTAAACACAATCGGCAGTGACAAAATTACCATCTGCCAGCTGCAGAAGACCACCTTACTGGGATCTGCACACATTATATCACACAATTCTAGACACTTGGGAAGGGTCCGACATGTGATCCAATACAACAGCCAGCAGAGTGATCTTGTCTGCTGTGGACTCATCTTGTTGTATTTATAATAATAATAATAATAATAATAATAATAATAATAATAATAATAAAGATCGAACTGCAAAGACTCTGGCACAAGCCAGTAAAGGTGGTCCCAGTGG
This sequence comes from Anolis sagrei ordinatus, assembly GCF_025583915.1. Lineage (NCBI taxonomy): Eukaryota > Metazoa > Chordata > Lepidosauria > Squamata > Anolidae > Anolis > Anolis sagrei. The sequence continues at coordinate 48,536,809 of NW_026847771.1, forward strand.
TGATCAGCACACTGGGTACAGTGCCTAAAGACCTTGGCCTGCACTTAAACACAATCGGCGCTGACAAAACTACCATCTGCCAGCTGCAGAAGGCCACCTTACTGGGATCTGCACGCATTATTCGCCGATACATCACACAGTCCTAGACACTTGGGAAGTGTCCGACGTGTGATCCAATACAACAGCCAGCAGAGTTATCTTGTTTGCTGTGGACTCATCTTGTTGTATTTTTAATAATAATAATAATAATAATAATAATAATAATAATAATAATAATAAAATAATAATAGCCCGTAAAGGTGGTCCCAGTGGTGATCGGCACACTGGGTGCAGTGCCTAAAGACCTTGGCCTGCACTTAACAACATTCGGTGCTGACAAAATTACCATCTGCCAGCTGCAAAAGGCCACCTTACTGGGATCTGCACGCATTATTCGCCGATACATCACACTTGGGAAGTGTCCGACATGTGATCCAATACAACAGCCAGCAGAGTGATCTTGTCTGCTGTGGACTCATCTTGTTGTGTTTCTAATAATAATAATAATAATAATAATAATAATATATTATTAACTGCAAAGACTCTGGTGCAAGCCAGTCAAGGTGGTCCCAATGGTGATCGGCACACTGGGTGCAGTGCCTAAAGACCTTGGCCTGCACTTAAGCACAATCGCTGCTGACAAAATTACCATCTGCCAGCTGCAGAAGGCCACCTTACTGGGATCTGCACGCATTATTTGCCGATACATCACACAGTCCTAGACACTTGGGAAGTGTCCAACATGTGATCCAATACAACAGCCAGCAGAGTGATCTTGTCTGCTGTGGACTCATCTTGTTGTGTTTCTAATAATAATAATAATAATAATAATAATAATAATAAATTGAACTGCAAAGACCCTGGCACAAGCCAGTAAAGGTGGTCCCAGTGATGATCAGCACACTGGGTACAGTGCCTAAAGACCTTGGCCTGCACTTAAGCACAATCGGCGCTGATAAAATTACCATCTGCCAGCTGCAGAAGGCCGCCTTACTGAGATCTGCACGCATTATTCGCCAATACATCACACTTGGAAATGTCCGACGTGTGATCCAATACAACAGCCAGCATAGTGATCTTGTCTGCTGTGGACTCATCTTGTTGTATTTCTAATAATAATAATAATAATAATAATAATAATAATAATAATAATAATCACAGTCCTAGATGCTTGGGAAGTGTTTGACTTGTGATTTTGTGATACGAAATAGATCTCGTTTGCTGTGACATACTGTGCTTTTGTGTCAATAATAATAATAATAATAATAATAATAATAATAATAATAATAATGTATTGATTACCCGCTTCTCCTTTTGACTCAAGGCAAGGCACAACGTAATGAAAATACACCTAAATGCAAGCATATAATAATAGAAGAGGTGGGGTCCCCAAAGGCTATCCAGCCTGACCCCAAAAATGAGGGCACCACTGAATCCCTCCAGAAAGTGATAACAGTGCCTCTGAGCATAATACTGATGTTCACTGACCTGGCAGAAGTGCTGCCTCCGAGGCCCGTCCAGGGTCTGTGGACGGAGCTTGAAGAGGTGAAGCTCGGCGGTCAAGATCCGTTCCTGCTTGGCCTCACGGGACAGGCGGAAGAGGAGCTGCCCCTGGGCGCCACTGTGGTCTGCGTGCAAGGGAAGCCAATGACCCCTTCACAACAGCCCTGCCAGGCGGGGCACATATGCAAAGGCTCCTTAGGGGGAAAGGTAGCCAAAGAGGGGAGCGCCCCGCTGACCAATGGGCTCAAGTCACACTCTCTCAGCCTCAGAGGAAGGCCAAGAAGGGGATCTTGCCCCAAGGGAAACCTTAACGAGTCCCAACAACAACAAAAAGCCCGTTTTGCCAATGGTGGAACACACCATCCAATCCCTCCCAAAAGATGGCCATCCAGCCCCTGCTTAATAATAATAATAATAATAATAATAATAATAATAATAATAATAATAATAAATGCTAGAGCTAGGAGAGGCTTTCAAAGGCCCTGCAGTCCAATCCCCTTTTTCTAGGCCGGAGGACACCATGGGAGCCCTCCCGACAGATGGCCATCCAGCCATAGATATGACTGGTAGAGATAGATAGATAGATAGATAGATAGATAGATAGATAGATAGATAGGCAGACAGACAGACAGATACGTAGATAGCAAGATAGATATCTGCCAGGCTGTCCTCCTCCAACAGATGGCCATCCAGCCATAGATATGACTGATGTGGATACAGATAGACAGACAGACAGATAGATAGATAGATAAACAGATAYARAGATAGATAGATAGATAGATAGATAGATAGARAGARAGARAGARAGARAGACAGACAGACAGACAGACAGACAGACAGARACCTGGATAGCAAGATAGATATCTGCCAGGCTGGAGGACACCATCCGATCTCCTCCAACAGATGGCCATCCAGCCATAGATATGAATGATGTGGATACAGACAGACAGACAGATATGTAGATAGCAAGATAGATATCTGCCAGGCTGGAGGACACCATCCGATCTCCTCCAATAGATGGCCATCCAGCCATAGATATGAATGATGTGGATACAGACAGACAGACAGARACSTYGATAGCAAGATAGATATCTGCCAGGCTGGAGGACACCATCCGATCTCCTCCAACAGATGGCCATCCAGCCATAGATATGAATGATGTGMATACAGARAGACAGACAGARAGARAGARAYACAGARAGARAGATAGATAGAGCAAGATAGATATTTGCCAGCTGGAGGACACAATCAAAGCCCTCCCAAAAGYTGGTCCCACCATTTTCATACAGGAAGGGCATCATTAATCTAATCACTCCCAACAGATGGCCACCCATCTGCATAATAATAATAATAATAATAATAATAATAATAATAATAATAATAATAATGGGAAGGGGCCCCCAAAAGATATCCAGCCCCTTTCCATGCAGGAAGGGCACCCTCCGATCTCTCCCAACAGATGGCCATGCAGTCCTTAAATAATAATAATAATAATAATAATAATAATAATAATAATCAGAGCCGCACCCTTTCCATGCAAGAAGGGCACCATCCAATTCCTCCAAACAGATGCCCACCTAACTCTTACATAATAATAATAATAATAATAATAATAATAATAGTAATAGTAATTATAATAATGGGGACCCCCAAAGGCCACCCAGCCCACCCTTTCCATGCAGGATCCTTCCTGACAGATGGCCACCCAGCCCTTACATAATAAAAATAATTGGAAGGGAACCCAAAAGGCCATCCAGTCTAAACCTTTTCATGCAGGAAGATACTCTCTGATCCCTCAATAATAATAATAATAATAATAATAAGAAGAAGAAGAAGAAGAAGAAGAGGAAGAATTGAAAGGGACATCCAAAGGCCATCCAGTTCAACTCCATTATTCTGTGAAGTTAGGCACCATGCAATCTCTCTGGACAGATGGCCAGGCAGCCATGGATATAACTGACAGAGATATAGATATATAGATATAGATATATCTCAGATCCTAGAGTTGGAAGGGACCCCCAAAGGCCATCCAGCCCCACCCTTCTAATGCAGGAAGGGCACCTTTTGATCCCTTCCGACAGATGCCCATGCAGCCCTTACAAAATAATAATAATAATAATAATAATAATAATAATAATAATAATAATGGGAAGGGACCCCCAAAGGCTATCCAGCCCCACCCTTTCTATGTAGGAGGGGCACCCTTTGATCCCTTCCGACAGATGCCCATGCAGCCCTTACAAAATAATAATAATAATAATAATAATAATGGGAAGGGACCCCAAAGGCTATCCAACCCCACCCTTTCCATGTAGGAGGGGCACCCTCTGATCCCTCCCGACAGATGGCCATGCAGCCCTTACAAAATAATAATAATAATAATAATAATAATAATAATAATAATAATAATAATAATGGTGGGAAGGGGCTCACTCTTGTCCAGGAAGCTGCGGACGGTGTTTCCTTGGGGGAGGCCGTGCCCCTTGGTGACCCCGTCATCCCCGGCCACGGCTCGGTAGAGGTCCAGCATGAACTGGGGGGCTTCGGACCCCAAGGCAGTCTGCAAGAGGAAGAGGAAGAGGCAGCAAGGAGCAGGCCTGGCCATGGCAAGACAGAGAGAGAGGCAGAGAGAGGGTCTTCCTTGAAGTGGGGTCTCCTTCCTTCCTCCCTTGCCTTGGGCTTATAAGGCTCCCCCAAAGCAGTCCTGGATGGCCCTGCTAACAGGGTGCGAAGGCCTCTCTCTGTGGGGGGCTAATGGGGCAAACAGGAGGCCATTAGCAGGACAAGGGACCCCCAGGGGGAGGCATTATGGCCAACAGGACCCCAATCCACAAGGCCCAGGAAGGCCCACGGCCAGGCACATACACGCACAGCACAGGTGACCCATTTAGGGAAGAAAGAAAGAGAGAGAGATAGGTAAACATAGACACACAGACAGAAAGATAAATACAGGGATGGACGGGCAGATGGATATATATAGGGATAGATGGAGGGATAATAATAATAATAATAATAATAATAATAATAATAATCTATATAAATAAAATGTAATGTTAGTTCGTGCTACCATCAGAACTCAAAACCCACTGGGGGAATTGACACCAAATTTGGACACAAGACACCTAACAGTCCAATTTATGTCCTCCACTCAAAAAAAATGATTTTTGAGTTTTGGAGTTGTAGTTCACCTACATCCAGAGAGCACTGTGGACTCAAACAATGATGGATCTGGACCAAACTTGGCACAAATACTCAATATGCCCAAATGTGAAAACTGGTGGAGTTTAAGGGAAATAGACCTTGACATTTTGAGAGTTGTAGTTGCTGGGATTTATAGTTCACCTACAATCAAATTGCATTCTGAACTCCACCAATGATGGGATTGGGCCAAACAGAGCACACAGGGCTCCCATGACCAACAGAAAAAACTGGAAGGGTTTGGTGGGCATCAGGCCCGTAGCCAGGATTTCTATTCGGGGGGGGGGGGGGGGGTATTTTTTCAGGGGGGGTTTCGGGGGGGCTGAGTTTTGGGGGGGGGGCTGAGTCTGAGTGAAAGAGGGTCTACCCTAGCAAACCTTTTGTAACATTACCCCAATACCCCCATGCATGTGGGATATATTAAGTATGGTGATCAGATCATGATATGAATAAACATAACAGTTTAAATAATGCACCAGTAAGGCCTTTTCGCGAACCACCATGAGAATTTCGGGGGGGGGGGTTGACGGTGGGCATTGACCTTGAGTTTGGGAGTTGTAGTTCACCTACATCCAGAGAGCACTGTGGACTCAAACAATGATGGATCTGGACCAAACTTGACACAAAAATTCCATATGCCTAAATATGAACACAGATGGAGTTTGGAGGAAATAGCCCTTGACATTTGGGATTTGTAGTTACTGGGATTTATAGTTCACTACAATTAAAGAGCATTCTGAAACCCACAAACGACAGAAATGGGGCAAACTTCCCACACAGAACCCCCATGACCAACAGAAAATACTTAAGGCCATCCAGTCCAACTCTCTTCACCAGGGCAAGAAAATGTAATCAGAGCCCTCCTGACAAAGAGCCATCCAGCCATAGATATAGATAGATAGATGATTCACACACAGAGATATAGTATCATAGATTTGAAAGGGACCCTTAAAGATGGACAAAGATATGTTGCATGTTCCAGGGTGGGCAAACCAGACAATCTCCACATCAACACTGACAAAGAAACAGCAAGAAATACTGTTTACCCACAAGCATAAAGAATTTACATATATTAGAAACCAACACTTTCTCATTACTTTATTTTCCAGATCAACAGACTGGGCCACAGCAATGGATGAAAGTCAATATTAAAGTGCGTTTGAGGACATATTGCTAAGAGTATTCCTTATTCTGGGAAGGCACACTGGAACAACCATGTTTTCAGGCTCCTCCTAAAGACTGCCAGCAATGGGGCATGTCTGATGTCCTTAGGCAGTGAATTCCAGAGTCAGGGGGCCACCACCGAGAAGGCCCTCTCCCTCTTCCCCACCAATCGCGCCTGTGAAGGAGGTGGGAGCGCGAGCAGGGCCTCTCCAGATGATCTAAGAGATCGTGTGGGTTTGTAAACAGAAATGCGGTCACGCAGGTAGGCGGTCCCAAACCATTCAGGGCTTTGTAGGTCAGAACCTGCACCTTGAATTGGGACCCGAAAATGAACGTCAGCCAGTGGAGTTCCTTAAACAAGAGGGTTGACAGCTCTCTGTAAGAAGCACCAGTTAGTAACCTGGCTGCCGCCCATTGTACCAACTGAAATTTCCGGGCCGTTTTCAAGGGCAGCCCCACGTAGAGTGCATTACAGTAATCCAATCTGGAGGTGACTAAGGCATGGATCACCCTGGCCAGATCTGACTTCACGAGGTACGGTTGCAGCTGGCGCACGAGTCTTAATTGTGCGAAGGCCTTCCCAGCCGACGCAGGAGATTCCATCTGAACATGAGAAGAACTTCCTGACTGTGAGAGCCGTTCAGCAGTGGAACTCTCTGCCCCGGAGTGTGGTGGAGGCTCCTTCTTTGGAAGCTTTTAAACAGAGGCTGGATGGCCATCTGTCAGGGTGCTTTAAATGCGATTTTCCTGCTTCTTGGCAGGAGGTTGGACTAGATGGCCCATGAGGTCTCATCAAAAACATGAGCGATGAATCCAGGAGGACTCCCAGACTGCGGACCTGTGGTTTCAGGGGGAGTGTAACCCCGTCCAACACAGGTTGCCACCCTATACCCCGGTCAGGTTTACGATCGACCAGGAGGACCTCTGTCTTGTCGGGATTGATCTTCAGTTTGTTAGATATTTTATTTATTTATTTATCATTCAAACTTATATGCCGCCACTCCCCTGGGGCTCGGAGCAGCTTACAAGAACAGGCTAAAATCTAACACAATTTAAAACAATTTAAAAACAGCAATATCAAAGATAATGTCTTCATCTTGCAATAAGCAACTTAATAAAAAGAATGGTACACGTAAATCCACAGATGGGACGATCGTCCAGCACCCGAGGCTTCCTTGGAGTTAGGTGGAAGGAGTAGTAGAGTTGTGTATCATCTGCGTAGAGATGGCACCTAACTCCAAAACTCCGGATGACCTCTCCCAGTGGTTTCATGTAGATGTTAAAAAGCATGGGAGACAAAATAGAGCCTTGCGGGACCCCACAGGTCAAAGGCCAGGGGTCCGAGCAGGCGTCTCCCAGCTTCACCATCTGGGAACGTCCCTCCAGGAAGGATCGGAGCCACGACAGAACCGTGCCCCCAAGGCCCATCCCAGAGAGTCGTCCCAGAAGGATACCATGATCGATGGTATCGAAAGCCGCTGAGATGTCCAAGAGAACCAACAGGGTCACACTCCCCCTGTTGAGCTCCCTACGGAGGACATCCACCAAGGTGACCAAAGCTGTCTCAGTACCATGACCAGGCCTGAAGCTAGACTGTGACTGATCCAAATAGTTGATGTCATCCAGGAAACCCTGGAGCTGAGAGGTGACCACCTGCTCCAGCACCTTGCCCAAGAAAGTGAGGTTGGAGATTGGTCTGTAATTGCTCAAGACTGTGGATAGATGGATGGATACATAGAGGGATAGAGGGAAAGAAAGAAAGAAAGAAACATCTATATAAATAAAAATGTAATGTTCGTTTGTGGGATTAACAGAACTCAAAAACCACTGGACCAATTGACACCAAATTTGGACAGAATACACCTAACAACCCAATGAGTGACCATCATTCAAAAACATTGATTTTGTCATTTGGGAGTTGTAGTGGCTGGGATTTATAGTTCACCTACAATCAAAGAGCATTCTGAAATCCACGAACAATGGAATTGAACCAAACTTGGCACACAGAACTCCCATGACCAACAGAAAATACTGGAAGGGTTTGGTGGGCATTGACCATGAGTTTGGGAGTTGTAGTTCAACTACATCCAGAGACCACTGTGGACTCAAACAATGATGGACCAAACTTGGCACGAATACTCAATATGCCCAAATATGAACATTGGTGAGTTTGAGGAAACAGACCTTGACATTTGGGAGTTGTAGTTATTGGGATTTATAGTTCACCTACAATCAAAGAGCATTCTGAACCACACCAACAATAGAATTGGGGCAAACTTCCCACACAGAACCCCCATGACCAACAGAAAATACTTAAGGCCATCCAGTCCAACTCCCTTCACCAGGGCAAGAAAATGTAATCAAAGCCCTCCTGACAAAGAGCCATCCAGCCACAGATATAGATAGATATGATTCACACATGCACAGACAGGAATTTGAAAGGGACCCCTAAAGAAGGACAATCACGTTGCATGTTCCAGAGTAGGCAAACCATGGATGGATGGATGGATGGATGGATGGATGGATGCATACATACATACATACATACATACATACATACATACAGGAAGGGATAGATAGGTAGATAGATAGATAGATAGATAGATAGATGATAGATAGATACATACATAGATAGATAGAAAGACATATGGCTGGCTAGCTAGCTGGAGGGAGGGGAGGGAGGGAGGGAGGGAGGGAGGGAGGGAGGGAGGATAGATAGATAGATAGATAGATAGATAGATAGATAGATAGATAGACCGATAAATTTAGAGTGAATACAATAATACATACAACTAGAGGATCAGCAGGAAAGACAGAAAGGCTATCTATCTAGCTAGAGGGATGGAGGGAATGGTATTGATGGATAGATATATCAGATAGCTAGATAGATAGACGATAGATATATGATTGATAGAATAGAGGAATAACAATAGAAGGGATTGGATCGATAGAGAGGTATTTACATAGAGGGATAGATTTTAAGGGACTGTATAGATGAGAGAGAGAGATAGATAGATAGATAGATAGATGGATGGATGGATGGATGGATGGATGGATGGATGGACGGACGGACGGACGGACAGACAGACAGACAGACAGACAGAGGGATACATAGAGGGATGGATGGATGGATAGATAGATGATAGACAGATAGTGGGACAAGTTTTTTGAACAGTCAGGGGCAACGGCCCCCACAAGAGGCTCAATGGGAAGGGATTGGGGCAGGGCAGCACACACTCCCCATACACAGACGTACACTGGTCCATTTGGGAAAGAGGGATAGATGGGTAAATAGACAAATATACAGATAAATAAATATAATAGATTGATAAATACACAATAGATAAATAGTCTGCAGTCTGGGGGTCCTCCTGGACTCAGTGCTGACGCTTGAGGTTCAGGTGTCAATGGTGGCCGGGAGGGCCTTCTATGCACAGTTAAAGTTTGTGCGCCAGCTGCGACCGTACCTTGGGAAGCCTGACTTGGCCACGGTGATCCACGTCTTAGTTACATCCAGAATGGACTACTGTAATGCCCTCGATGTGGGGCTGCCTTTGAAGACAGCTTGGAAAGTGCAGCTAGTGCAAAGTTCAGCTGCCAGATTATTAACGGGGGCGAGCTATAGGGATGGAAAGATACATAAAGGGATAAAGGGATAGATGGATGGATAGATAGATAGACAGACAGACAGACAGACAGAAAGAAAGATAGATAGATAGATAGATAGATAGATAGATAGATAGATAGATAGATAGATGAATAGACAGATGGATGGATAAATAGATAGATAACATACATACATACACAAAGGGATAGCTAGATACCATGCTCCTCCTAAAGCAGCTCCACTGGCTCTCAATAGGTTTCTGGGCCCAATTCAAGGTGGCGGTGATTACCTATAAAGCCCGATATGCTTCAGGTCCAACCTATCTTCGAGAACATATCTCCTTCTACGAACCGACGTAGGCCTTAAGATCTTCTTTCAGTCCCACCACCATTTCAAGCACGGTTAGTGAGGACAGGAGAAAGGCCTTCTTGGTGGTGGCTCCCCAGCTCTGGAATGCCCTCCCTAAGGAAATTAGATGAGCTCACTGGTTGTGATTGTTATTTTTGGAATTTGTTGTCAGGCATCAAATTGTTGCTGGCTGCCCAGAGTCAGTGCCCTTTAGGGTGGAAAGGGAGGGAGACTATTTAAAGAAGCTATTCAAGTCAAAGCCATGGTATTCCCTGTAGTCACCTACGGATGTGAGAGCTGGACCTTAGGGAAGGCTGAGCGAAGGAAGATCGATGCTTTTGAGCTGTGGTGTTGGAGGAAAGTTCTGAGAGTGCCTTGGACTGCGAGAAGATCCAACCAGTCCATCCTCCAGGAAATAGAGCCCGACTGCTCATTGGAGGGAAGGATACTAGAGACAAAGTTGAAGTACTTTGGCCACATCATGAGGAGACAGCAAAGCCTAGAGAAGACAATTATGCTGGGGAAAGTGGAAGGCAAAAGGAAGAGGGGCCGACCAAGGGCAAGATGGATGGATGGCATCCTTGAAGTGAGTGGACTGACCTTGAAGGAGCTGGGGGTGGTGACGGCCGACAGGGAGCTCTGGCGTGGACTGGTCCATGAGGTCACGAAGAGTCGGAGACGACTGAACGAATGAACAACAACAAAATGAATTTAAATGTGGAAAATCCATCGGTAGGTAGGCAGGTAAAGAAATTGATAGATGGATGGACTGATGGACAGATAGAGAGATACATACATACATACACAGAGGGATAGATAAATGGATGGATGGATGGATAGATAGATAAATAGAGGGATAGATGGATGGGTGGATAGCTGAATACATAGAGGGATGGATAGAGAGATAGAGAGTGAGGGAGGGATAGATAGAGAGATGGATGGATAGACAGATAAATGATGGATTGACAGATAGATGATGGATGGACAGAGATAGAGGGATGGATGGATGGATAGATAGATAAATAGATGGATGGATGGATAGAATGATAGATAGATAGATAAATAGAGGGATAGATGGATTGGTGGATAGCTGAATACATAGAGGGATGGATAGAGAGATAGAGAGTGAGGGAGGGATAGATAGAGAGATGGATGGATAGACAGATAAATGATGGATTGACAGATAGATGATGGATGGACAGAGATAGAGGGATGGATGGATAGGTAGATAAATAGATGGATAAATAGATTGATAGATAAATAGAGGGATAGATGGATGGATGGATAGCTGAATACATAGAGGGATGGATAGAGAGATAGAGAGTGAGGGAGGGATAGATAGAGAGATGGATGGATAGACAGATACATGATGGATGGACAGAGATAGAGGGATGGATGGATGGATAGGTAGATAAATAGAATGGATGGATGGATAAATAGATCGATAGATAGATAGAGGGATAGATGGATGGGTGGATAGCTGAATACATAGAGGGATGGATAGAGAGATAGAGAGTGAGGGAGGGATAGATAGAGAGATGGATGGATAGACAGATAAATGATGGATTGACAGATAGATGATGGATGGACAGAGATAGAGGGATGGATGAATGGATAGGTAGATAGATAAATAGATAGATAGATAATACATATATACATAAATAGTTGGATAAATAGATGGATGTATAGACTAAGACAGAGGGATAGATGGATAGACAGATATATACAAAGATAGACAGAAAGATAAACATATACTGATAGAACAATACAAAGAGATAGAAAGAATATAGATACACAGATAGATAAATACAAAGATTATTGGATGCCAAAGAAGCTCAGCCAAGGCTTGGACTTGGATGGGAGGCTGGTAAAGACTCAATAAACACTAAGGGATTTTTTTAGAGGAAGGGAGGACGGAAGTGGCCCAAAGGCTGCTCAGGCTGTGATGTGGAATGGGAGGAAGGCATTTCCTCCTTCCCGACAAGGGCAAGGGCAAGGGCAAGGGCAAGGGCAAGGGCAAGGGCAAGGGCAAGGGCAAGGGCAAGGGCAAGGGAAGGGGTCGTGCCAGGTCACGGGAGGAGGTCACCCAAAGAGAAATGTAATACAATATAATATCATATTATATAATAGGGGACCTCCATAAACTCCCCCAATGGCTCAAGACAAGTCCTTTGCTTATTTATTTATTTATTTACTGTATTTGTATACCGCGTTTCTCAGCCAATTGACCCCTCACAAACTAATACCCATGCCAACATAAAGGCAGATCAGATAGTACACCAACTCTTGAAGAATGGGAAACCCAACCTTGCCACCAAAGTAGGAAAGAAACCAATAGCCAGACAACCAGAGATTGAGAACAACAACCTTCATGAACCCTTTACATCTACTGAATTGGACATGGCTCTCAATAAATGTAAAAATGGCAAAGCAGCTGGCCTGGATGACCTACGGATGGAACAAATCAAGAACTTTGGTCCAAAAGCAAGGTGCTGGCTGCTGGAGCTGATGAAAAACTTCACTGCATCCTGTCAGATCCCCAAAATCTGGAGGAAAGCAAGAGTCATCGCCATCTTGAAGCCAGGCAAAGACCGTAATGACCCAAAAAGCTATAGACCAATCTCCTGTTGTGCCACCTCTACAAAGTTCTGGAGAGACTTATTTTGCATAGAATTATGGAAAAAAATAGACCCATGCATGATTCCACAGCAAGCTGGCTTCAGGAAAGGCAAAAGCTTCACATCACAAGTGTTGAACTTGACTCAGCACATAAAAGATGATTTTGAAAGGCAGCAGATCACAGGAGCTGTCTTCATAGACCTGTCAGCAGCCTATGATACTGTGAACCACCGCCTCCTCCTGAGAAAAATGTATAATATCACAAAGGACGACCACCTCACCCGCCTCATAGGAAACCTGCTACAAAACAGGAGCTTTTTTGTTGAGTTCCAGGGCCAGAGAAGCAGATGGCGGAAACAGAAGAACGGCCTGCCTCAGGGGAGCGTGCTTGCTCCATCCATGTTCAACATCTACACAAATGACCAGCCACTGCCAGAAGGGACAGAGAGTTTCATCTATGCAGATGATCGTGCCATTACCGCTCAAGCAGGGAGCTTTGAGATGGTTGAACAGAAGCTCTCCGAAGCTCTAGGTGCTCTTACTGCCTATTACAGGGAAACCAGCTGATCCCTAATCCATCTAAAACACAGACATGTGCCTTTCATCTCAAGAACAGAGAAGCATCCCGAGCGCTGAGGATGACCTGGGAAGGAATCCCACTGGAGCATTGCAGCACACCCAAATACCTGGGAGTCACTCTGGACCGTGCTCTGACTTACAAGAAGCACTGCTTGAGTATAGAGCAAAAAGTGGTGCTAGAAACAATAGCATACAAAAGCTGACTGGCACAACCTGGGGATCACAACCAGACACAGTGAAGACATCTGCCCTTGCGCTGTGCTACTCTGCTGCTGAGTACGCATGCCCAGTGTGGAACACAGCTCACCACGCTAAAACAGTGGATGTGGCTCTTAATGAGACATGCCGCATTATCACGGGGTGTCTGCGCCCTACACCACTGGAGATATTACACTGTTTAGCCGGTATTGCACCACCTGACATCCGCCGGGAAGTAGCAGCCAATAGTGAAAGGACCAAGGCAGAGACATCTCCAGCTCATCCCCTGTTTGGGTATCAGCCAGCACGTCAACAACTTAAATCTAGAAAATAGTTTTCTAATATCTACAGAGACACTCCTGGAACACCTCAGCAAGCGAGAGTCCAAAAGTGGCAGGCTCAAACCCAGAACCTCAATCAATGGCTGATACCAAATGAGAGACTCCCCCCTGGGCACACAGAAGACTGGGCGACTTGGAAGGCGCTGAACTGACTGCGCTCTGGCACCACGAGATGCAGAGCCAACCTTAAGAAATGGGGCTACAAAGTGGAATCCACGACATGCGAGTGTGGAGAAGAGCAAACCACTGACCACCTGCTGCAATGTAACCTGAGCCCCACCACATGCACAATGGAGGACCTCCTTGCGGCAACACCAGAAGCACTCCAAGTGGCCAGATACTGGTCAAAGGACATTTAATCAACTACCAAACTCACACATGTTGTGTTTTGTCTGTTTGTTTGCTTTGTTCTATTAGAAATGTAATATAATTTGACTGGTTATCCTGACACAACAAATAAATAAATAGCCAATTGGTGACTCAATGAGGTAGAAGGTAGCTTAGAAGGACTATTATATTATATTGGCCCAAGCCAAGTCCATTTCCCAGAACGATTTGCAAAACAAAAGGACAGGAAGGAGATCATTGCAAAGGTCAAGGGGCCAGAGGCATATTGCAGAAGGGACCTCCAAAGGCCATCTGGACCAAGGCAGGCCAAGCCACGCACACTTGCCACTGAAAGCTTCCAAATGAGGCAGAATATATATTTCTATATTTCTCTCTAGACCAGTGTTTCTCAACCTTCCGAATGCCGCGACCCCTTAATACAGTTCCTCCTGTTGTGGTGATCCCCAACCATAACATTATTTTGGTTGTTGCTTCAGAATTGCCATTTTGCTACTGTTATGGATCGTCATGTAATCCAGGATAGATTTTCATTCACTGGACCAAATTTGGCACAAATTCCCAATACACCCACATTTGAATACTAGTGGGGTTGGGAGGGGGATTTATTTTGTCATTTGGGGGTTGTAGTTGCTGGTATTTACAGTTCACGTACAATCAAAGAGCATTCTGAACTCCACCAACAATGGAATGGAACCAAACGTGGCACACAGGACTCCCATGGAAACAGAAAACACTGGGTCTGGTAGGCATTGACCTTAAGTTTTGGAGTTGTAGTTTGCCTACATCCAGAGAGCACTGTGGACACAGACAATGAAGGATTTAGACCAAACTTGTCATGAATACTCCATATGCCCGAATATGAACACAGATGGAGTTTGGGGGGAAATAGACATTTGAGAGTTGTAGATGCTGGGATTTATAGTTCTCCTACAATCAAAGAACCCCACAAATGGTAGAATTGGGCCAAACTTCCCACACAGAGACACCCATGACCAACAGAAAATACTGTGTTTTCTGGTGGTCTTTGGTGAGCCTTATGACACCCCCTCGCAACCCCCCAGGGGTCCTGACCCCCAAGTTGAGAAATGCTGCCTTAAGGCTACCCAGTCCAACTCCCTTCACCAGGGCAAGAAAACATAAACAAAACCCTCCTGACAAAGAGCCATCTAACTGTATATGCCAAATGTGGTAGAGTTTGGGGGAAATAGACCTTGATATTTGGAAGTTGTACTTGCTGGGATTTATAGTTCGCCTACAATCAGAGCATTCAGAACCCCACCAATGATAGAATTGGGCTAAACTTTCCACACAGAACACCATGACTGTGTTTCGCTGCCCATCCTGGCTTCTGAAGGAGGCCAGAGGGGGATTGGCTGAGTGGGTTAAGGTGGTGGTTAATGCTTCCCTTCGGGAAGGCAAGATTCCAGCGAGCTTAAAACAAGCTATAATAAAACCGCTGTTGAAGAAACCATCACTGGACCCCACTAAATTCGACAACTATCAGCCAGTTTCCAATCTCCCCTTCTTGGGCAAAGTCTTGGAACGTGTGGTGGCCTCACAACTCCAGGTATTCTTGGTAGACACGGATTATCTAGACCCGGCACAGTCTGGCTTTAGGCCGGGACATGGTACCGAAACAGCCTTGGTCGCCTTAGTGGATGATCTGCGCCGGGAGCTCGACAGGGGGAGCGTGTCCCTGTTGGTGCTGCTGGACCTCTCAGCGGCCTTCGATACCGTCGACCACGGTATCCTTCTGGGACGCCTCGCAGGGATGGGTCTTGGAGGTACTGTTTTGCAGTGGCTCCGGTCATTCCTGGAGGGTCGATCTCAGAAGGTGTTGTTGGGGGACACCTGTTCAACCCCACAACCATTGTCTTGTGGGGTTCCTCAGGGCTCAATATTGTCTCCCATGTTGTTTAACATCTACATGAAGCCGCTGGGGGAGATCATCCGGAGTTTCGGGGTACGGTGTCATCTGTACGCGGATGATGTCCAACTCTGTCACTCCTTTCCACCTGCTACTAAGGAGGCTATCCAGGTCCTGAACCGGTGCTTGGCCGCTGTGACGGTCTGGATGAGGGCGAACAAATTGAAATTGAATCCAGACAAGACAGAGGTACTCCTGGTCAGTCGCAAGGCCGAACAGGGCATAGGGTTACAGCCTGTGTTGGATGGGGCCGCACTCCCCCTGAAGACGCAGGTTCGCAGCTTGGGTGTGACACTGGACTCATCGCTGAGCCTGGAACCCCAGGTTTCGGCGGTGACCAGGGGAGCATTTGCACAGTTAAAGCTTGTGCGCCAGCTGCGCCCGTACCTTGGGAAGTCTGACTTGGCCACGGTAGTCCACGCTCTGGTTACATCCCGTTTAGACTACTGCAACGCTCTCTACGTGGGGTTGCCTTTGAAGACAGCTCGGAAGCTCCAACTAGTCCAACACTCGGCAGCCATGATTTTAACAGGAGCGGAGCGCAGGGAGCATACAACCCCCCTGTTGCGCCAACTCCACTGGCTACCGATCTGCTACCGGGCTGAATTCAAAGTGCTGGCGTTGGCCTTTAAAGCCCTAAACGGTTCTGGCCCAAGCTACCTATCCGACCGCATCTCTGCCTATGAACCCACCAGGACTTTGAGATCTTCCGGGGAGACCCTGCTCTCGATCCCGCCTGCTTCTCAAGCTCGGCTGGCGGGGACGAGAGATAGGGCCTTCTCGGTGGTGGCTCCTCGGCTGTGGAACGCCCTTCCTACGGACATTAGACTAGCACCATCTCTAATGGTATTCCGCAAAAAGGTGAAGACCTGGATGTTTGTACAGGCGTTTGAGTAATTTAGTGCAATCTGGTAATGGAACATAGGAATGGAACAAGGGACGATGACGAACCTGGACTACGCTTGGATGATGAGAAGATTGGGTACGGTTGTTTTTCGTAATAATTGTGCATTGTAACTGCTTATTGGTAATTTATGGATAATGTGTTAAGTCAATTGTTATATGTTGTATGGAACCACTGCTGTTTCTACTGTTTTTACTGTTTGTGAACCGCTGTGAGTCGCCTTCGGGCTTGAGATACAGCGGTATATAAGCAAAGTAAATAAATAAATAAATAAATAATAAATAATATACTGTAATATAATTACTTTCTCTTTGGTTTTAGGGTAAGAGATTGATTATTATTATTATTATTTTACTGACACAAAACCACAGTATGTCACAGCAAATGAGATATATATGCTGGATTTCATATCACAAAATCACAAGTCAAACACTTCCCAAGCGTCTAGGACTGTGTGATGTATTTTTGAATGATGCGTGCAGATCCAAGTAAGGTGGCCCTTTGCAGTTGACAGATCATGATATTGTCAATGTTTATTGTTTCCAAATGCCGGCTGAGATCTTTTGGCATGGCTCCCAGTGTTAACATACTCAGCACTTTTTAATCTGTACCCATTACATTCGGCCCGGCCCTAGTTTTATTGTGTTATGGTGTATTGTTTTTATTGTTTACTGCTATTGTTTTATTGTTTGATTTGCTTTAAGTTATGTGTTTTTGTTATGCTGTTGTTTTATTGAGGCCTTGGCCTGTGTAAGCCGCATCGAGTCCTTCGGGAGATGCTAGCGGGGTACAAATAAAGTTAATAATAATAATAATAATAATAATAATATAATATTCTAATAATATAATATACAATAATATAATAATATAAATCACTGGGTTGTTGTAGGTTTTTTCGGGCTATATTGCCATGTTCTAGAGGCATTCTCTCCTGACATTTCGCCTGCATCTATGGCAAGCATCCTCAGAGGTAGTGAGGTCTGTTGGAACTAGGAAAAGGGTTTATATATCTGTGGAATGACCAGGGTGGGACAAAGACTCTTGTCTGCTGGAGCTAGGTGTGAATGTTTCAACTGACCACCTTGATTAGCATTGATGGCACGTGCCCAACTCTCGGCAGCCAAGGTCATGCTCACAGTATTTTGGTATTTTAATGTTTTAGTGTATTACGGAATGTGATGTTTTTAAACGATTGTTTGTGATACTGTTGTTGGAAACCGGCCTGAGTCCCTCTACGGAGGTGAGAAGACCGGTATACAAAAGTTCTAAATAAATAAATAAATAATAAATAGATGGCTTGGCAGTGCCTGGGGCAATCTTTTGTTGAGAGGGGATTAGATGTCCCAGATTGTTTCCTCTCTGCTGTTTTAATTTTAGAGTTTTTTAATACTGGTAGCCAGATTTTGTTCATTTTCATGGTTTCCTCCTTTCTGTTGAAATTGTCCACATGCTTGTGGATTTCAATGGCTTCTCTGTGTAGTCTGACATGGTTGTGAGAGTGGTCCAGCATTTCTGTGTTCTCAAATAATATGCTGTGTCCAGGTAGGTTCATCAGATGCTCTGATGAACCAAATTATTATTATTATTATTATTATTATTTGTAGAAGCTTACCCTGCCAATGAGGTTGGCTCCTTTCCAGCCACAGATCCAGACTTTGACGGCAGGCCTTTTAAGCTAATTGCTTCTAATTATTATTAGCATTTGGGAAGGAAAGGTGTGAGACAGAGGGGAAAGAATAGAGGATTATCTCCCTATAGGATCAAATCCACAAAGACAGGGCCTGCCTCTCACATCTGCTCCGGATTGTAGCCTGAACTTCTCAGAGAGATGCCTCTGCTTTGCCTTTAGGAGCCTCTATCAAATATAATTATTTATAATACAATTTAAGACAATTTAATAGAGTATAATTTAATAAACGATAATCTCATTGAGACCATTGAAAACAAATGCAAAATGATAACAATATTTGTGTGCAATGAAATGAACTGGCTTGGAGGTGGGACCCGAGTTGAAGCCTTCATCCACAGGGAAAGCCCTTGCTGCCAATGAAAGGCGCCTTCACAAATGAATCCATTCATTGACCTCGATGTGGGGCTCCGTGGATAAAGACAGAAGAGTTGCAAAGTCTGTTTCACTTCAATGCATCCTGCTTCCTTCTCTCCATTCAGTCCAATGTCCCTGAAACCAGGCAAAAGGAAGCAGATTGAGGAACCTCTCATGGAGTATTATTATTATCTATATATATATAAATGCTCTGCGCATAATGAGTTCCTTAAAAACAAAAGAACCAATGAACGAAATCACACCAAATTTGGCAGCAAAACATCTTACAACACAAGGAGTGACCATCACTCAAAAAATTATGATTTTGTCATTTGGGAGTTGTAGTTTCTGGGATTTATAGTTCACCTACAATCAAAGAGCATTCTGAACTCCATCAACAATGGAATTGAACCAAACTTGGCACACAGAACTCCCTTGACCAACAGAAAATACTGGAAGGGTTTGGTGGGCATTGACCTTGAGTTTGAGAGTTGTAGTTCACCTACATCCAGAGAGCACTGAGGACTCAAACAATGATGGATCTGGACCAAACTTGGCACGAATATTTCATATGCCCAAATATGAACACAGATGGTGTTTGGGGGAAATAGACCTTGGCATTTGGGGTTGTAGTTACTGGGATTTATAGTTCACCTACAATCAAAGAGCGTTCTGAACCCCACCAACGACATAATTGGGGCAAACTTCCCACACAGAACCCCCATGACCAACAGAAAATACTTAAGGCCATCCAGTCCAACTCTCTTCACGAGAGCAAGAAAATGTAATCAGAGCCCTCCAGACAAAGAGCCACCCAGCCATACATATAGATAGATATGATTCACAAACACACAGATATAGTATCATAGATTTGAAAGGGACCCCTGAAGAAGGACAATGATATGTGGCATGTTCCAGAGTAGGCAAACCAGTCTGCACATCAACACTTACAAAGAAACAGCAAGAAATACTGTTTACCTACAAGCATAAAGAAATTACATACATTAGAAACCAACACTTTCTCATTACATTATTTTCTAGATCAACAGACTGGGCCACAGCAACGCGTGGCAGGGGACAGCTAGTCATTATTATTATTGTATATTATGATCTAAAATGGTTATACAAGAAGATGAAAGATGTGGCAGAGAGAGAGGATGTTGTCCAAACTATATAATACATACTAGCCGTCCCCTGCCACGCGTTGCTGTGGCCCACATGGGGGTTCTGTGTGGGAGGTTTGGCCCAATTCTACAGTTGGTGGGGTTCAGAATGCTCTGTGATTGTAAAGGTAAAGGTTTTCCCCTGACATTAAGTCCAGTCATGTCTGACTCTGGGGTGTGGTGCTCATCTCCATTTCTAAGCCGAAGAGCCAGCGTTGTCCGTAGACACCTCAAAGGTCATGTGGCCAGCATGACTGCATGGAGCGCTGTTACCTTCCCGCCGGAGCAGTACCTATTGATCTACTCACATTTGCATGTTTTCGAACTGCTAGGTTGGCAGAAGCTAGGGTTGACAGCGGAAGCTCACGCCGCTCCCCGGAATCGAACCTGCGACCTTTCGATCAACAAGCTCAGCAGCTCAGTGCTTTAACCCACTGCGACACGGGGGCTCCTTGTAGGTGAACTATAAATCCCAACAACTACAACTCCCAAATGTCAAGATTCTATTTTCCCCAAACTCCACCAATGTTCACATTCGGGCATACTGAGTATTCGTGTAGAGTTTGGTCCAGATCCATCATTGTTTGAGTCCACGGTGATCTCTGGATGTAGCTGAACTACAACTCCAAAACCAAAGGACCTTGCCCACCAAACCCTTCCAGTATTTTCTGTTGGTCATGGGAGAACTGTGCGCCAAGTTTGGTTCAATTCCATCGTTGGTGGGGTTCAGAATGCTCTTTTATTGTAGGTGAACTATAAATCCCAGCAACTACAACTCCCAAACGACAAAATCAATTTTTTTGAGTGAAGGACATACATTGGGTTGTCAGGTGTCTTGTGTCCAAATTTTAACATAGTAATTTTCAAACTCTCATAGCCACATTTCGTTCCTTTTATGTAGATACCACTGAGCTAAAAAAATTGTATCTCCTGAGGAGAACAAACTCTCAAGTGTATAATTTTGTAAGTATTCAAATGTGTTGTAACTTATGGAATTTAATGGATATGTTCAACAAATATTGATGTAATAACAAGTGTGAAGACTTTACTAATTTCGTAATGTGTAAAATACTTGAATATTAAGTATTTCTACAATATAATCATTTTCAACATAGTAATTTTCAAACTCTCATAGCCACATTTCGTTCCTTTGATGTAGATACCACTGATTCAAAAATATCTGGATCCCCCGAGGAGAATTTGTTCAAGTGTATAACTTTGTAAGTACTTAAATGTGTTGTAACTTATTTATTTATCGTGTCATCCGCAACCAGAACATTGTATTACATTTCTAGCAGAACAAAACAAACAGACAGATAAAAAACAAAAACAAAAAACACAAATTTTGCAAACTTGGTA
>NW_026847771.1:48558249-48608429 GCF_025583915.1 Anolis sagrei ordinatus
CTGGGCATGATGAGAGATATGGCTAGAAGGGAATAGTCATGCACTGAATGGGTCCTTGCACTCTGGATATGCTCAGAGGCATTGCAGGGAGGGAAGAGTCTGGATATTATTACATGAAATGGACATGCTCAGAAGATTACTGGAATAAATAGGGTTAATGTGCTCTGGACATGCTCAGAGGCATTGCAGGGCCTGGATTGCCATATACAGAATGGGTCAATGTGCTCTGGGCATGCTCAGATGATTGCTGGAATACAGTAGTCATATATGGAATGGATCAATGGACTCTGGGCATGCTCAGAGGTTGGGCTGGAAGGGAACAGTCCTGCACTGAATGGGCCTGACCCCTTGACCCCTATGCTGACCACTCACCCCTGGAGACCCTGCTGGGGAGCGGGGCGGCGGGGCTGTCGTCCTGGGCGAAGAGGACCAACATGGGCTTCCTGCTGGAGTGGTGGTCTCGCCCGGAAGCAAAACGGACGGCGGGGTCAAGGCCAAGATCAGAGCCAAGGTCTGGCAGCCCGCCCACGGTCACCACCAGGCCCAGGCCGTTGTCCTCCTCCGACGCCAAGTCATGCACCTACGAGACAAAGAAAACCGCTCCAAAGGTTAGGAAGTCCCACGGCAAGAGGAGGAGATGGAGCCAGCGAGCACGCCCGCGAGATGGCCCCCCCGAGAAAGAGGGCCATTCACTCACCGCTTGAGTCACGGAGAAGACCTCCCATCCGGATCCCAGTAAGGAGAGGAGGCGGGAGTAGAGCAGCTTCTTCCCAGAAGGGGAGCCCGTGCCCGCCAGGTCCAGCACCTGGTACACACTCACCTGCAATAATCATAGGAATAGTAGTAGTTGTAATAATAATAATAATAATAATAATAATAATAATAATAATAATAATAAAATGAACTGCAAAGACCCTGGCACAAGCCAGTCAAGGTGGTTCCAGTGGTGATCGGCTCACTGGGTGCAGTGCCTAAAGACCTTGGCCTGCACTTAAGCACAATCGGCGCTGACAAAACTACCATCTGCCAGCTGCAGAAGACCACCTTACTGGGATCTGCACGCATTATTCGCCGATACATCACACTTGGGAAGTGTCCGACATGTGATCCAATACAACAGCCAGCAGAGTGATCTTGTCTGCTGTGGACTCATCTTGTTGTATTTATAATAATAATAATAATAATAATAATAATAATAATAATAATAATAATAAAGATCGAACTGCAAAGACTCTGGCACAAGCCAGTAAAGGTGGTCCCAGTGGTGATCAGCACACTGGGTGCAGTGCCTAAAGACCTTGGCCTGCACTTAAACACAATCGGCGCTGACAAAACTACCATCTGCCAGCTGCAGAAGACCACCTTACTGGGATCTGCACGCATTATTCGCCGATACATCACACTTGGGAAGTGTCCGACATGTGATCCAATACAACAGCCAGCAGAGTGATCTTGTCTGCTGTGGACTCATCTTGTTGTATTTATAATAATAATAATAATAATAATAATAATAATAATAATAATAATAATAATAAAGATCGAACTGCAAAGACTCTGGCACAAGCCAGTAAAGGTGGTCCCAGTGGTGATCGGCACACTGGGTGCAGTGCCTCAAGACCTTGGCCTGCACTTAAACACAATTGGTGCTGACAAGATTACCATCTGCCAGCTGCAGAAGGCCACCTTACTGGGATCTGCACGCATTATTCGCGATACATCACACTTGGGAAGTGTCCGACGTGTGATCCAATACAACAGCCAGCAGAGTGATCTTGTCTGCTGTGGACTCATCTTGTTGTGTTTATAATAATAATAATAATAATAATAATAATAATAATAAAATGAACTGCAAAGACCCTGGCACAAGCCAGTCAAGGTGGTTCCAGTGGTGATCGGCTCACTGGGTGCAGTGCCTAAAGACCTTGGCCTGCACTTAAGCACAATCGGCGCTGACAAAACTACCATCTGCCAGCTGCAGAAGGCCACCTTACTGGGATCTGCACGCATTATTCGCCGATACATCACACTTGGGAAGTGTCCGACATGTGATCCAATACAACAGCCAGCAGAGTGATCTTGTCTGCTGTGGACTCATCTTGTTGTATTTCTAATAATAATAATAATAATAATAATAATAATAATAAATTGAACTGCAAAGACCCTGGCACAAGCCAGTAAAGGTGGTCCCAGTGATGATCAGCACACTGGGTACAGTGCCTAAAGACCTTGGCCTGCACTTAAGCACAATCGGCGCTGATAAAATTACCATCTGCCAGCTGCAGAAGGCCGCCTTACTGAGATCTGCACGCATTATTCGCCAATACATCACACTTGGAAATGTCCGACGTGTGATCCAATACAACAGCCAGCATAGTGATGTTGTCTGCTGTGTACCCATCTTGTTGTATTTCTAATAATAATAATAATAATAATAATAATAATAATAATAATAATAATAATAATCACAGTCCTAGATGCTTGGGAAGTGTTTGACTTGTGATTTTGTGATACGAAATAGATCTCGTTTGCTGTGACATACTGTGCTTTTGTGTCAATAATAATAATAATAATAATAATAATAATAATAATAATAATAATGTATTGATTACCCGCTTCTCCTTTTGACTCAAGGCAAGGCACAACGTAATGAAAATACACCTAAATGCAAGCATATAATAATAGAAGAGGTGGGGTCCCCAAAGGCTATCCAGCCTGACCCCAAAAATGAGGGCACCACTGAATCCCTCCAGAAAGTGATAACAGTGCCTCTGAGCATAATACTGATGTTCACTGACCTGGCAGAAGTGCTGCCTCCGAGGCCCGTCCAGGGTCTGTGGACGGAGCTTGAAGAGGTGAAGCTCGGCGGTCAAGATCCGTTCCTGCTTGGCCTCACGGGACAGGCGGAAGAGGAGCTGCCCCTGGGCGCCACTGTGGTCTGCGTGCAAGGGAAGCCAATGACCCCTTCACAACAGCCCTGCCAGGCGGGGCACATATGCAAAGGCTCCTTAGGGGGAAAGGTAGCCAAAGAGGGGAGCGCCCCGCTGACCAATGGGCTCAAGTCACACTCTCTCAGCCTCAGAGGAAGGCCAAGAAGGGGATCTTGCCCCAAGGGAAACCTTAACGAGTCCCAACAACAACAAAAAGCCCGTTTTGCCAATGGTGGAACACACCATCCAATCCCTCCCAAAAGATGGCCATCCAGCCCCTGCTTAATAATAATAATAATAATAATAATAATAATAATAATAATAATAATAATAAATGCTAGAGCTAGGAGAGGCTTTCAAAGGCCCTGCAGTCCAATCCCCTTTTTCTAGGCCGGAGGACACCATGGGAGCCCTCCCGACAGATGGCCATCCAGCCATAGATATGACTGGTAGAGATAGATAGATAGATAGATAGATAGATAGATAGATAGATAGATAGGCAGACAGACAGACAGATACGTAGATAGCAAGATAGATATCTGCCAGGCTGTCCTCCTCCAACAGATGGCCATCCAGCCATAGATATGACTGATGTGGATACAGATAGACAGACAGACAGATAGATAGATAGATAAACAGATAYARAGATAGATAGATAGATAGATAGATAGATAGARAGARAGARAGARAGARAGACAGACAGACAGACAGACAGACAGACAGARACCTGGATAGCAAGATAGATATCTGCCAGGCTGGAGGACACCATCCGATCTCCTCCAACAGATGGCCATCCAGCCATAGATATGAATGATGTGGATACAGACAGACAGACAGATATGTAGATAGCAAGATAGATATCTGCCAGGCTGGAGGACACCATCCGATCTCCTCCAATAGATGGCCATCCAGCCATAGATATGAATGATGTGGATACAGACAGACAGACAGARACSTYGATAGCAAGATAGATATCTGCCAGGCTGGAGGACACCATCCGATCTCCTCCAACAGATGGCCATCCAGCCATAGATATGAATGATGTGMATACAGARAGACAGACAGARAGARAGARAYACAGARAGARAGATAGATAGAGCAAGATAGATATTTGCCAGCTGGAGGACACAATCAAAGCCCTCCCAAAAGYTGGTCCCACCATTTTCATACAGGAAGGGCATCATTAATCTAATCACTCCCAACAGATGGCCACCCATCTGCATAATAATAATAATAATAATAATAATAATAATAATAATAATAATAATAATGGGAAGGGGCCCCCAAAAGATATCCAGCCCCTTTCCATGCAGGAAGGGCACCCTCCGATCTCTCCCAACAGATGGCCATGCAGTCCTTAAATAATAATAATAATAATAATAATAATAATAATAATAATCAGAGCCGCACCCTTTCCATGCAAGAAGGGCACCATCCAATTCCTCCAAACAGATGCCCACCTAACTCTTACATAATAATAATAATAATAATAATAATAATAATAGTAATAGTAATTATAATAATGGGGACCCCCAAAGGCCACCCAGCCCACCCTTTCCATGCAGGATCCTTCCTGACAGATGGCCACCCAGCCCTTACATAATAAAAATAATTGGAAGGGAACCCAAAAGGCCATCCAGTCTAAACCTTTTCATGCAGGAAGATACTCTCTGATCCCTCAATAATAATAATAATAATAATAATAAGAAGAAGAAGAAGAAGAAGAAGAGGAAGAATTGAAAGGGACATCCAAAGGCCATCCAGTTCAACTCCATTATTCTGTGAAGTTAGGCACCATGCAATCTCTCTGGACAGATGGCCAGGCAGCCATGGATATAACTGACAGAGATATAGATATATAGATATAGATATATCTCAGATCCTAGAGTTGGAAGGGACCCCCAAAGGCCATCCAGCCCCACCCTTCTAATGCAGGAAGGGCACCTTTTGATCCCTTCCGACAGATGCCCATGCAGCCCTTACAAAATAATAATAATAATAATAATAATAATAATAATAATAATAATAATGGGAAGGGACCCCCAAAGGCTATCCAGCCCCACCCTTTCTATGTAGGAGGGGCACCCTTTGATCCCTTCCGACAGATGCCCATGCAGCCCTTACAAAATAATAATAATAATAATAATAATAATGGGAAGGGACCCCAAAGGCTATCCAACCCCACCCTTTCCATGTAGGAGGGGCACCCTCTGATCCCTCCCGACAGATGGCCATGCAGCCCTTACAAAATAATAATAATAATAATAATAATAATAATAATAATAATAATAATAATAATGGTGGGAAGGGGCTCACTCTTGTCCAGGAAGCTGCGGACGGTGTTTCCTTGGGGGAGGCCGTGCCCCTTGGTGACCCCGTCATCCCCGGCCACGGCTCGGTAGAGGTCCAGCATGAACTGGGGGGCTTCGGACCCCAAGGCAGTCTGCAAGAGGAAGAGGAAGAGGCAGCAAGGAGCAGGCCTGGCCATGGCAAGACAGAGAGAGAGGCAGAGAGAGGGTCTTCCTTGAAGTGGGGTCTCCTTCCTTCCTCCCTTGCCTTGGGCTTATAAGGCTCCCCCAAAGCAGTCCTGGATGGCCCTGCTAACAGGGTGCGAAGGCCTCTCTCTGTGGGGGGCTAATGGGGCAAACAGGAGGCCATTAGCAGGACAAGGGACCCCCAGGGGGAGGCATTATGGCCAACAGGACCCCAATCCACAAGGCCCAGGAAGGCCCACGGCCAGGCACATACACGCACAGCACAGGTGACCCATTTAGGGAAGAAAGAAAGAGAGAGAGATAGGTAAACATAGACACACAGACAGAAAGATAAATACAGGGATGGACGGGCAGATGGATATATATAGGGATAGATGGAGGGATAATAATAATAATAATAATAATAATAATAATAATAATCTATATAAATAAAATGTAATGTTAGTTCGTGCTACCATCAGAACTCAAAACCCACTGGGGGAATTGACACCAAATTTGGACACAAGACACCTAACAGTCCAATTTATGTCCTCCACTCAAAAAAAATGATTTTTGAGTTTGGGAGTTGTAGTTCACCCACATCCAGAGAGCACTGTGGACTCAAACAATGATGGATCTGGACCAAACCTGGCACAAATATTCCATATGCCCAAATATGAACACAGATGGAGTTTAAGGGAAATAGACCTTGACATTTGGGAGTTGTAGTTCTGGGATTTATAGTTCACCTACAATCAAAGAGCATTCTGAACTCCACCAATGATGGAATTGGGCCAAACATAGCACACAGGGCTCCCATGACCAACAGAAAAAACTGGAAGGGTTTGGTGGGCATCAGGCCCGTAGCCAGGATTTCTTTCGGGTTTGGGGGGGGGGGCTGAATTTTTTTCAGGGGGGGTTTCGGGGGGGGGCTGAGTTTCAGGGGGGGGGCTGAGTCTGAGTGAAAGAGGGTCTAGCCTAGCAAACCTTTTGTATCATTACCCCAATACCCCCATGCATATGGGATATATTGAGTATGGTGATCAGATCATGATATGAATAAACATAACAGTTTAAATAATGCACCAGTAAGGCCTTTTCGCGAACCAACATGAGAATTTCGGGGGGGGGAAGGGTTTGGTGGCCATTGACCTTGAGTTTGGGAGTTGTAGTTCACCTACATCCAGAGAGCACTGTGGACTCAAACAATGATGGATCTGGACCAAACTTGACACAAAAATTCCATATGCCTAAATATGAACACAGATGGAGTTTGGAGGAAATAGACCTTGACATTTGGGATTTGTAGTTACTGGGATTTATAGTTCACTACAATTAAAGAGCATTCTGAAACCCACAAACGACAGAAATGGGCAAACTTCCCACACAGAACCCCCATGACCAACAGAAAATACTTAAGGCCATCCAGTCCAACTCCCTTCATCAGGGCAAGAAAACGTAATCAAAGTCCTCCTGACAAAGACCTATCCAGCCATAGATATAGACAGATAGATATGATTCACACACATACATAAATATAGTATCATAGATTTGAAAGGGACCCTTAAAGAAGGACAATGATATGTTGCATGTTCCAAGGTGGGCAAACCAGACACTCTCCACATCAACACTGACAAAGAAACAACAAGAAATACTGTTTACCCACAAGCATAAAGAAATTACATATATTAGAAACCAACACTTTCTCATTACTTTATTTTCCAGATCAACAGACTGGGCCAAAGCAACGCGTGGCAGTTGACAGCTAGTCAGTGGTAACGTGCATTTTGAGGACATATTGCTGAGAGTTTTCCTTATTCTGGGAAGGCACACTAGAACAACCACATTTTTAGGCTCCTCCTAAAGACTGCCAGCATTGGGGCATGTCTGATGTCCTTAGGGAGTGAATTCCAGAGTCGAGGGACCACCACCGAGAAGGCCCTCTCCCTCGTCCCCACCAATCGCGCCTGTGAAGGAGGTGGGAGCGTGAACAGGGCCTCTCCAGATGATCGAAGAGATCGTGTGGGTTCGTACACAGAAATGCGGTCGCGCAGGTAGGCGGGTCCCAAACTGGCTTTGTAGGTAAGAACCTGCAACTTGAATTGGGACCGGAAAATGAACGGCAACCAGTGGAGCTCCTTAAACAAGAGGGTTGACTGCTCCTTGTAGTTAGTAACCTGGCTGCCGCCCGTTGTACCAATTGAAATTTCCGGGCCGTTTTCAAGGGCAGCCCCAGGTAGAGTGCGTTACAGTAATCCAACCTGGAGGTGACTAAGGCATGGACCACCCTGGCCAGAGGTACGGTTGCAGTTGGCACACAAGTCTTAATTGTGCGAAGGCCCTCCCGGCCACCGCCAACACCTGAGCTTCAAGCCATGAGGAAGAACTTCCTGATTGGGAGAGCCGTTCAGCAGTGGAACTCTCTGCCCCGGAGTGTGGTGGAGGCTCCTTCTTTGGAAGCTTTTAAACAGAGGCTGGATGGCCATCTGTCAGGGTGATTTGAATGCAATATTCCTGCTTCTTGGTAGGGGGTTGGACTGGATGGCCCATGAGGTCTCTTCCAACTCTTTGATTCTAAGCATAAGTGATGAGTCCAGGAGGACACCCAGACTGCAGACCTGTGACTTCAGGGGGACTGTAACCCCGTCCAACACAAGTTGCCACCCTATACCCCGATCCGGTTTACGATCGACCAGGAGGACCTCTGTCTTGTCGGGACTGATCTTTATTTATTTATTTATTTATTTATTATTCAAACTTATATGCCGCCACTCCCCTGGGGCTCGGAGCAGCTTACAAGAACAGGCTAAAATCGAACACAATTTAAAAACAGCAATATCAAAGATCTTCAGCTTGTTCCTCCTCATCCAGACAGCCACAGTGGCCAGGCACTCGTCCAGCACCCAAGGGGCTTCCTTGGAGTTAGGTGGAAAAGAGTAGTAGAGTTGCGTGTCATCTGCATAGAGATGGCACCGCACTCCAAAACTCCGGATGACCTCTCCCAGCGGTTTCATGTAGATGTTAAAAAGCATGGGAGACAGAAATAGAGCCTTGCGGGACCCCACAGGTCAAAGGCCAGGGGTCCGAGCAGGTGTCTCCCAGCTTCACCATTTGGGAACGACCCTCCAGGAAGGACTGGAGCCACGACAAAGCTGTGCCTCCAAGGCCCATCCCGGAGAGTCATCCCAGAAGGATACCATGATCGATGGTATCGAAAGCCGCTGAAATGTCCAAGAGAACCAACAGGGTCACACTCCCCCTGTTGAGCTCCCTACGGAGGACATCCACCAAGGTGACCAAAGCTGTCTCAGTACCATGACCAGGCCTGAAGCTAGACTGTGACTGATCCAAATAGTTGATGTCATCCAGGAAACCCTGGAGCTGAGAGGTGACCACCTGCTCCAGCACCTTGCCCAAGAAAGTGAGGTTGGAGATTGGTCTGTAATTGCTCAAGACTGTGGATAGATGGATGGATACATAGAGGGATAGAGGGAAAGAAAGAAAGAAAGAAACATCTATATAAATAAAAATGTAATGTTCGTTTGTGGGATTAACAGAACTCAAAAACCACTGGACCAATTGACACCAAATTTGGACAGAATACACCTAACAACCCAATGAGTGACCATCATTCAAAAACATTGATTTTGTCATTTGGGAGTTGTAGTGGCTGGGATTTATAGTTCACCTACAATCAAAGAGCATTCTGAAATCCACGAACAATGGAATTGAACCAAACTTGGCACACAGAACTCCCATGACCAACAGAAAATACTGGAAGGGTTTGGTGGGCATTGACCATGAGTTTGGGAGTTGTAGTTCAACTACATCCAGAGACCACTGTGGACTCATACAATGTTGGATCTGGACCATACTCGGCACAAATACTCCATATGCCCAAATATGAACATTGGTGGAGTTTAGGGAAAATAGACCTTGACATTTGGGAGTTGTAGTTGCTGGGATTTATAGTTCACTTACAATCAATGAGCATTCTGAACCCCACCAATGACAGAATTTGGGCAAACTTCTCACACAGAACCCCCATGACCAACAGAAAATACTGAAGGCTACCCAGTCCAACTCCCTTCACCAGGGCAAGAAAATGTAATCAAAGCCCTCCTGACAAAGAGCCATCCAGCCACAGATATAGATAGATATGATTCACACATGCACAGACAGGAATTTGAAAGGGACCCCTAAAGAAGGACAATCACGTTGCATGTTCCAGAGTAGGCAACCCTCCTCCCCCTCTCTCTTCCCCTCTCTTCCTCCCCCTCTCCCTTTCTCTCCCCCCTCTCTCCCTACCCCCTCTCTTCTCCTCCCTTCTTTCCCTATCTCCTCTCCTCTCCTCCCCCCCTCTCTCTCTTCCTACCTCCCTCTCATCGCTCCCCCTCTCTCCCCATAACCTCCTCCCCCCTGCCCCCCCCCTCCCTCCTATCCTTTCTCCTATGACCTTCCCCCTACACCCCAAATCGTCTTCCTTCATCTTCCCTCTCTCTACGATTACCGCCCTATCCCTCCCACACCACTCCCTTCCCTTTACTAATCCCCCCCTATCTCAACTCACTATCATATCCCTACCTGCTCACTCATCCTTCTCTCCCTCCATCTCTCCATTCACTCTTCCTCCCATCGAAGACTTCTAATGTTCAACACATTAGCTCCTCTCGCCGACCAGCGCGCCCACTTCGGGGCGGGATGACTCACGGGGGCCTGCCGCGCGCGCCACCCCAAAATAGTTGCCACAGTCCCCGGGCACCATAACTCGCGAAGTAAAATCCTCAGGCTCCTTATCGTCAGGGATGGATGGATAGATAGATGATAGACAGATAGTGGGACAAGTTTTTTGAACAGTCAGGGGCAACGGCCCCCACAAGAGGCTCAATGGGAAGGGATTGGGGCAGGGCAGCACACACTCCCCATACACAGACGTACACTGGTCCATTTGGGAAAGAGGGATAGATGGGTAAATAGACAAATAGACAGATAAATAAATATAATAGATTGATAAATACACAATAGATAAATAGTCTGCAGTCTGGGGGTCCTCCTGGACTCAGTGCTGACGCTTGAGGTTCAGGTGTCAATGGTGGCCGGGAGGGCCTTCTATGCACAGTTAAAGTTTGTGCGCCAGCTGCGACCGTACCTTGGGAAGCCTGACTTGGCCACGGTGATCCACGTCTTAGTTACATCCAGAATGGACTACTGTAATGCCCTCGATGTGGGGCTGCCTTTGAAGACAGCTTGGAAAGTGCAGCTAGTGCAAAGTTCAGCTGCCAGATTATTAACGGGGGCGAGCTATAGGGATGGAAAGATACATAAAGGGATA
This sequence comes from Anolis sagrei ordinatus, assembly GCF_025583915.1. Classification (NCBI taxonomy): domain Eukaryota; kingdom Metazoa; phylum Chordata; class Lepidosauria; order Squamata; family Anolidae; genus Anolis; species Anolis sagrei. The sequence continues at coordinate 48,568,983 of NW_026847771.1, forward strand.
AAGGGATAGATGGATGGATAGATAGATAGACAGACAGACAGACAGACAGAAAGAAAGATAGATAGATAGATAGATAGATAGATAGATAGATAGATAGATAGATAGATGAATAGACAGATGGATGGATAAATAGATAGATAACATACATACATACACAAAGGGATAGCTAGATACCATGCTCCTCCTAAAGCAGCTCCACTGGCTCTCAATAGGTTTCTGGGCCCAATTCAAGGTGGCGGTGATTACCTATAAAGCCCGATATGCTTCAGGTCCAACCTATCTTCGAGAACATATCTCCTTCTACGAACCGACGTAGGCCTTAAGATCTTCTTTCAGTCCCACCACCATTTCAAGCACGGTTAGTGAGGACAGGAGAAAGGCCTTCTTGGTGGTGGCTCCCCAGCTCTGGAATGCCCTCCCTAAGGAAATTAGATGAGCTCACTGGTTGTGATTGTTATTTTTGGAATTTGTTGTCAGGCATCAAATTGTTGCTGGCTGCCCAGAGTCAGTGCCCTTTGGGGTGGAAAGGGAGGAAGACTAGGGTGGTAAATACATACATAAATGAAGTCAAAGCCATTGTATTCCCTGTAGTAACCTACGGATGTGAGAGCTGGACCTTAGGGAAGGCTGAGCGAAGGAAGATAGATGCTTTTGAGCTGTGGTGTTGGAGGAAAGTTCTGAGAGTGCCTTGGACTGCGAGAAGATCCAACCAGTCCATCCTCCAGGAAATAAAGCCCGACTGCTCATTGGAGGGAAGGAGACTAGAGACAAAGCTGAAGTCCTTTGGCCACATCATGAGGAGACAGCAAAGCCTAGAGAAGACAATGATGCTGGGGAAAGTGGAAGGCAAAAGGAAGAGGGGCCGACCAAGGGCAAGATGGATGGATGGCATCCTTGAAGTGACTGGACTGACCTTGAAGGAGCTGGGGGTGGTGACGGCCGACAGGGAGCTCTGGCGTGGGCTGGTCCATGAGGTCATGAAGAGTCGGAGACGACTGAACAAATGAACAACAACAACAAAATGAAGAGATGGGGGAGAGATAGAAAGGTAGGTAGGCAGGTAAAGAAATTGATAGATGGATGGACTGATGGACAGATAGAGAGATACATACATACATACACAGAGGGATAGATAAATGGATGGATGGATGGATAGATAGATAAATAGAGGGATAGATGGATGGGTGGAGAGCTGAATACATAGAAGGATGGATAGAGATAGAGAGTGAGGGAGGGATAGATAGAGAGATGGATGGATAGACAGATAAATGATGGATTGACAGATAGATGATGGATGGACAGAGATAGAGGGATGGATGGATGGATAGATAGATAAATAGATGGATGGATGGATAAATAGATTGATAGATAGATAGATAAATAGAGGGATAGATGGATAGCTGAATACATAGAGGGATGGATAGAGAGATAGAGAGTGAGGGAGGGATAGATAGAGAGATGGATGGATAGACAGATAAATGTTGGATTGACAGATAGATGATGGATGGACAGAGATAGAGGGATGGATGGATAGGTAGATAAATAGATGGATAAATAGATTGATAGATAAATAGAGGGATAGATGGATGGATGGATAGCTGAATACATAAAGGGATCGATAGAGAGATAGAGAGTGAGGGAGGGATAGATAGAGAGATGGATGGATAGACAGATACATGATGGATGGACAGAGATAGAGGGATGGATGGATGGATAGGTAGATAAATAGATGGATGGATGGATGGATAAATAGATCGATAGATAGATAGAGGGATAGATGGATGGGTGGATAGCTGAATACATAGAGGGATTGATAGAGAGATAGAGAGTGAGGGAGGGATAGATAGAGAGATGGATGGATAGACAGATAAATGATGGATTGACAGATAGATGATGGATGGACAGAGATAGAGGGATGGATGGATGGATAGATAGATAGATAAATAGATAGATAGATAATACATATATACATAAATAGTTGGATAAATAGATGGATGTATAGACTAAGACAGAGGGATAGATGGATAGACAGATATATACAAAGATAGACAGAAAGATAAACATATACTGATAGAACAATACAAAGAGATAGAAAGAATATAGATACACAGATAGATAAATACAAAGATTATTGGATGCCAAAGAAGCTCAGCCAAGGCTTGGACTTGGATGGGAGGCTGGTAAAGACTCAATAAACACTAAGGGATTTTTTTAGAGGAAGGGAGGACGGAAGTGGCCCAAAGGCTGCTCAGGCTGTGATGTGGAATGGGAGGAAGGCATTTCCTCCTTCCCGACAGACAAAGCCAAGCACTTCCTCCCCCATCAATCATACAGTGAATGGCAATCAGCATCTAGGGCAAGGGCAAGGGAAGGGGTCGTGCCAGGTCACGGGAGGAGGTCACCCAAAGAGAAATGTAATACAATATAATATCATATTATATAATAGGGGACCTCCATAAACTCCCCCAATGGCTCAAGACAAGTCCTTTGCTTATTTATTTATTTATTTACTGTATTTGTATACCGCGTTTCTCAGCCAAATGACCCCTCACAAACTAATACCCATGCCAACATAAAGGCAGATCAGATAGCACACCAACTCTTGAAGAATGGGAAACCCAACTTTGCCACCAAAGTAGGAAAGAAACCAATAGCCAGACAACCAGAGATTGAGAACAACAACCTTCATGAACCCTTTACATCTACTGAATTGGACATGGCTCTCAATAAATGTAAAAATGGCAAAGCAGCTGGCCTGGATGATCTACGGATGGAACAAATCAAGAACTTTGGTCCAAAAGCAAGGCGCTGGCTGCTGGAGCTGATGAACAACTGCACTGCATCCTGTCAAATCCCCAAAATCTGGAGGAAAGCAAGAGTCATCGCCATCTTGAAGCCAGGCAAAGACCGCAATGACCCAAAAAGCTACAGACCAATCTCCCTGTTGTGCCACCTCTACAAAGTTCTGGAGAGACTTATTTTGCATAGAATTATGGAAAAAATAGACCCATGTCTGATCCCACAGCAAGCTGGCTTCAGGAAAGGCAAAAGCTGCACATCGCAAGTGCTGAACCTGACTCAGCACATAGAAGATGGTTTGAAAAACAGCAGATGACAGGATCTGTCTTCATAGACCTGTCAGCGGCTTATGATACTGTGAACTACCGCCTCCTCCTGAGAAAAATGTATAATATCACAAAGGACGACCACCTCACCCGCCTCATAGGAAACCTGCTACAAAACAGGAGCTTCTTTGTTGAGTTCCAGGGCCAGAGAAGCAGATGGCGGAAACAGAAGAACGGCCTGCCTCAGGGGAGCGTGCTTGCTCCATCCATGTTCAACATCTACACAAATGACCAGCCACTGCCAGAAGGGACAGAGAGTTTCATCTATGCTGATGATCGTGCCATCACCACTCAAGCAGGGAGATTTGAGATGGTTGAACAGAAGCTTTCCGAAGCTCTAGGTGCTCTTACTGCCTATTACAGGGAAAACCAGCTGATCCCTAATCCATTTAAAACACAGACATGTGCCTTTCATCTCAAGAACAGAGAAGCATCCCGAGCTCTGAAGATCACCTGGGAAGGAATCCCACTGGAGCATTGCAGCGCACCCAAATACCTGGGAGTCACTCTGGACCGTGCTCTTACCTACAAGAAGCACTGCCTGAACATCAAGCAAAAAGTGGGTGTTAGAAACAACATCATACGAAAGCTGACTGGCACAACTTGTGGATCACAACCAGATACAGTGAAGACATCTGCCCTTGCGCTGTGCTACTCTGCTGCTGAGTATGCATGCCCAGTGTGGAACACATCTCACCACACTAAAACAGTGGATGTGGCTCTTAATGAGACATGCCGCATTATTACGGGGTGTCTGCGCCCTACACCACTGGAGAAATTACACTGTTTAGCCGGTATTGCACCACCTGACATCCGCCGGGAAGTAGCAGCCAATAGTGAAAGGACCAAGGCAGAGACATCTCCAGCTCATCCCCTGATTGGGTATCAGCCAACACATCAACAACTTAAATCTAGAAATAGTTTTCTAAGATCTACAGAGACACTCGCTGGAACACCTCAGCAAGTGAGAGTCCAAAAGTGGCAGGCTCAAACCCAGAACCTCAACCAATGGCTGATACCAAATGAGAGACTCCCCCCTGGGCACACAGAGGACTGGGTGACTTGGAAGGCGCTGAACAGACTGCGCTCTGGCACCACGAGATGCAGAGCCAACCTTCAAAAAATGGGCTACAAAGTTGAATCCACAACATGCGAGTGTGGAGAGGAGCAAACCACTGACCACCTGCTGCAATGCAACCTGAGCCCGCCACATGCACAATGGAGGACCTTCTTGCAGCAACACCAGAAGCACTCCAAGTGGCCAGATACTTGTCAAAGGACATTTAATCAACTACCAAACTCACACATGTTGTGTTTTGTCTGTTTGTTTGCTTTGTTCTATTAGAAATGTAATATAATTTGACTGGTTATCCTGACACAACAAATAAATAAATAGCCAATTGGTGACTCAATGAGGTAGAAGGTAGCTTAGAAGGACTATTATATTATATTGGCCCAAGCCAAGTCCATTTCCCAGAACGATTTGCAAAACAAAAGGACAGGAAGGAGATCATTGCAAAGGTCAAGGGGCCAGAGGCATATTGCAGAAGGGACCTCCAAAGGCCATCTGGACCAAGGCAGGCCAAGCCACGCACACTTGCCACTGAAAGCTTCCAAATGAGGCAGAATATATATTTCTATATTTCTCTCTAGACCAGTGTTTCTCAACCTTCCGAATGCCGCGACCCCTTAATACAGTTCCTCCTGTTGTGGTGATCCCCAACCATAACATTATTTTGGTTGTTGCTTCAGAATTGCCATTTTGCTACTGTTATGGATCGTCATGTAATCCAGGATAGATTTTCATTCACTGGACCAAATTTGGCACAAATTCCCAATACACCCACATTTGAATACTAGTGGGGTTGGGAGGGGGATTTATTTTGTCATTTGGGGGTTGTAGTTGCTGGTATTTACAGTTCACGTACAATCAAAGAGCATTCTGAACTCCACCAACAATGGAATGGAACCAAACGTGGCACACAGGACTCCCATGGAAACAGAAAACACTGGGTCTGGTAGGCATTGACCTTAAGTTTTGGAGTTGTAGTTTGCCTACATCCAGAGAGCACTGTGGACACAGACAATGAAGGATTTAGACCAAACTTGTCATGAATACTCCATATGCCCGAATATGAACACAGATGGAGTTTGGGGGGAAATAGACATTTGAGAGTTGTAGATGCTGGGATTTATAGTTCTCCTACAATCAAAGAACCCCACAAATGGTAGAATTGGGCCAAACTTCCCACACAGAGACACCCATGACCAACAGAAAATACTGTGTTTTCTGGTGGTCTTTGGTGAGCCTTATGACACCCCCTCGCAACCCCCCAGGGGTCCTGACCCCCAAGTTGAGAAATGCTGCCTTAAGGCTACCCAGTCCAACTCCCTTCACCAGGGCAAGAAAACATAAACAAAACCCTCCTGACAAAGAGCCATCTAACTGTATATGCCAAATGTGGTAGAGTTTGGGGGAAATAGACCTTGATATTTGGAAGTTGTACTTGCTGGGATTTATAGTTCGCCTACAATCAGAGCATTCAGAACCCCACCAATGATAGAATTGGGCTAAACTTTCCACACAGAACACCATGACTGTGTTTTCAGATGGTCTTTGGCGATCCCTCTGACACTCCCTTGCGACCTCCCCCATGGGAGAAATTTATTATCATCTTCATAATCCCTTCCCTTCGGGAAGGCAAGATTCCAGCGAGCTTAAAACAAGCTATAATAAAACCGCTGTTGAAGAAACCATCACTGGACCCCACTAAATTCGACAACTATCGGCCAGTTTCCAATCTCCCCTTCTTGGGCAAAGTCTTGGAACGTGTGGTGGCCTCACAACTCCAGGTATTCTTGGTAGACACGGATTATCTAGACCCGGCACAGTCTGGCTTTAGGCCGGGACATGGTACCGAGACAGCCTTGGTCGCCTTAGTGGATGATCTGCGCCGGGAGCTCGACAGGGGGAGTGTGTCCCTGTTGGTGCTGCTGGACCTCTCAGCGGCCTTCGATACCGTCGACCACGGTATCCTTCTGGGACGCCTCGCGGGGATGGGTCTTGGAGGTACTGTTTTGCAGTGGCTCCGGTCATTCCTGGAGGGTCGATCTCAGAAGGTGTTGTTGGGGGACACCTGTTCAACCCCACAACCTTTGTCTTGTGGGGTTTCTCAGGGCTCAATATTGTCTCCCATGTTGTTTAACATCTACATGAAGCCGCTGGGGGAGATCATCCGGAGTTTCGGGGTACGGTGTCATCTGTACGCGGATGATGTCCAACTCTGTCACTCCTTTCCACCTGCTACTAAGGAGGCTGTCCAGGTCCTGAACCGGTGCTTGGCCGCTGTGACGGTCTGGATGAGGGCGAACAAATTGAAATTGAATCCAGACAAGACAGAGGTACTCCTGGTCAGTCGCAAGGCCGAACAGGGCATAGGGTTACAGCCTGTGTTGGATGGGGCCGCACTCCCCCTGAAGACGCAGGTTTGCAGCTTGGGTGTGACCCTGGACTCATCGCTGAGCCTGGAACCCCAGGTTTCGGCGGTGACCAGGGGAGCATTTGCACAGCTAAAGCTTGTGCGCCAGCTGCGCCCGTACCTTGGGAAGTCTGACTTGGCCACGGTAGTTCACGCTCTGGTTACATCCCGTTTAGACTACTGCAACGCTCTCTACGTGGGGTTGCCTTTGAAGACAGCTCGGAAGCTCCAACTAGTCCAACGCTCGGCAGCCATGATTTTAACAGGAGCGGAGCGCAGGGAGCATACAACCCCCCTGTTGCGCCAACTCCACTGGCTACCGATCTGCTACCGGGCTGAATTCAAAGTGCTGGCGTTGGCTTTTAAAGCCCTAAACGGTTCCGGCCCAAGCTACCTATCTGACCGCATCTCTGCCTATGAACCCACCAGGACTTTGAGATCTTCCGGGGAGACCCTGCTCTCGATCCCGCCTGCTTCTCAAGCTCGGCTGGCGGGGACGAGAGATAGGGCCTTCTCAATGGTGGCTCCTCGGCTGTGGAACGCCCTTCCTACGGACATTAGACTAGCACCATCTCTAATGGTATTCCGCAAAAAGGTGAAGACCTGGATGTTTGTGCAGGCGTTTGAGTAATTTAGTGCAATCTGGTAATGGAACATAGGAATGGAACAATGGACGACGAACCTGGACTACGCTTGGATGATGAGAAGATTGGGTACGGTTGTTTTTGTAATAATTGTGCATTGTAATTGCTTATTGGTAATTTATGGATAATGTGTTAAGTCAATTGTTATATGTTGTATGGAACCACTGCTGTTTCTACTGTTTTTACTGTTTGTGAACCGCTGTGAGTCGCCTTCGGGCTTGAGATACAGCGGTATATAAGCAAAGTAAATAATAATAAATAAATAATAAATAATAATCATCATCATTATTATGAAAAGTCTGCACTTGGCAGGGATTGGAGAAAATTATTATTATTATTATTATTATTATTATTATTTTACTGACACAAAAGCACAGTATGTCACAGCAAACGAGATATATATGCTGGATTTCGTATCACAAAATCACAAGTCGAACACTTCCCAAGCGTCTAGGACTGTGTGATATATTTTTGAATGATGCGCGCAGATCCAAGTAAGGTGGCCTTTTGCAGTTGACAGATCATGATTTTGTTAATGTTTATTGTTTCCATGTCATACTCAGCACTTTTTAATCTGTACCCATTACATTTGGCCCGGCCCTAGTTTTATTGTGTTATGGTGTATTGTTTTTTATTGTTTTGTTATTGCTTTAATGTTTTGAGTTGCTTTAAGTTGTGTATTGTTGTATTGTTGTTTTATTGAGGCCTTGGCCTTTGTAAGCCGCATCGAGTCCTTCGGGAGATGCTAGCGGGGTACAAATAAAGTTAATAATAATAATAAATTATTATTATTATTATTATTATTGGGTTGTTGTAGGTTTTTCTGGGCTATATAGCCATTTTCTAGAGGCATTCTCTCCTGACATTTCGCCTGCATCTATGGCAAGCATCCTCAGAGGTAGTGAGGTCTGTTGGAACTAGGAAAAAGGGTTTATATATCTGTGGAATGACCAGGGTGGGACAAAGGACTCTTGTCTGCTGGAGCTAGGTGTGAATGTTTCAACTGACCACCTTGATTAGCATTTGATGACCAACGATTTTATTGTGATGACTTGGCCATTGTAATTATATGACTGTATTTTAGTATTTTAATGTGTTAGTGCATTATGGAATGTGATGTTTTTAAATGATTGTGATACTGTTGTTGGAAACCAGCCTGTGTCCCTCTACGGAGGTGAGAAGACAAAAGTTCTAAATAAATAAATAATAAATAAATAGATGGCTTGGCAGTGCCTGGGGCAATCTTTTGTTGAGAGGGGATTAGATGTCCCAGATTGTTTTCCCTCTGCTGTTTTGCTGTTTTAATTTTAGAGGTTTTTTTAATACTGGTAGCCAGATTTTGTTCATTTTCATGGTTTCCTCCTTTCTGTTGAAATTGTCCACATGCTTGTGGATTTCAATGGCTTCTCTGTGTAGTCTGACATGGTGGTTGTGAGAGTGGTCCAGCATTTCTGTTTTCTCAAATAAAATGCTGTGTCCAGGTAGGTTCATCAGATGCTCTGATGAACCAAATTATTATTATTATTATTATTATTATTTGTAGAAGCTTACCCTGCCAATGAGGTTGGCTCCTTTCCAGCCACAGATCCAGACTTTGACGGCAGGCCTTTTAAGCTAATTGCTTCTAATTATTATTAGCATTTGGGAAGGAAAGGTGTGAGACAGAGGGGAAAGAATAGAGGATTATCTCCCTATAGGATCAAATCCACAAAGACAGGGCCTGCCTCTCACATCTGCTCCGGATTGTAGCCTGAACTTCTCAGAGAGATGCCTCTGCTTTGCCTTTAGGAGCCTCTATCAAATATAATTATTTATAATACAATTTAAGACAATTTAATAGAGTATAATTTAATAAACGATAATCTCATTGAGACCATTGAAAACAAATGCAAAATGATAACAATATTTGTGTGCAATGAAATGAACTGGCTTGGAGGTGGGACCCGAGTTGAAGCCTTCATCCACAGGGAAAGCCCTTGCTGCCAATGAAAGGCGCCTTCACAAATGAATCCATTCATTGACCTCGATGTGGGGCTCCGTGGATAAAGACAGAAGAGTTGCAAAGTCTGTTTCACTTCAATGCATCCTGCTTCCTTCTCTCCATTCAGTCCAATGTCCCTGAAACCAGGCAAAAGGAAGCAGATTGAGGAACCTCTCATGGAGTATTATTATTATCTATATATATATAAATGCTCTGCGCATAATGAGTTCCTTAAAAACAAAAGAACCAATGAACGAAATCACACCAAATTTGGCAGCAAAACATCTTACAACACAAGGAGTGACCATCACTCAAAAAATTATGATTTTGTCATTTGGGAGTTGTAGTTTCTGGGATTTATAGTTCACCTACAATCAAAGAGCATTCTGAACTCCATCAACAATGGAATTGAACCAAACTTGGCACACAGAACTCCCTTGACCAACAGAAAATACTGGAAGGGTTTGGTGGGCATTGACCTTGAGTTTGAGAGTTGTAGTTCACCTACATCCAGAGAGCACTGAGGACTCAAACAATGATGGATCTGGACCAAACTTGGCACGAATATTTCATATGCCCAAATATGAACACAGATGGTGTTTGGGGGAAATAGACCTTGGCATTTGGGGTTGTAGTTACTGGGATTTATAGTTCACCTACAATCAAAGAGCGTTCTGAACCCCACCAACGACATAATTGGGGCAAACTTCCCACACAGAACCCCCATGACCAACAGAAAATACTTAAGGCCATCCAGTCCAACTCTCTTCACGAGAGCAAGAAAATGTAATCAGAGCCCTCCAGACAAAGAGCCACCCAGCCATACATATAGATAGATATGATTCACAAACACACAGATATAGTATCATAGATTTGAAAGGGACCCCTGAAGAAGGACAATGATATGTGGCATGTTCCAGAGTAGGCAAACCAGTCTGCACATCAACACTTACAAAGAAACAGCAAGAAATACTGTTTACCTACAAGCATAAAGAAATTACATACATTAGAAACCAACACTTTCTCATTACATTATTTTCTAGATCAACAGACTGGGCCACAGCAACGCGTGGCAGGGGACAGCTAGTCATTATTATTATTGTATATTATGATCTAAAATGGTTATACAAGAAGATGAAAGATGTGGCAGAGAGAGAGGATGTTGTCCAAACTATATAATACATACTAGCCGTCCCCTGCCACGCGTTGCTGTGGCCCACATGGGGGTTCTGTGTGGGAGGTTTGGCCCAATTCTACAGTTGGTGGGGTTCAGAATGCTCTGTGATTGTAAAGGTAAAGGTTTTCCCCTGACATTAAGTCCAGTCATGTCTGACTCTGGGGTGTGGTGCTCATCTCCATTTCTAAGCCGAAGAGCCAGCGTTGTCCGTAGACACCTCAAAGGTCATGTGGCCAGCATGACTGCATGGAGCGCTGTTACCTTCCCGCCGGAGCAGTACCTATTGATCTACTCACATTTGCATGTTTTCGAACTGCTAGGTTGGCAGAAGCTAGGGTTGACAGCGGAAGCTCACGCCGCTCCCCGGAATCGAACCTGCGACCTTTCGATCAACAAGCTCAGCAGCTCAGTGCTTTAACCCACTGCGACACGGGGGCTCCTTGTAGGTGAACTATAAATCCCAACAACTACAACTCCCAAATGTCAAGATTCTATTTTCCCCAAACTCCACCAATGTTCACATTCGGGCATACTGAGTATTCGTGTAGAGTTTGGTCCAGATCCATCATTGTTTGAGTCCACGGTGATCTCTGGATGTAGCTGAACTACAACTCCAAAACCAAAGGACCTTGCCCACCAAACCCTTCCAGTATTTTCTGTTGGTCATGGGAGAACTGTGCGCCAAGTTTGGTTCAATTCCATCGTTGGTGGGGTTCAGAATGCTCTTTTATTGTAGGTGAACTATAAATCCCAGCAACTACAACTCCCAAACGACAAAATCAATTTTTTTGAGTGAAGGACATACATTGGGTTGTCAGGTGTCTTGTGTCCAAATTTTAACATAGTAATTTTCAAACTCTCATAGCCACATTTCGTTCCTTTTATGTAGATACCACTGAGCTAAAAAAATTGTATCTCCTGAGGAGAACAAACTCTCAAGTGTATAATTTTGTAAGTATTCAAATGTGTTGTAACTTATGGAATTTAATGGATATGTTCAACAAATATTGATGTAATAACAAGTGTGAAGACTTTACTAATTTCGTAATGTGTAAAATACTTGAATATTAAGTATTTCTACAATATAATCATTTTCAACATAGTAATTTTCAAACTCTCATAGCCACATTTCGTTCCTTTGATGTAGATACCACTGATTCAAAAATATCTGGATCCCCCGAGGAGAATTTGTTCAAGTGTATACCAATTCTTTGCTGTTGGCAGGTAGTACTTGTGACATTTATTTATCGTGTCATCCGCAACCAGAACATTGTATTACATTTCTAACAGAACAAAACAAACAGACAGATAAAAAAAACACACACAAATTTTGCAAACTTGGTAGCTGATTAAATGTCCTTTGACCAGTATCTGGCCACTTGGAGTGCCTCTGGTGTTGCCGCAAGGAGGTCCTCCATTGTGCATGGGGCAGGGCTCAGGTTGCATTGCAGCAGGTGGTCTGTGGTTTGCTCTTCTCCACACTCGCATGTCGTGGATTCCACTTTGTAGCCCCATTTCTTAAGGTTGGCTCTGCATCTCGTGGTGCCAGAGCGCAGTCTGTTCAGTGCCTTCCAAGTCGCCCAGTCTTCTGTGTGCCCAGGGGGGAGTCTCTCATTTGGTATCATCAAGTTTGCAGACGACACCAAATTGGGAGGGAGAGCCAATACTCCAGAGGACAGGAGCAGAATTCAAAACGATCTTGACAGATTAGAGAGATGGGCCAAAACTAACAAAATGAAGTTCAACAGTGACAAATGCAAGATACTCGACTTTGGCAGAAAAAATGAAATGCAAAGATACAGAATGGGTGACGCCTGGCTCGAGAGCAGTACGTGTGAAAAAGATCTTGGAGTCCTCGTGGACAACAAGTTAAACATGAGCCAACAATGTGATGTGGCATCAAAAAAAGCCAATGGGATTTTGGCCTGCATCAATAGGAGCATAGTGTCTAGATCTAGGGAAGTAATGCTACCCCTCTATTCTGCTTGGTTAGACCACACCTGGAATATTGTGTCCAATTCTGGGCAACACAATTGAAGAGAGATATTGACAAGCTGGAATGTGTCCAGAGGAGGGTGACTAAAATGATCAAGGGTCTGGAGAACAAGCCCTATGAGGAGTGGCTTAAGGAGCTGGGCATGTTTAGCCTGAAGAAGAGAAGGCTGAGAGGAGATATGATAGCCATGTATAAATATGTGAGAGGAAGCCACAGGGAGGAGGAGGGAGCAAGCTTGTTTTCTGCTTCCTTGGAGACTAGGACGCGGAACAATGGCTTCAAACTACAAGAGAGGGGATTCCATCTGAACATGAGGAAGAACTTCCTGACTGTGAGAGCCGTTCAGCAGTGGAACTCTCTGCCCCGGAGTGTGGTGGAGGCTTCTTCTTTGGAAGCTTTTAAACAGAGGCTGGATGGCCATCTGTCAGGGGTGATTTGAATGCAATATTCCTGCTTCTTGGCAGAGGGGTTGGACTGGATGGCCCAAGAGGTCTCTTCCAACTCTTTGATTCTATGATTCTATGATCACCCACGGATTGAGGTGCTGGATTTGAGCCTGCCACTTTTGAACTTTCGCTTGCTGAGGTGTTCCAGTGAGTGTCTCTGTAGATCTAAGAAAACTATTTCTTGATTTGAGTCGTTGACGTGCTGGCTGATACCCAAACAAGGGATGAGCTGGAGATGTCTCTGCCTTGGTCCTTTCACTATTGGCTGCAACTTCCCGGCGGATGTCGGGTGGAGAGAAGAAATACAGGAGACAAGAGGGAACGGAATTCCCTCAACTTACACTAAACTAGCTAGCTGCTCCTCATTGAGGACTTGAGACTTGAATTTCAACATAAACAACCTGGTTCTCATTTCTGGGAACTATTGGCTGCTACTTCCCGGCGGATGTCAGGTGTTGCAATACCGGCTAAGCAGTGTAATTTCTCCAGTGGTGTAGGGCGCAGACACCCCATGATAATGTGGCATGTCTCATTCAGAGCCACATCCACTTTTTAGCGTGGTGAGATGTGTTCCACACTGGGCATGCATACTCAGCAGCAGAGTAGCACAGCGCAAGGGCAGATGTCTTCACTGTGTCTGGTTGTGATCCCCAGGTTGTGCCAGTCAGCTTTCGTATGATATTGTTTCTAGCACCCACTTTTTGCTTGATGTTCAGGCAGTGCTTCTTGTAGGTAAGAGCACAGTTCAGAGTGACTCCCAGGTATTTGGGTGCACTGCAATGCTCCAGTGGGATTCCTTCCCAGGTGATCCTCAGAGCTCGGGATGCTTGTCTGTTCTTGAGATGAAAGGCACATGTCTGTGTTTTAGATGGATTAGGGATCAGTTGTAACTTATGATATTTAATGATACAGATGTTCTATATGTATGCTACTGGAGTAAAACATTGATTTGTACATTAATTTCAGTCCACCAGAGGAAGGCCTGAGGTAGGCCGAAACCGGTCGTGGACGGCTGATCCACAAGCTACTTATAAGAAGATACGACTGTACTAAAAATTTGCACCATATTTGTATGCATTTCATTCAGGAACCCATTTATATTATAGTATAATAATAATAATAGTAATAGTAATAATAATAATAATAATAATAATAATAATAATAATAATCTTTATTTATACCCCGCCACCATCTCCCCAAGGGACTCGGAGCGGCTTACATGAGGCCAACCCAATAACATCAATAAAACAAAGCAATAAACAAAAACAATAAATACAATACAATTAATATAAATCACATATAAACAATAACCAATAAACAGTAACACACAAGGATTTAAAAACCTGTGGCCGGGCCAAATGTAATAGTTTAAAATGAACAAGGTAGGATATATCTGGTATAGGGTTTTAAAAGAGATGAGGGAGCGCAGTCAATCCTAAACCAGTAGTAAAGTGCATTCTGAGGACATATTGCTGGGAATTTTCCTTATTCTGGGAAGGCACACTGGAACAGCCATGTTTTCAGGCTCCTCCTAAAGACTGCCAATGTTGGGGCATGCCTGATGTCCTTGGGAGTGAATTCCAGAGTCGAGGGGCCACCACTGAGAAGGCCCTCTCCCTCGTCCCCACCAATCACGCCTGCGAAGGAGGTGGGAGCGTGAGCAGGGCCTCTCCAGATGAGATTGTGTGGGTTCGTACACAGAAATGTGGTCACGCAGGTAGGCAGGTCCCAAACCGTTCAGGGCTTTGTAGGTAAGAACCTGCACCTTGAATTGGGACCGGAAAATAAACGGCAGCCAGTGGAGCTACTTAAACAGGAGGGTTGACCGCTCCCTGTAAGTCGCACCAGTTAGTAACCTGGCTGCTGCCCACAGTACCATCGAGCCAGGCATCGTCTCCCATTCTGCCTCTTTGCATTTCCTTTTTTTCTGCCTAAGTGGAGTCACTTGCATTTAAATATTATTGTATTTATTAATTTATTATCATAGTTAATCTATTCTAAAATGTCCAAACTATCTGATACATTTCTATCTATATAAATAAAAATGTAATGTTAGTTCGTGCTACCATCAGAACTCAAAAACCCACTGGGGGAATTGACACCAAATTTGGACACATTTGTGTCCAATTTATGTCCTCCACTAAAAAAAAATTGATTTTGTCATTTGGGAATTGTTGTTGCTGGGATTTATAGTTTACCTACAATCAAAGAGCATTCTGAACTCCACCAATGATGGAATTGGGCCAAACTTGGCACACAGGGCTCCCATGACCAACAGAAAAAAACTGGAAGGGTTTGGTGGACATTGACCTTGAGTTTGGAAATTATAGTTCACCCACATCCAGAGAGCACTGTGGACTCAAACAATGATGGAGATGGACTAAACTTGGCACGAATATTCCATATGCCCAAATATGAAAACAGATGGAAGTTTGGGGAAAATAGACCTTGACATTTGGGAGTTGTGGTTACTGGGATTTATAGTTCACCTACAATCAAAGAGCATTTTGAACTCCATCAATGTTGGAATTAACCAAACTTGGCATACAGACTCCATGACCAACAGAAAATACTGGAAGAGTTTGGTGGGCATTGATCTTGAGTTTGGGAGTTGTAGTTCACCTACATCCAGAGAGCACTGTGGACTCAAACAATGATGGATCTGGACCAAACTTGACACAAAATTCCATATGCCTAAATATGAACACAGATGGAGTTTGGAGGAAATAGACCTTGACATTTGGGATTGTAGTTACTGGAATTTATAGTTCACTACAATTAAAGAGCATTCTGAAACCCACAAACGACAGAAATGGGGCAAACTTCCCACACAGAACCCCCATGACCAACAGAAAATACTTAAGGCCATCCAGTCCAACTCTTCATCAGGGCAAGAAAATGTAATCAGAGCCCTCCTGACAAAGAGCCATCCAGTCATAAATATAGATAGATAGATAGATAGATAGATAGATATGATTCTCACTCACACACACAGATATAGTATCATAGATTTGAAAGAGACCCTTAAAGAAGGACAATGATATGTTGCATGTTCCAGAGTAGGCAAACCAGACACTCTCCACATCAACACTGACAAAGAAACAACAAGAAATACTGTTTACCCACAAGCATAAAGGAATTACATATATTAGAAACCAACATTTTCTCATTACTTTATTTTCCAGATCACCAGACTGGGCCACAGCAACGCGTGGCAGGGGACAGCTAGTATATAATATAATATATTATTATAATCTAAAATAGACAAGACCAGAAGGTGAATAATGTGGCAGAGAAATAAACTGTCCAAACTATGTAATACATTTATGATCATCATAATCTAGACAATAGTATTAATTATGTGTTGTCGAAGGCTTTCGTGGCCAGAATCACTGGTTTGCTGTGAGTTTTCCAGGCTGTATGGCCCTGTTCAAGAAGCATTCTCTCCTGACGTTTTGCCCACATCCATGGCAGGCACCCTCAGAGGTTGTTGGCAACTAGGAAAATGTGCTTGATATATCTGTGGAAAAATGTACAGAGTGGGAGGCAAGAAAACAGGGGAATTCCAGACAGGAAACAATCAGGTCTAGCTATCACCTCCCAACCAAGGATTCCCCAGGCAGGAAGCAGCCAGACTATTATTATTATTATTATTATTATTATTATTATTATTATTATTATTAACTTTATTTGTACCCCACTAGCATCTCCCGAAGGACTCGATGCGGCTTACAACGGCCAAGGCCTCAAAACATAACATAACAAATACACAACCCAAAGCAAATCAAAAACAATTAAAGCAATATCAAAACAACAGAACAATAAAACAATACACCAAACACAATAAAACTGGGCCAGGCCAAATGTAATGGGTACAAATTAAAAGTCCTGATGTGACAGGTGGTATGTCGGATTTTAGGGTAAGTGCAGTGTGCAAGCAATCTTAAACTCTATTAAAGTGCTTCTGGGACAGGTTGTTGGAGTTTTCCTATTCTGGAAAGGCACATCGGAACAGCCAGGTCTTCAAGTTCTTCCTAAAGACTGCCAATGTAGGGGCCTGTCTAATATCTTTAGGGAGGGAGTTCCAGAGTCAGGGGGCCACCACAGAAAAGACCCTGTCTCGCGTCCCCACCAGACGCGCCTGCGACGCAGGGGGAATCACGAGCAGGTCCTCTCCAGATGAGTGAAGAGAACGCATGGGTTCATAAACGGAGATGCGGTCACGCAGGTAGGATGGTCCCAAACCGTTCAGGGCTTTGTAGGTAAGCACCTGCACCTTAAATTGGGCTCGAAAGATAAACGGCAGCCAGTGGAGCTCCTTGAACAGGAGGGTTGACCTCTCTCTGTAAGGAGCGCCAGTTAACATCCTGGCCGTTGCTCGTTGGACCAGTTGAAATTTCCGAGCCGTTTTCAAGGGCAGCCCCATGTAGAGCGCATTACAGTAGTCCAATCTAGAGGTGACTAAGGCATGGACCACCCCAGCCAGATCAGCCTTTGTGAGGTACAGTCACAGCTGGCGCACGAGTCTCAATTGCGCAAAAGCCCTCCCGGACACCGCCGATGCCTGAGCCTCAAGCGAAAGCGATGAATCCAAGAGGACTCCCAAACTGTGGACCTGTGGCTTCAGGGGGAGTGTAACCCCGTCCAACACAGGTTGCCACCCTATACCCTGATCCGGTTTACGATCGACCAGGAGGACCTCTGTCTTGTCGGGATTGATCTTCAGCTTGTTCATCCTCATCCAGATAGACACAGCGGCCAGGCCCTCGTCCAGCACCCGAGAGGCCTCCTTGGAGTTGGGTGGAAATGAGTAGTAGAGTTGTGTGTCATCTGCGTAGAGATGGCACCTAACTCCAAAATTCCGGATGACCTCTCCCAGCGATTTCATGTAGATGTTAAACAGCATGGGAGACAGAATAGAGCCTTGCGGGACCCCACAGGTCAAAGGCCAGGGGTCCAAGCAGGCGTCTCCCAGCTTCACCATCTGGGATCGACCCTCCAGGAAGGATCGGAGCCACGACAAAACCGTGCCCCCGAGACCCATCCCAGAGAGTCGACCCAGAAGGATACCATGATTGATGGTATCGAAAGCCGCTGAGATGTCCAAGAGAACCAACAGAGTCACACTCCCCCTGAAGCTGCAAGGCCATTCAATGCTAATCAAGGTGGCCAATTGCAACATTCACACTTGCCTCACACAGACAAGGGTTCTTTCTCCCACCCTGGATATCATTCCACAAGTATATATATATATATAAACCCAACTTGCCCAGTTTCCAACAGACCTCACAACCTCTGAGGAAATGACAGGAGAGAATGCTGCTGGAACATGGCCAGGCAGCCCAGAAAACTCACAGAAACCCAGTATTGACTCCAATGGGCCGCTTACCTTCCAGGAAGGCAAATTCGTCCACGGCTTCAATGGCGTTGTCTGCAGGTGAGGCATAAAACAAAAATGGAATTAATAAGGAGGTATTATTATTATTATTTCTGTATTATTTTTATTTCTGTATTATTTCTCACCCAAGTCCTTCCTCTGGAGGGTCTTCCTCTTGCCTTGCTGGGCAAAGATGAAGGCGTCCTTGGCAATGGTCTCCACAAACAGCTCCTGCAATATATATATAGATAGAGATTGTTATTATATAATATTTGTATTATATTATTTATTATAGCATCATAATACATTGTATTATTATCTATGTATAAAAAATGCTCTATTCGTTTTGAGTGACATCCTAACTCAAAATCCGCAATTATGCTGCCAAATTTGGCCACTAGACACCTACTAACGCAAGGAGTTATCATCACTGAAAAAATTGATTTTGTCATTTGGGAGTTGTTGTTGGGATTTATAGTTCACCTACAATCAAAGCGCATTCTGAACTCCACCAATGATGGAACTGAAGGGTTTGGTGGACACTGACCTTGAGTTTGGGAGTTGTAGTTTACCTACATCCAGAGAGCACTGCGGACTCAAACAATGAAGGATTTAAGGTATTGTCGAAGGCTTTCATGGCTGGAATCACTAGGTTCTTGTAGGTTTTTTCGGGCTATAGGCCATGTTCTAGAGGCATTTCTCCTGACGTTTCGCCTGCATCTATGGCAAGCATCCTCAGAGGTAGTGAGGTCTGTTGGAAATAGGAAAATGGGTTTATATATCTGTGGAATGACTGGGGTGGGGCAAAGAGCTCTTCCCTGCTGGAGCTAGGTGTGAATGTTTCAGCTGACCACCTTCATTAGCATTTGAAAGCCTGGCTGAGCCTGGGAAAATGTTCTGTTGAGAGGTGTTAAGATGTGCCTGGTTGTTTCCTCTCTGCTGTTTTGCTGTTGTAATTTTAGAGTTTTTTAATACTGGTAGCCAGATTTTGTTCATTTTCATGGTCTCCTCCTTTCTGTTGAAATTGTCCACATGCTTGTGGATTTCAATGGCTTCTCCCAAACTTGTCATGAATACTCCATATGCCCGAATATGAACACAGACAGAGTTTGGGGGAAATAGACATTTGAGAGTTGTAGATGCTGGGATTTATAGTTCTCCTACAATCAAAGAACCCCACAAATGGTAGAATTGGGCCAAACTTCCCACACAGAGACACCCATGACCAACAAAAATACTGTGTTTTCTGGTGGTCTTTGGTGAGCCTTATGACACCCCCTATTTAATAGAATACCAAGCTTGAAAACTTTGTGTTCTGTTTGTTTGTTTGTTAAACTGCTCCTGACACGATAAATAAATAACCCAGTGATTCCGGCCATGAAAGCCTTCGACAATACAATAACCATACAATAGTAGAGCACCTGATGAACCAACTTGGACACAGTATATTATTTGAGAACACAGAAATGCTGGACCAAACCAACAACCACCATGTCAGACTACACAGAGAAGCCATTGAAATCCACAAGCATGTGGACAATTTCAACAGAAAGGAAGAGACCATGAAAATGAACAAAATCTGGCTACCAGTATTAAAAAACTCTAAAATTACAACAGCAAAACAGCAGAGAGGAAACAACCAGGCACATCTTAACACCTTATTTACTGCGCTTATATACCGCAATTCTCAGCCCAAGGGCGACTCATTGCGGTGTACAACATGGAAAAACAAGAGCAAATTACAAAACATAGTGTAAAATAATCCACAATTCATCATTATCAGAAAAACATCTTATCAAAAACATCAACATTACTACAAAAGCCATTCCATGTCATCTCATCGTCAAACCCACAATCCAATATCATTTCCGTTGTTCCATTCCTATGGTCAAATTATCAGTCATTGCACTTCTTGTTCAAATGCCTTCTTAAACAGCCAGGTCTTTAACTTCCTGCGGAATATCAACAGGGAGGGAGCTAGCCTGATGTCTACGGGAAGGGTGTTCCACAGCCGAGGAGCCACCACCGAGAAGGCCCTATCTCTCGTCCCCGCCAGCCGTGCCTGTGACGCAGGCGGGATCGAGAGCAGGGCCTCCCCGGAAGATCTCAAAGTCCTCGTGGGCTCATAGGCCGAGAGGCGGTCAGTTAGGTATTTTGGGCCGGAACCGTTTAGGGCTTTATAGGCCAATGCCAGCACCTTGAATTGAGCCTAGTAGCAGATCGGCAGCCAGTGGAGCTGGTACAGCAAGGGGGTTGTATGCTCCCTGCGTCCCGCTCCTGTTAGTATCATGGCTGCCGCACGTTGGACCAGTTGGAGCTTCCGGGCCGTCTTCAAAGGCAACCCCACGTAGAGAGCGTTGCAGTAGTCTAAACGGGATGTAACCAGAGCGTGGACTACCGTGGCCAAGTCAGACTTCCCACCTCTCAACAAAAGATTCCCCCAGGCTCAGTCAGGCCTTCAAATGCTAATGAAGGTGGTCAGTTGAAACATTCACACCTAGCTCCAGCAGAGAAGAGCTCTGTGCCCCACCCCAGCCATTCCACAGATATATAAACCCATTTTCCTAATTCCAACAGACCTCACTACCTCTGAGGATGCTTGCCATAGATGCAGGCGAAACGTCAGGAGAAAATGCCTCTAGAACATGGCCATATAGCCCGAAAAAACCTACAAGAACCTAGTGATTCCAGCCATGAAAGCCTTCGACAATACAGTGAAAACTTTCCCAAACTTTTCAAGGAAAGCACGTGCGCCCCCTGCTGGTGAAACAGCGCCACCCTTCTCTTCAGCCACGCCCCCTGCACCCTGGTATTGGCCACGCCCACGGCAGCGAGATTGGCCAGCATTAAAAAGCGCGCGCGGGTAGCCACGCCCACACGCAGTCTCCGCCTACCGGGAGCAAACGGACGCTCTGATTGGCCAGACGATTGCGCCCTTCCACCCCTCGCATGCGCAGTCTCAGTCTCACCGTAGCGCGGGCCAAGATGAAGACGGCTTCTTGGCTGGCGAGGCTGACATCCGGGTCGGCTTTGACCAGCGCTTTCACCCGGGACAAAGGCAAGCGAGCCGGGCGGGCCGTTGCGGTAGTGGGTGGCGCCTCCGGTTCTTCGCTGGGAAGCGCCGCCGCGGCATTTACCTCAGGAACCGCCGCCGCCATGTTGGCCGCTACTGCGCCTGCGCCGCGCGGTACGCAAATCAAGGCCTCAGGCCCCGCCTTCATGCCGCGGGAAGCCACGCCCCCTCTGCCCGGCTTTTACTGGCCCTTCCCGCCAAAGCTCTCTAGGGGGAGTCAGAGAGCTCTAGGGAAGAAAAAGATCACAATAATAATTATATACCCTAACATAGAATATTAATATAATAATAAATATAATAATATAATATATATATATGCATAACACCATATAATATTAATATAATAAATATATAGTAAATATAATTACTTTATCGTTTATCATAGAATCAAAGAGTTGGAAGAGACCTCTTGGGCCATCCAGTCCAACCCCATTCTGCCAAGAAGCAGGAATATTGCATTCAAATCACCCCTGACAGATGGCCATCCAGCCTCTGTTTAAAAGCTTCCAAAGAAGGAGCCTCCACCACACTCTGGGGAAGAGAGTTCCACTGCTGAACGGCTCTCACAGTCAGGAAGTTCTTCCTCATGTTCAGATGGAATCTCCTCTCTTGTAGTTTGAAGCCATTGTTCCGCGTCCTAGTCTCAGGGAAGCAGAAAACAAGCTTGCTCCCTCCTCCCTGTGGCTTCCTCTCACATATTTATACATGGCTATCATATCCCCTCTCAGCCTTCTCTTCTTCAGGCTAAACATGCCCAGCTCCTTAAGCCGCTCCTCATAGGGCTTGTTCTCCAGACCCTTGATCATTTTAGTCGCCCTCCTCTGGACACATTCCAGCTTGTCAATATCTCTCTTGAACTGTGGTGCCCAGAATTGGACACAATATTCCAGGTGTGGTCTAACCAAAGCGGAATAGAGGGGTAGCATGACTTCCCTAGATCTAGACACTATGCTCCTATTGATGCAGGCCAAAATCCCATTGGCTTTTTTGCCGCCACATCACATTGTTGGCTCATGTTTAACTTGTTGTCCACGGGGACTCCAAGATCTTTTTACACGTACTGCTCTCAAGCCAGGCATTGTCCCCCCATTCTGTATCTTTGCATTTCGTTTTTCCTGCCAAAGTGGAGTATCTTGCATTTGTCACTGTTGAACTTCATTTTGTTAGTTTTGGCCCATCTCTCTAATCTGTCAAGAATAATTATATACCCTAACATAGAATATTAATATAATAATAAATAATATAATATAATATATGTATAACACCGTATAATATTAATATAATAAATATATAGTAAATATAATTACTTTATCGGCTGATATAGGCGGTATACAAGAGAAGGTAAAACAAAACTTTAGGTATTTTATTTATCGTGTCACTATCAACCAGATAATTGTATTACATTTTTAACAAATTTTAACAAACAGACAAAACAGAGTTTGCAAGCTTGGTAGTTGATTAAATGTCCTTTGACCAGTATCTGACCAGAGTGCCTCTGTTGTTGCTGCAAGGAGGTCCTCCATTGTGCATGTTGCATTGGAGCCGGTGGCCAGTGGTTTGCTCTTCTCCACACTCGCATGTTGTGGATTCCACGTTGTAGCCCCATTTCTTGAGGTTGGCTCTGCATCTAGTGGTGCCAGAGCGCAGTTTGTTCAGCACCTTCCAAGTCGCCCACTCTTCTGTGTGCCCAGGGGGGAGTCTCTCATTTGGTATCAGCCATTGATTGAGGTTCTGGGTTTGAGCCTGCCACTTTTGGACTCTCGCTTGCTGAAGTGTTCCAGCGAGTGTCTCTGTAGATCTTAGAAAACTATTTCTTGATTTAAGTCGTTGACGTGCTGGCTGATACCCAAACAGGGGATGAGCTGGAGATGTCTCTGCCTTGGTCCTTTCACTATTGGCTGCTACTTCCCGGCGGATGTCAGGTGGGGCAATACCGGCTAAACAGTGTAATTTCTCCAGTGGTGTAGGGCGCAGACACCCCGTGATAATGCGGCATGTCTCATTAAGAGCCACATCCACTGTTTTAGTGTGGTGAGATGTGTTCCACACTGGGCATGCATACTCAGCAGCAGAGTAGCATAGCGCAAGAACAGATGTCTTCACTGTATCTGGTTGTGATTCCCAGGTTGTGCCAGTCAGCTTTCGTATGATATTGTTTCTAGCATCCACTTTTTGCTTGATGTTCAGGCAGTGCTTCTTGTAGGTCAGAGCACGGCCAGAGTGACTCCCAGGTATTTGGGTGCGCTGCAATGCTCCAGTGGGACTTCCCAGGTGATCCTCAGAGCTTGGGATGCTTGTCTGTCTTGAGATGAAAAGCACATGTCTGTGTTTTAGATGGGTTAGGGATCAGCTGGTTTTCCCTGTAATAGGCAGTAAGGGCACCTAGAGCTTCGGAGAGCTTCTGTTCAACCATCTCAAAGCTCCCTGCTTGAGCAGTAATGGCACGATCATCAGCATAGATGAAGCTCTCTGTCCCTTCTGGCAGTGGCTGGTCATTTGTGTAGATGTTGAACATGGATGGAGCGAGCACGCTCCCCTGAGGCAGGCCGTTCTTCTGTTTCCGCCATCTGCTTCTCTGGCCCTGGAACTCAACAAAAAAGCTCCTGTTTTGTAGCAGGTTTCCTATGAGGCGGGTGAGGTGGTAGTCCTTTGTGATATTATACATTTTTCTCAGGAGGAGGCGGTGGTTCACAGTATCATAGGCTGCTGACAAGGCTATGAAGACAGCTCCTGTGATCTGCTGCCTTTCAAAGTAATATATTAATATAACACCATAGAATATTAATTAATAAATATAGTAATATAATAATATAATGATATAACATAGAAGATGGAGAGACATAGAGCTCTTGGGATGAAGATAATAATAGTGATATAATAATATAGAATTATTAATATAACAAAATTAATAACTATAGTAATATAATAATAATATAATGACATAGAATAGGGGGAGACAGAGATGTATAGAGAAAAATATAACAATGATAATATAGTAACATAGTATAGGTAAAGGTAAAGGTTTCCCCTGACATTAAGACTAGTCATATCCAACTCTGAGGGGGTGATGCTCATACTGTAATATAACAACACAAAATATTAATATAATGGTATAATAATACATATAGTAATATAATAACAATGAAATAATACAATATAATGCTCCCTAATATTATTCAGTGCATCCCTCCCTCTATTATTATTATTATTATTATTATTATTATTATTATTATATAAAGTGCATCTCTCCCTATTATTATTATGCAGAGTGCATCCTTTCCTCTTTATTATTATTATTCTGTGCAACCCCCTCTTTATTATTATTATTATTATTATTGTTGTTGTTGTTATTCAGAGTGCATCCTTCCCTCATTATTATCATTATTATTATTATGCAGAGTGCATCTGTCATTATTATTATTTAATCCATCCTCCCTTCTTTATTATTATTATTAGTATTATTATTATTATTATGCAAAGTGCATTCAGTCCAACCCCATTCTGCTAAGAAGCAGGAAAATCACATTCAAAGCTCCCCCCCCCCCCCCCCCACATAGATGGCCACCCAGCATCTGCTTCAAAGTCTCCAAATAAGGAGCCTCTATCATACTCCAGGACAGAGAGGGAGAGAGTTCCACTGCTGAAAAGCTCTCTCTCACCATTAAGTTCTTCAGAGTGCATCCTTCCCTTATTATTATGCAGTGTATCCTTCTCTATATTATTATTATTATTAATAATAATAATAATATAGTGCAGAGTGCATCTCTCTTTTTGCGATATTATTATTGTTATTGTTATTATTATTTCCCCTCATTGGGATTGCCTCTGAGCATGTGCAGAGTGCATCCCTCTCTGATATGACAGGATATAAATAAAGATGATGATGATGATGATGATTATTATTATTTGCCATGTGCAGAGTGCATCCCTCTCTGATATGATGATGATGATGATTATTATTATGCCATTGCACCTCTCCATTATTATTGTTGTTGTTATTATTATTATTATCCACTCTTGGGTTGCCTCTGAACATGTGCAGAGTGCATCCTTCTCACAGTGACAAATGCAAGATATCCCATTCAGGCAAAAAAAAAAAAGAAATGTACAGAGACAGAATGGGGGATGATGGCTAGCTCGACAGTAGGACGTGGGGAAAAGACCTTGAAGTCCTCGTGAGGAGGAAGGGGAACATGAGCCAGGAATGTCATGCAACAGCTTGAAAAGCCAATGGGATTTTTGCCTGCATCAAGAGGAATCTAGTGATCCAGAGAAGTCATGCTACCCCTCTCTTCTGTCTTCATCAGACCACTTTGCCTGGAATCACACTGTGTCTAATTCTGGGCACCAAATTGAAGGGAGATGTTGACTCTAAGCTGGAATGTGTCCAGAGGAAGAGGGCGATTCAAAGGATCCAGGGTCTGAAGCCCTATGAGGAGCGGCTGAAAGAGCCGGGCGTGTTTAGCCTACAGAAGAGAAGGCAGAGAGGAGACATGATGAGGGCCGTGTATAAATATGTGAGGAGAAGTCATAGGGAGGAGGGAGCAAGCTTGTTTTCTGCTGCCCTGGAGACTAGGACACAATGGAACCATGGCTTCAAACTACAGGAAAGGAAGGAGATACCACCTGAACATGAGGAAGAACTTCCTAATTGTGAGAGCTGTTCAGTAGTGGAACTCTCTCTCTGCCCTTGATTGTGGTGGAGGCTCCTTCTTTGGAGGCTTTGAAGCAGAGGCTGGATGGCCATCTGTCGGGGGCTTTGAAGACTATATCCCTGCTTGTTGGCAAAATGGGGTTGGACTGGGTGGCCCACCAGGTCTCTTCCAATTCTAGGATTCTATCATTCTATGATGTTGTTGTTATTATTATTATGCAGATTTCACCCCTCCCTCTCTGATATTATTGTTAGTGTTGTTATTATTATGCAGATTTCATCCCTCTCCATTCTTCTTATTCTTACTCTTCTTGGTCATGTGCAGAGTGCATCCCTTCTCCGTCCTTCCCCCATTGAGATCTATATTTGACCGCCTGCCTGCCCTGCCAATCCCTTAAGACTAAGACCTTTGTTTTTCCCGCAGGGACAGGACTTATGACAGTGCCTCCTTCGCCCAAAGCCGGCTCAAGACGTCACTCTCCCCTTAAGCCCAAGGGGACAGCAAGGAAGGCTCGGGAGCCCAGAAAAGAAGGAAGGGAAGGGAAGGAGAGGAGGGTGTCGCTGGAGCATGCTTCCTCTGGTGGGACGGCAGGCTCCCCAATGATGCCCCGCAGAGCCGTCCCCCTTTGCGGAGAGCGCCATGTGGGAACGCCTCAAGCGGGCCCTGGGCGGCATCCGGAGGGGCCTGCGGGTCTTCTGGACCAAGAACGGCCTCCTGGTCCTCTCCTTGCTCTCTGTGGTCACCGGCTGCGGCGTGGGATTCCTGCTCCGCCGCCTGGAGCTCTCTGACCTCGTGAGTATGGGATCGTTGAGACAGATATGTGTGTGTGTGTGTGTGTATAGAGCTCGAAGCTGTGGCTGAATGGCTATCTCTCAGGAGGGATCGGGTGGTGTCCTCTGGCCATGCAAAAACAACAGGGCCATGTGGTCCTTCCAATTCTTTTTATGATACGTTGATTTTATATACACGTACACACATACATACATACATATACACATACATACACACACAAACATATATCTCAGTCATAGATATGGATGAATGGCCATCTGTTGGAAAAGGTCAGATGGTGTGTCTTCCTGCAAAAGAGTGAGGGGCTCTTATTTACACACACACACACACGTCATATCTATGGCTGAATGGCCATCTGTCAGGATGGCTCTTAGGGTCTCTTTCAGCTCTTAAGATCCTATGATATCTCTATTCTATGTCTGTATATATATCAATCCTATATCTCACTGAATGGCCATCTGTTGGGAAGGCTTGAATGGTGCCTTCCTGTTGGACTAGATTTATTTATTTATTTAGAAGTTTTATATACTGGTCTTCTCAACCTCCGGAGAGGGACTCAGGCCGGTTTACAGCATGTACTCAAATACAGTAATATAAACAGTACAATACATCATTATTAAAAACCGAAAAATACATTATTATTAAAAACTGAAAAACATCATCACATTACATAAGCCAAGTAGTCAAATAGAGTTACAATTCATCACCATCCTTCCGTGTGCACAAAGGTTATTGACTCAATCATCAAATGCCTTATTCCAAAGCCAGGTTTTTAGTAGTTTTCTAAACGACAGGAGGGAAGGGGCAGATCTAATCAGATCAAGCCTCCACAATAGAGGTTCCATGGTCGGATCACTGTGCTCTGAGAGTTCGGTTGGAGCATGCCTACCCACCCTGCAAGGGCGCTGAGCCAATTTGGGCTTGCCCAAGGAGACTTATGGAACCCAGTAGGTTCTGGAATGCTCTGAGGGATCTGGAACATTAGACTATCCAATGCACTCGACAAGATTGCCCCTAGATGCCCTCTCCGACCCCACCGAAATCGGTCTCCTTGGTTCACCGAGGAACTTCGACTGATGAAGCAGGAAAAGAGACGGCTAGAGGGCGTGTGGCGAGAACTCCGTGACGGAGCATCGAGATCAGCTTATGAGGCATTTAGGGAATCCTATGAGCTTGCTATCACCGAGGCAAAGCGAGTATATTATGCTTCTTTGATAGCATCTGCTAGCTCACGCCCGGCAAAATTGTTCAAAATAATTCGATCTCTAACGACGGTTCCTACCGTCCCAAAAAGTGGTGATCAGGCCCCTTCAGCCGAGGTTTTTCAGAGCTATTTTGCAGACAAGATCTCGCTACTTCACCAGGACCTCCCCGCCACAATTGATACAGTGAGAGAACTTGAGACCCCGTGGCCACTTGCTGGGCCCATCCTCGACCGGTTCATCCCGCTGGACGCAGGGGCTGTCGATAGGCTCATAGCTGCAGCTAGACCGACCACTTGCTCCCTCGATCCGTGTCCCTCTTGGTTGGTGAAATCCTGCTTGGAGGGATTACGCGACCCTCTGTTGAAGATTATAAACAGCTCCCTTGAGCAAGGAGTTTTTCCAGAGGGTTTAAAAGAGGCGGTGGTCTCTCCCCTGCTGAAGAAACCAGACTTAGATTGTTCGGTTCCCTCCAGTTACCGCCCAGTTTCGAATCTCTCGTTCCTGGGCAAGGTGATTGAGAGGGCAGCAGCGGAGCAGTTGCAGCAATTCCTAGACGACACAGCCGGACTAGATCCCTTCCAGTCCGGCTTCCGTGCGGGGCACGGGACAGAGACTGTGCTGGTCTCCATCACAGATCACCTTCGATGCCAGCTTGACCAGGGTGGGTCAGCGCTGCTTGTGTTATTGGATCTCACAGCAGCATTTGACACAGTCGACCACAATCTTTTGACCCACCGCCTTGCTGTTGCTGGAGTCAGGGGGACAGCTTTAAACTGGCTGTCCTCCTTTCTTCACAACCGTGGACAGTGAGTGGAGAGGGGAGGCCTGGTCTCTGAGAGGTCCCCTCTACCTTGTGGGGTTCCTCAGGGGGCCATTCTCTCCCCTCTGTTGTTTAACATCTATATGTGACCACTTGCTCAGCTGGTTCGAGGTTTTGGGCTTGAATGTTACCAGTACGCCGATGACACTCAGCTTGTGCTGAAGATGGAAGGCCGACCGAACTCTGTACCCGATTGTTTCCATCAGTGCCTCGAGGCCGTTACTGGATGGCTGCATGCCAGCAGGTTGAGGGTGAATCCAGCAAAGACGGAGATCCTATGGCTGGGTCGACCGGGCAGTGGGGATATCCAGCTGCCTACCCTGGATGGCGAGGCACTACACCCGTCATCATTGGTAAAGAGTCTGGGAGTCCTTTTGGACCCTCTGCTGACGATGGAGGCCCAGGTCTCCGCCGTTAGCAGAACCGCCTTTTTTCATCTGCGGCAGGCTAGACGGCTGGCCCCCTACCTGTCCAGGGACGACCTAGCTACGGTGATCCAGGCTACGGTCATCTCAAGACTGGACTACTGTAACGCCCTCTACATTGGCCTCCCTCTGTCGGTGATCCGGAAGCTCAAGTTGGTACAAAATGCAGCTGCTCGGCTTCTTGCGGGAATTCCGATGAGATGCCACATAACACCAATCTTACTGCAGCTGCATTGGTTACCAATTGAGCACCGGATCACTTTCAAAGTGATGGTACTCACCTTTAAGGCCTTGCATGGTCTGGGGCCGATGTACCTGAGGGACAGCCTCACCCCCTACCAACCCCAGAGATCCCTCCGTTCTGAGGACCAAGATCTATTGGAAATTCCCAGTGTCAAGACCTTGCGTCTAACAGCAACCAGACGCAGAGCCTTTACAGCAATGGCGCCATCACTCTGGAATACTCTGCCATCTGAAGTCCGTGCCTTGCGGGACTTATCAGCTTTCCGCAGGGCATGTAAGACATACCTGTTTCGACAGGCCTTTGATTTTTGATATTGCTGTTTTTAAATTGTTTTAAATTGTTTTTAAATTGTGTTAGATTTTAGCCATTCTTGTAAGCCGCTCCGAGCCCCAGGGGAGTGGCGGCATATAAGTTCGAATAATAAATAAATAATCTCTAGTGGAAGGGAGTTCCAAAGCCGAGGAGCCACCACCGAGAAGGCCCTGTCCCTCGTCCCCACCAGACGTGCCTGTGAGGCCGGTGGGATCGAGAGCAGGGCCCCTCCAGACGATCTTAGCAATCTTGATGGTTCATAGGGGAGGATACGTTCGGACAGGTAAATTGGGCCGGAGTCGTTTAGGGCTTTATAGGTTAAGACCAGCACTTTGAATTGTGCTCGGAAGCTAATTGGCAGCCAGTGGAGCTGGCGTAACAGAGGAGTAGTATGCTCCCTGTACCCCGCTCCTGTTAGTAATCTGGCTGCTGCTTGTTGGACTAGTTGAAGCTTCCGGGCAGTCTTCAGAGGCAACCCCACTAGAGAGCGTTGCAGTAGTCTAGACGGGATGTAACCAGAGTGTGGACCACCGTGGCCAAGTCAGACTTCCCAAGGTACGGGCGCAGCTGGCGCACAAGTTTTAATGTTCTAGATCCCGGCCACCACCGAGACCTGGGGTTCCAGGCTCAACGATGAGTCCAGGATCACTCCCAAGCTGCGAACCTGCGTCTTCAGGGGGAGTGTAACCCCGTCAAGCACAGGCTGTAACCCTATGCCCTGTTCGGCCTTTCGACTGACCAGGAGTACCTCTGTCTTGTCTGGATTTAGTTTCAATCTGTTGTCCCTCATCCAGTCCGTTACAGCGGCCAAGCACCGGTTCAGGACTTTAACAGCTTCCTTAGTAGCAGGTGGAAAGGAGTAACAGAGTTGGACATCATCTGCGTACAGATGACACCGCACCCCGAAACTCTGTATGATCTCTCCCAACGGCTTGAACAACATAGGGGACAGTACCGAGCCCTGAGGGACCCCACAGAACAATGGCCATGGAGTCTTTGAGCTTGTTCGGAGGTTCTAGCAGGGGAGCGCAGCTATCGTAAACCCGGGACCGAAAACCTCGGTACACTCCTTCTATACCTGGGACGTCGTCTTCTTCCGCCGAGCGCGCAGCGTTCCAACGTAAATTGGAATTTTTTTAAATGCTTGATGAGAGAAATTGACATGGGCTTTTATTTCCAGAATGCAGTGGAGGCAAAAGTAATAATTAACGGACAGGAAACAGAAACGTTACAAATAGAAAAAGGAACCAGACAGGGCTGTCCTTTGTCTCCGCTAATATTTATCTTAACATTAGAAGTCCTATTAAAAAGAATAAGAGAGGAAAAAGAACTAATCGGGGCTAGGATACAAGGACAGGATTATAAATACAAAGCTTTTGCTGATGACATAATCTGTATAATTGAAAATCCAAAAGATAAGCTAGGAAAATGGCTAGAGGAAATAAAAAGTTATGGTGAAGTGGCGGGATTCAAAATAAATTTAGAAAAAACAAAAGCAATAACAAAAAATATTGACAAGAAGGAACAAGAGAAACTAAGTAAAGATTGGAACATACAAATAGTATCAAAAATAAAATAGGGATTATTCTGAAAAGCAAAAAAATTGCATTCATTACAAAATAATTATATAAATAAATGGAAAGAGATTAAAAAAGAATTGGAAAGCTGGAAAAATTTAAACCTATCATTGTCACAGAATCACAACAGTCAAAATGAAAATCTTGCCAAAAATGATACTTATATTTCAGGACCTACCAATTATAAGAAACATGAAGTTATTAAAGGATTGGAACAGAGACATCACGAAATTTATTTGGAACAATAAAAAACCAAGAATACACTACAACAATCTGATAGAACAAAAAGAAAAAGGAGGATTTGCAGCCCCAGACTTAAAATTATATTTCGAATCATGGGCCGGGGATTGGACAATGTTAAAGAAAAAGAAACTATTAATATTAGAGGATATAGATCTAAGAGGAGGATGGCATCTATATATCTGGTATAAAGGGAAGGAAAAGGAAAAAAAATGGAAATCACTTTACAAGGTCAGCAATCTTAAAAGTATGGGAAAAATAGAAATTCAAAATGTATAACAAAACACCATTACGGATATCACCCTTAGAAGCAGGGCAGAGGAGATGCATGGAGTGGAATGAGTGGCCAGTCTATAAAGAGATTTTGAAGTATAACTAAGGGAATATAGTGATAAAGGAACAGCATGAACTAAATACGATTGACAAGAAAATATCATGGCTCCAGTATTGGCAAATTAAAAAGAAATTTAAATTGGATTAAAAAAATAGGTTTCTCACAGGGTAAAGAATTTTGGGACAATGTTATGAAAACAGAAAAGAAATTAATAACAAAGATATACCAAAAACTTTTAGAATGTCATATGGAAGCAAAAGAAGAAGAAAAATACATGAAAAGATGGAATGAAAATATACAAAGAAATATCAGAAAAGAAGAATGGAAAGAAGTATGGAAGAAAAGACTAAAATTTACTTATGCAACAGTCCTCAGAGAAAATTGGGTCAAAATGTCACAAAGGTGGTATCCGACCCCGAAAAAATTAGGAAAAATTTATAACAACACCAGCACGACATGTTGGAAATGCAAGAGGAAAGAAGGCTCATATTACCACATGTGGTGGTCATGCGACAAAGCAAGAGAATATTGGAGGAAAATACATAGAGAAATCCAAATCGTGTTAAAAATACATATCCCACTGAAACCCGATTTGTTCTTATTAGGAATATATGGTAAAAATTTGGAGAAGGAGAAAGATAAAATCTTATTTTTAGCCTTAACCGCTGCGAAAATGTGTTATGCCAGAAAATGGAGGCAAGAAGAGATACCAAAAGAAGACGACTGGATACTAAAAATGCTAGATATTAGAAACCTAGATAAGCTTACCTTCCTACTGTTGAAAAATAAAGAGATTAGAAGAAAAGAAACGGACTGGAGAAAGGTCACTGAGTATTTAAGAAAGAAGAAAAATAAATGTGTATTGAAAATGACAAATAAGACTGTAATGTAATAAGAAGAGGGAAAGAAATGAAGAGATAAAAATCATAGAAAAATAAGATCATACAGAAGACTTTCGGAAGATACCAGGAGGTCAAATCATCTTTTTTTTACTTCTTTTTTCTCTCTCTCTTTTTTTCTTTTCTTTTTTTTTCTATTTCTATTTTCTCTCCTTTTTTCTATGCCATGTTTTTGGGTTTTTTTATTGTGTATTTTAAGAAAATTCTAATAAAGATGATAAAAAAAAAAAAAGAACAATGGCCGTGGAGTTGAGCAGGAGTCCCCTAGTGACACCTTCTGGGAGTGCCCCTCGAGGAAGGACTGGAGCCACTGCAAAGCAGTACCCCCAAGGCCAATTCCCGCGAGGCGTCCCAGGAGGATACCGTGGTCGACAGTATCGAAGGCCGAAGAGAGGTCCAGCAGAACCAACAGGGACACACTCCCCCTGTCCAGTTCCCGGCGAAGATAATCCACTAAGGCAACCAAGGCTGCCTCGGTACTAAAGCCAGACTGCACCGGATCTAGATAATCCGTGTTTACCAGGAACTCCTGGAGCTGCGAGGCCACCACACGTTCCAGGACTTTGCCCAAATAGGGGAGGTTAGAAACTGGCCAATAGTTGACAAATTGAGTGGGGTCCAGTGATGGCTTTTTCAACAGCGGTTTTATAACAGCTTGTTTTAAGCTGGCTGGAATGTTGCCCTCCCGAAAGGGAGGCATTAACCATCACCTTCACCCACTCTGCCAAACCCCCTCTGGCTTCCTTTACCAGCCAGGATGGGCAGGGGTCTAGGATCCATGTGGTTGGTCTTGCCTCTCCAAGAATCCTGTTGACATCCTCGAGTTGAACAGATTGAAACGAATCCATCAAAATTGGACAAGCAGGTGCTCGTGTTACATCCTCAGAGACTGCCGTTAACATGGTGTCAAAGCCTGAACGGATCAAAGCAACTTTTTTTTGTTGTTGTTGTTCATTCGTTCAGTTGTCTCCGACTCTTCGTGACCTTATGGACCAGCCCACGCCAGAGCTCCCTGTCGGCCGTCACCACCCCCAGCTCCTTCAAGGTCAGTCCAGTCACTTCAAGGATGTATATTTTTTTGTATATTTTTTATTAAATACATTTTCTCTTTACTTGTACATAAAACCAAGGGGTAGGGTGATGTCTGGCCAATCTATACATAGAATTTCAAAAGGGAGGGGGAAAGGGTAAGGGGAGGGGGAAGGGGGAAGTGTGAAGGGGGTGTAAGTGAGGGGGGGGTTCTGTCGGCTTCCAATCTTCTCCGATTATCCTCTACTCTTCTGTTTCCTTATATCTGTAGAAAATCTTCCACTCCACTTCTATTGTAATCTTAATGTTTCTTCTAATTCCTGTCTCTTCTATATTGCATTCCTGTGTCCTACTATTCCTTTTCTTTTTGTTATTTTTTCAGTTTGTTTTCTTCGGTGAGAAAATCATCCACCAATTTCCAATTTGTCTTTATAATTGGCCTACCATAAGATTCTTTTAGGGCAGACGTTAATTTATCCACGCCCTTAATTTCTTGGATTTTATTTAGCCATTCTTCTTTCATTGCAAATTCACTTTGCTTCCATTTTTTTGCTACTACCATTCTCGCTGCACTAGAAAGGTATGTAAATAGAATATCATTATTTCGGTCCCGTTCCAAAGCGACTTTGTCCACAAAGTACTGAGCAAAAGCTTCACAGCGGGCTGCCGAGTCGTCAGGGGACCCATCCTGGAAGGTGGGCTTCAACAACCCTCTGACTGCTCGAAACAACTCCGCCGGATGGTTCCTTGCGGACGCAATATTAGCCAAATAGAAAGAATTTTGTGCAGCCTCTATTGCCGCGCCGTACGCCCTTGAATAAAGGCATAGGCGTGTTCGGTTTGACTCGCAAAGCTTTTTCCGCCACACGCTCTCTAGCCACCTCTTTGTTCGCTTCATCGCTGCCAACTCCTCGTTGAACCAAGGAGAAGGTTCAGCTCGGTTACTTAAGAGGGGGCACTCCGGAGCGATCGTGTCTATTGCCCTAGTCAACTCATTATTCCAATGGGAGACCAGAGCATCGACAGAATGGCTCTTGTAGGTGTCTTCCACCTCTAGGATTCTATGACACACCTATATCTCATTCTCATGTATATATATATGCACACACACACAATACATATATGCATACATACATAAACACATACGCACTGTAGCCTTCAATACTGTTGACCACTGTATCCTTCTGGATCGCCTTGTGGGAATGGGCCTTGGGGGCACTGTTCTGCAGTGGCTCCAGTCTTCCTAGAGGGCCGTTCCCAGAAGGTGTTGTTGGGGGACACCTGCTCAGCCCTGCACCCATTGTCCTGTGGGGGTCGCACAGGGATCAATACTGTCCCCCATGTTGTTTTAACATCTACATGAAGCTGTTGGGTGAGATCATCTGGAGTTTTGGACTTTGATGTCATCTGTATGCAGATAATGTTAATCACTCCTGTCCATGTGCTGCTAAGGAGGCTGTTCAGGTCTTGAACCAGTGCTTGGCAGCTGTAATGGTCTGGATGAGGGCGAATCCTGACAAGACAGAGGCCAAACAGTGCATAAGGTTACAGCGTGTGTTGGATGGGGTTACACTCCCCCTGGAGACTTAGGTTAACATCTTGGGAGTGATCCTGGACTCATTGCTGAGCCTGGAACCCCAGGTCTCGACGGTGGCAAGGGGAGCATTCACACAAGTAAAACTTGTGCGCCAGTTGCGGCCGTAATAATAAATAATAATAATAAACTTTATTTGTACCCTGCTACCATCTCCCCAATGGACTTGGTGCGGCTTACATGAGGCCAAGCCCAAACTACATCAAACAAAACATCAATAAACACAACTTCAATAAACAATCAATAAAATACAAATCATATAAATCACATAAACAAAAAACAATCAATAGTGACATAAACAATTTTAAAAATGGCCGGGCCAAATGTAATAGATTAAAATTGAAAATATGCTGATGTGAACAAGGTAAAATATAACTGGGAAGTCAGACTTTCCCACATTAGTTCATGCTCCGGTTATATCCTGTATAGACTACTGCAACACACTCTAAATGGGGTTGCCTTTGAAGACTGTTCGGAAGCTGCAAATGGTCCAAGGGGTGGCAGCCAGATTGCTCATCGGAGCAGCGTTCAAGGAGCATACATCTCCCTTGTTACACCAGCTCCACTGGCTGCCAATTTGCTACTAAGCACAATTCAAGTGCTGACTTTAACCTATAAAGCCCTAAACGGTTCCGGCCCAGCTTACCTGTCTGAACGTATCTCTCCCTATGAACCATCTCGGAGTTTTAGATCATCTGGGGAGGCCGTGCTCTCAGTCCCACCTTCTTCGCAGGTGCAACTGGCGAGGACAAGAGACAGGGCCTTCCTTCTCCGTGGTGGCCCCTTGGCTGTGGAATTCCCTCCCTAGGGAAATTAGATCAGCCCCTTCCCTCCTGACCTTCTGCAGAAAAGTGAAAACATGGCTTCTTAAGCAAGCCTTTGGGAATCTTGTGCAATAGATAAACAGAACTATGTGAAATCTAATACTGGAACGGCTTAGATGATGTTTTTGGACGACGAGGCTAATAGTGAAGGTAGTGGTTTTATATGTTTTTAAAGGTTTCAATGTATGTATTTTACAATTCTGTTTTAAATGTTTATTATGTTTATTGTAATTTTTGCATTTTTTTAATGGCATTGAATAGCTGCCTATGTTGTAAAGCCGTCTTGAGTCACCTTCAGGTTCAAGAAAGGCAGGGTAGAAATATAAATAAATGGATGGATGGATGGATGGCCATCTGTCGGGGGGGTTCTGACAGTTCCCTTCCTGCCTGGCGCGAATAGGGTTGAACTGGATGGCCCTTGGGGTCCCTTCACCTCTAGGAATATATCCTATTCCTATTCTATCCCTGTCTCAGTCATCGCTATCTGTGTCTGGATGGCCATCTGGGATTGGGTGGTGCCTTTTCCTGGGTGTTACACCCTCTTCCAAGGGATTGGGCCTGCAGCCAAGTCGGGATCGCTTGGCAACGGCCTGCCTCGTGTCTTGGATGCGGCCTGGGCATCAAAAGCTTAAGCTGGTTACTTAACGGCCACCTCGCGGCGACAGCCTTTCCCTGCCGTGTGCGGCAACCTAGTTTATCCCCTATGGGAAGTCATATCTCCTTATATGGACTCAGGGTGCCTTACAATAACGTTGTTATTATTATTATTATTATTATTGTTATTATTATTATTATTATCTACCCATAGGGACTAACAATAATAATAAAAATTATTATTATTATTATTATTATTATCTTTGTCAACGGCAAAAGGCCAGCTTACTTGGATCTGCATTCGAAAATACATCACACAGTCCTAGATGCTTGGGAAGTGTTAGACTTTGCTGTGATTTTGTGATACGAAATCCAGCATAGATATCCCATTTGCTGTGACATACTGTGTTTTTGTGACAGTAAAATAATAATATCCCCATGGGAACTTAATGCAGCTATTGCTATTGTTATATCCTACCCATGTGGAATAATAATAATAATGATAATAATAATATCCCCCATGGGAACTCAATGCAGCTATTATTATTATTATTATTATTATTATTATTATTATTATTATTATTATTATTTTCTACCCATGAGGACTAATCATCATCATCATCTCCTCATGGGAACTCAAGGCGGCTATTATTATTATTATTATTATTATTATTATTATTATTATCTGTATTTCTATCCCACCTTGCTCCCCATAGGGACTGAAGGTGGCTTACAATAATTATAACTATTATTATTATTATTATATTCTATTATTAGAATATAATTTCAGCTGGTCCAGCGGGCGGCGGCCAGGTTGTTGACTGGTGCTCCTTACAGAGAGAGGTCAACCCTCCTGTTTAAGGAGGGTTTGGCTGCCGTTCATTTTCCAGTCCCAATTCAAGGTGCAGGTGCTTACCTACAAAGCCCGAAACGGTTTGGGACCTGCCTACCTGCGTGACCGCATCTCCGTATATGAACCCACACATTCCCTCCGTTCATCTGGAGAGGCCCTGCTCGCGATCCCACCTGCGTCACAAGCGCGCTTGGTGGGGACGAGAGACAGGGCCTTCTCTGTGGTGGCCCCCCGACTCTGGAACACCCTCCCCAAGGACATCAGACAAG
This sequence comes from Anolis sagrei ordinatus, assembly GCF_025583915.1. Taxonomy (NCBI): domain Eukaryota; kingdom Metazoa; phylum Chordata; class Lepidosauria; order Squamata; family Anolidae; genus Anolis; species Anolis sagrei. The sequence continues at coordinate 48,606,947 of NW_026847771.1, forward strand.
CCCCAACGTTGGCAGTCTTTAGGAAGAGCTTGAAGACTGGCTGTTCCAGTGTGCCTTTCCAGAATAGGAAACTCCCAGCATCATGTCCCGGACGCACTTTATTAGAGATTTAAGACTGTCTGCACATTGCACCTATCCTAGAATCCTATATTTCACCTGTCATGTCCAGCACTTTAAACTGTACCCATTGCATTTGGCCCAGCCATAGTTTTTAAATGTGTCATGGTGTATTGTTTTATTGTTTATTGTTACTGCTTTAATTCTCTTTGGTTTGCTTATGAATTATATAATGTATTGTTATGTTGTTGTTTTATTGAGGGCCTTGACCTTTGCAAGCCGCATCGAGTCCTTTGGGGGATGTTAGCGGGGTACAAATAAAGTTAATAAATAAATAATAAATAAATAACAAATTATTATTATTATATTCTACCCAGGGGACTCAGTGCAGCTATTATTATTATTATTATTATTATTATTATTATTATTATTATTATTATTATTTTCTACCCATGGTGAGTAATAATAATAGTAGTAGTATTAATGTTCTCCCCATGGGAACTCAAGGTGGCTATTATTATTATTATTATTATTATTATTATTATTATTTTCTACCCATGAGGACTAATAATTATCATCATCATCATCTCATGGGAACTCAAGGTGGCTATTATTATTATTATTATTATTGTTATTATTAACTTTATTTCTATCCCACCTTTCTCCCCATAGGGACTGAAGGTGGCTTACAATAATTATAACTATATTATTATTATTATTATTATTATTATTATTATTATTATTATTATATTCTACCCATGGGGATTCAGTGCAGCTATTATTATTATTATTATTATTATTATTATTATAAACTGCCAAACACTTGTCATTAAAACCTTCTGTTTTTTCTTCCTTCTCATCAGGAGAAGCAATACTTCTCTTTCCCTGGAGAACTTTTGATGCGGATGCTGAAGATGCTCATTTTGCCATTGATCACTTCCAGGTAAGAAGAAGAAGAGATCAATATATATCATAAATGTATACTGTAATAATCAGCATAAATTCAGCCCTCCGCACTGTTTGTGTTGAATTCCATTATAAAGTCTGTATGTTTTTAAGGTTTAAAAATTGTGTTGCGTTACTTTCATTGTGAGCTGCTTTGAGTCTTTTTTTTTTTTTTTGAGAGGGAGAAAATGTATAATAATAATAACATATAATTATGACAATAAATTTATGGTATAATAATAATAATTGTATAATAGAAAATAAATGTATTATAATCATAAATGATGATGATGATAATAATAATAATACTGTAACCCGTGGGTGAACTACAACTCCCATCATGCCAGGCTCACCCCGAGAAACTCAATCAATACTCAAAGTTTGTTATATTGGGCAAGTTTGCTCTAGATGCCTCATCGGTGGGGTTCAATGTAATCAAATTTCAGCATATCCATCGGTGTATTGTCGAAGGCTTTCATGG
>NW_026847771.1:48608987-48629671 GCF_025583915.1 Anolis sagrei ordinatus
AAAAACCCACAAGAACCTAGTGATTCCAGCCATGAAAGCCTTCGACAATACACTTCCAGTATTTTTTGCTGGTATGAGGGCTCTGTGTGCCAGGTTTGGTCCAGTTCCATCTTTGGTGGAGTTCAGAGTGCTCCTTGATTACAGGTGAACCTACAACTCCAAAATGCCTAGGCCAATTCCCCTCAAAGCCCATCAGTATTCAAATTGGGGCATATTGGGTATGCAGGCCAAGTTTCGTCCAGATCCATCATTATTTGGGTTCATAGTGCGCTCTGAATGTAAGTGAACTACAACTCCTATAAATCGCTCCAAAGACCTCCAGTACTTTTTTCGTTCCATTGCTGATAAATTCCTCTGTTTGCTGTGCCCTGCAGAAAAGAGTAGGAAAGGGTTAAGGGAGAGGGTCATGCAAATTCCACACCAGTGGAGAGAGTCAGAAACACTGGGATGTCTGTGGTGAAGGAAACACATAAAATCTAGGATGGAATTGTCCCCAAATGAAAGCCTTCATTTTGGTGGTGGACACTGTGGTCTTTGTGGAGGATACTGGCAGTTCTCTTGGACATGTTCATGGCACTCACTATAACCTACAATGTAATTGGAGGGAGGGCTTTGGTGTCTCCTGAGTGGTGGGAGCTATAGCGGCTTGTGGAGGCAGGAGCTTGTCTGTGGAAGTGGACACCCCTGCCAAATACACACACATACACATTTTCACTTTTATTATGTGTATAGATAATAATTTTATTACCTGCCCACTAGCTCTCAGCTATCTTTCCTTTAGCTCTTGGCTATATTTCCTGTATGTTTTGAGCATATTTCCTTTATGTTTTGACCATATTTCCTTTATGTTTTGACCATGTTTCCTTTATATTTTGACCATGTTTCCTCTATTTTGGACATGTTTCCTTTATGTTTCGGACATGTTTCCTTTATGTTTCGGACATGTTTTCTCTATATTTCGGATCTGTTCCTTTTATGTTTTGGCCATCTTTCCTTTTTCTCTCAGCTGTTTTCTTTATACAATACTAGCTGTCCCCTGCCATGGGTTGCTGTGGCCCAGTTTGTTAATCTGGAAAATAAAGTAACGAGAAAGTGTTGGTTTCTAATATATTTAATTTCTTCCTGCTTGTGGGTAAACAGTATTTCTTGCTGTATCTTTGTCAGCATTGATGTGGAGATTGTCTGGTTTGCCTACTCTGGAACGTGCAACATATAATTGTCCTTCTTCAGGGGTCCCTTTCAAATCTATGATACTATATTTGTGTGTGTGTGTGAATCATATCTATCTATATCTATGACTGGATGGCTCTTTGTCAGGAGGACTTTGATTACGTTTTCTTGCCCTGGTGAAGGGAGTTGGACTGGATGGCCTTGAGTATTTTCTGTTGGTCATGGGGGTTCTGTGTGGGAAGTTTGGCCCAATTCTGTCATTGGTGGGGTTCAGAACGCTCTTTGATTGTAGGTGAACTATAAATCCCAGTAACTACAATTCCCTAATGTCAAGGTCTATTTCCCCCAAACTCCATCTGTGTTCATATTTGGGCGTATTAAGTTCTTGTAGCAAGTTTGGTCCAGATCCATCATTGTTTGAGTCCACAATGCTCTCTGGATGTAGGTGAACTACAACTCTTGCCCTGGTGTTCTTGCCCTGGTGAAGGGAGTTGGACTGGATGGCGTTGAGTATTTTCTGTTGGTCATGGGAGTTCTGTGTGCCAAGTTTGGTTCAATTCCATCGTTGATGGAGTTCAGAATGCTCTTTGATTGTAGGTGAACTATAAATCCCAGCAACTACTATTCCCACATGACAAAATCATAATTTTTTGAGTGATGGTCATTCCTTGTGTTGTGAGACGCTTTGTTGCCAAATTTGGTGTGATTTTATTCATTGGTTCTTTTGTTTTTAAGGTACTCATTATGCACAGAGCATTTATATATATAGATTTTGAGCATGTTTTCTCTGTTTTTGGCCATGTTTCCTTTATGTTTTGGCCACGTTTTCTCTGTATCTTGGCCATCTTTGTTTCCTGTCTTGTCCATCTTTCCTATTTCTCTCAGCTATGTTTCCTCTATGTTTTGCCCTTGTTTCCTCAATGTTTTATACACGTTTCCTTTATGTTTTGGTCATATTTTTACTAGATCTCTGTTGATTTTTAATTTTTGTATGTATGTATTTTATCTTTTGTAATTTAGCTGTAAATCGCCTGGAGCATTCTTGGATGGAGGGCGATTAATAAGTTATTAAATGATGATGATGATGATGATGATGATGATTATGATGATGATGATATTTCCTTTATGTTTTGGGCGTGTTTCTTCTATATCTCAACCATGCTCCCTTTAAGTTTTGGGCATGGTTCCTTTATCTCTTGGCTATAGTTCCTTTATGTTTTGACCATTATTTCCTTTAACTCTAAGCTATGTTTCCTGTATATCTCATCTATCTCTCCCCTATATCTCTGGGTCGTGTTTCCTTGGCCCTTCCCCCTCGTCCTTCTTGCCTGCCCTCCCTCTGCACGTGTCACTGCATGTGCGGGGGCGGTGGCGGTGAGTCCTAGCCAGGGACCACGCGTGCAGAGGCGTGTGTGTCACCCGGGGTCATGCGCCACCGCTCCATCTCCCAAAGTCACCTTTCGGCCAAGGCGGCTGAGCTGCTCAGGTGGCCCAGAGATCAGCTGTGACAGCCCTTCTTGCCTCAACCGCACCCCATACATGTGTGTGTATATAAAACATTGTGAGTGTGGATGGAAATATATGTGTGTGTGTGTGTTTGTGTGTATGGAGGGATGGTCCTTTGCTGCCTGTGCCTTTGTTCAGAAGGTCTCCCTTCCTGACTTTTTGCAAAAAAATGGCTTGTTGTGGAAACAAGGATTGGGGATAAAACTTCACTGGAGGCACCTTTTCCCCCTGAGAATAATATATATCTCTTCCAAGAGTGGATTTCCCTCCCTCCCTTCCTTCTCTCCGAGGCATTATGGCCATGTAAAGTATAAATATGTGAGGGGAAGTCATAGAGAGGAGGGAGCAGACTTCCTTTCTGCTGCCCTGGAGACTAGGACGCAATGGAGCCATGGCTTCAAACTACAGGAAAGGAAGGAGATGCCACCTGAACATGAGGAAAAACTTCCTGACTGTGTGTGAGAGAGAGCTGTTCACAGTGGAACTCTTTGCCCTGGAGTGTGGTGGAGGCTCTTCTTTGGAGGCTTTTAAGCAGAGGCTGGATGGCCATCTGTCAGGGGTGCTTTGAATGGATTTTTCTGCTTCTTGGCAAAATGGGGTTGGACTGGATGGTCATTGAGGCCTCTTCGCACTCTAGGATTCTATGATTCTATGAGGGAGAGATTCCTCTCCCTTTCTGTAGTCTCAGCCTCATTGTTCATAACTAAGTGAGATGTTTGTAAGTTGGATGTATGTAACTCAGGGAACGACCTGTCTCTCCTCTCTTTCTCCCTGTCTGTACACAGTCTGATGTCAGGCTTGGCCACCATGGACTCCAAGGTGTGTGGGAAGATGGGAGTGATCACCATCACCTACTACCTGTGGACCACCTTCCTAGCCGTCACAACTGGCATCGTCCTAGTCATCAGCATCCATCCGGGGGCCGCCGCCCAGAAGGAGGACTACGCCGTGGGCAAAGTGGTGCTCAGCTCCGCCGATGCCCTCCTCGACCTCATCAGGTAACCCCCAGGGCTGCCTTGTGGGGATCCAACACCCATCATCCTCAGCCATAGGCCATGCCCACTCCCCTCCCTCCAAGGGGTTCGGATTCAACACTGGCACCTTCGGCATGGAGGACAATGCGCCTTCTAGCTCCCATCATGCTTCATTATCAGGTGCAGTAACTGAGGATGATGGGAGTTGCAGCCCAACAAGGTTTGGGTTTGCATTATCCTCCCTTTTCTGAATTAAGCTGAGATATATGCATTTATACAGTATATTTAAAAAAAAACACTTTTGTAATCGTTCAAAATATTTTGTATTAGTCTATAGAGATTCTTTAACTAGTTAGCAAAAATAAGTTAATACAATCATTTCTATTGGCTGCACCATCCTCGGTGGCGCAGTGGATTAAACCATTGAGCTGCTGAACTTGCTTACTGGAAGGTAGCAGGTTCGAATCCAGGAGTGGGGTGAGCTCCTGCTGTTAGCCCCAGCTCCTGCCAACCGAGCAGTTCGAAAACATGCAAATGTGAGAAGATCAATAGGCACCACTCCGCCGGGAAGGTAATGGCACTCCATACTGTCATGCCCATGGCCACATGACCTTGGAGGCGTCTACGGACAATGCTGGCTCTTCAGCTTAGAAATGGAGATGAGCACCACCCTCCAGAGTCGAACACAACTAGACTTAATGTCAGGGGAAAACCTTTACCATACACACACACACACATACACAGACATATAGTGTATATTATTATTATTATTAATAATAATTATTATTAAACTTTATTTGTACCCTGCTAGCATCTCCCAAGGGATTCAATGCGGCTTACAAACTGTATATATATAGTGGGTGTGTATATATATAAAATATATAGTGTATATACATAGTGTGTGCATGTGTGTGTATATATATTTCTTCCCCTCCTCTCCTCAATTAAAATTCATAAGCACATAAAAAGCACTACAAATATGCACACTAAACTACATCTGTATTGTGAAGTGTAGTGTATATACATAGTATATACACATACACATAGTGTATACGTATAGTGTGCAATATATACAGGGTATACACACACACATATATATAGTGTATAGCATGTATACACACATATGTATATATAGTGTATATACATAATGTATATACATATATATCACATATACAGCATATACATATATACATAAACACATACATACAGTATATACATTTATTTATATAGTGTATAGTATGCGTGTGAGTGTGTGTGTGTGTGTGTATATATATATATATATGCACTCACACACACACCCTCCTCGACTTCATCAGATAACATCCTCTCTCAAGGGCCACCTTCTTGGACTGCAACTCCCATCATCCTCAGCCACAGGGGTTTGGATTCAACATCTGCGCCTAGGGCTTGGTGGACAATGTGCCTTCCAACTCTCATCATGCTTCATTGTAGGCTGCAGTGGCTGAAGATGATGGATGGAGTCTAAAATGGAGTCTGAGGTCTGAGCAGTCTCAGTGCTTAATCATGTGGTCTGCAGTCACTCCCATAACTTCTCAGGAAACATAGAGCAAATGAAAGAAAGCTGCATACTAGAACATACATACAATAAGTAAGCAACAGGATTATATACAAACAAATTACTAGAGGAAGCTTGAAGAAGGTTGTAATTTCCAACAGTGTAATGTATATGCACGCACACACTACATACATGTAGTGTTTTCTCAAGCTGATTTGCCTGGATTGTTTCTACAGTAATAATAATATTTATGTATTGTCGAAGGCTTTCATGACCAGAATTACTGGGTTCTTGTAGGTTTTTTCAGGCTATATGGCCATGTTCTAGAGGCATTCTCTCCTGACGTTTCGCCTGCATCTATGGCAAGCATCCTCAGAGGTAGTGAGGTCTGTTGGAACTAGGAAAGTTCCAACAGACCTCACTACCTCTGAAGTGCTTGCCATAGATGCAGGCGAAACGTCAGGAGAGAATGCCTCTAGAACATGGCCATATCGCCCGAAAAAACCTACAACAACCCAATAATATTTATTATTCAGATTGCTGAAAGGCATATTGGAAGATGGCAATGATGAGGATGATTTCTTTTTCTCTTTCTTGCAGGAACATGTTCCCTTCAAACCTCATTGAGGCCTCCTTCCAACAGGTGAGTCACCAAGCCACTGGGTCCTCCCATTTTGTCGTTCTCTTGTGAGCATGGAGAGAGGCAAGATGTCTGCTCTGAGCTAGATTGCTTTCCTACCTAGATCTGTAGTTCTTTGAAGAAAACCTTTTTACAAGCTTGGCTCTGCTCTTGGAAATGGCTGTAGCTTATTGGCTGTATTGCTGTCCTCAAGAAGCTTCTGATCTGCTAAAACTGCCTTTTTTGTTCCCATTCTGTGAGCATGGAGAGAGGCAAGATGTCTCCATAGAGAGTTAGTTCGACAGCTAAGCCTTGACTTCCCTATACAGAAATGTAGTTCTTCCAATAAAATCTTTCTCTAACTTTGTAGTACCGGACAGTGCTGGTGCCGGTGGTGAAGACCTCGAAGGACCCGAAGGCGGCCAGGAAGTCAGTCAGCTTCATCTATTTCCTGCCGGATGCAGCCAACCCAGGGGTGCAGCGCCCGGTGCTGCTGGAGATCACACCTGCCCCCGAAATGACCTACCGCACCCTCCCTGGCAGCAACAGCGAGATGAATGTCCTGGGCATCGTCATCTTCTCCGCCACCATTGGTAGGGGGTGCTTTGCCCTACGCATCTCCCCTTAGAAAAATAGTATCAGGCTGAGAAATAGGCAGTGGTTATGCTTTAACTGTGCTTTCATATGCACATATTATAGGGGTGTTTATGTAGAGGTAGGTAATAAATGAAAATAATAATAATAATTATTATTATTGTTATGGAGCCCCGGTGGTGCAGTGGGTTAAACCCCTGTGCTGGCAGGACTGAAGACTGACAGGTCGCAGGTTCGAATCCGGGGAGAGGCGGATGAGCTCCCTCTATCAGCTCCAGCTCCTCATGCGGGGACATGAGAGAAGCCTCCCACAAGGATGATAAAACATCAAATCATCCAGGCGTCCCCTGGGCAACGTCCTTGCAGACGGCCAATTCTCTCACACCAGAAGCGACTTGTAGTTTCTCAAGTCGCTCCTGACACGACAAAAAATTATTATTATTATTATTATTATTATTATTATTATTATTTTACTGACACAAAACCACAGTGTTGTTGTTGTTCATTCGTTCAGTCGTCTCCGACTCTTCGTGACCTCATAGACCAGCCCACGCCAGAGCTCCCTGTCGGCCGTCACCACCCCCACAGTATGACACAGCAAATGCGATATATATGCTGGATTTCATATTTATTTATTTATTTATTTATTTATTTATTTATTTATTTATCATGTCAGGAGCAACCAGACATTTGTATTACATTTTTAAAAAAACAAACAGACAAAACACAAAGTTTGCAAGCTTGGTAGTTGATTAAATGTCCTTTGACCAGTATCTGGCCACTTGGAGTGCTCTGGTGTTGCCGCAAGGAGGTTCTCCATTGTGCATGTGGCTGGGCTCAGGTTGCATTGCAGCAGGTGGTCAGTGGTTTGCTCTTCTCCACACTTTGTGTGTTTTAAGTGCTTTGTAGTTTTCAAAGTTAGTGATTATGTGCTTAGAAATGTATTGCTGTGATTTGCAATGTTCCGAGTTGTAATTCCTGTGTGGAAAGGGTTAACTGTGACTCCCAGGTATTTGGGTGCACTGCAATGCTCCAGTGGGATTCCTTCCCAGGTGATCCTCAGAGCTTGGGAAGCTTGTCTGTTCTTAAGGTGAAAAGCACATGTCTGTGTTTTAGATGGGTTAGGGATCAGCTGGTTTTCCCTGTAATAGGCGGTAAGGGCACCTAGAGCTTCGGAGAGCTTCTGTTCAACCATCTCAAAGCTCCCTGCTTGAGCGGTGATGGCACAATCGTCAGCATAGATGAAATTCTCTGTCCCTTCTGGCAGTGGCTGGTCATTTGTGTAGATGCTGAACATGGATGGAGCAAGCACGCTCCCCTGAGGCAGGCCATTCTTCTGTAAAAAATCACAAGTCGAACACTTCCCAAGCATTTAGGACTGTGTGATTACCACTGGGACCACTTGTACTGGTTTATGCCAGAGCCTTTGCAGTTCAATTTTGAGGTCTTGATAACGGCTGAGGTTTTTTTGTTTGTTTGTTTTTCGTCAGTTCGACTGTCACCTGGTATGGCGACATCAATAATCCAAACTTTTTTTTCCACAGCCGTGATGTCTGGTGTATTGTGTTCCAAAACTTTGTCAGTCTGGATTCAAAAGTCCCACAGTATTTTTGCTTATTTATTTTCCACTACCTTTGCAGGTTTATGATCCCTTTACCAGTTCTTTACTGCTGGCAGGTGGTACTTGTGACATACGTTCCAATGAATCATTTGGGCCACAGAGTTGTGCCTCTGTAGTCTGTCTGTGCGATTTTCTTGCAGCAGCTGAGGATATGATCAATAGTTTCATCAGCTTCCTTTCACAGTCTGCATTTTGGGGCATCAGTTGATTTTTCAATCCTGGCCTTGAAGGCATTTGTTCTGATGGCTTGCTCAGCCCTTCTGTCTCCTTCTTCAGTGTTCCACTCATGAGCCATCGCCAGGTGTTCTCCTTGTCATCTTTTCCTTCAATTTTGTCAAGGAACTGCCCATGCAATGCTTTGTTGTGCCAGCTGTCAGCTCTGCTTTGTAGTGCAGTTTTCTTGTACTGATTCATTGTCTCCTGTGCTTGAGAAGTTTCCGATGATTGACTTCAATCAAAGCAGATTCTTTGCATTCCTTTGCAGTATTATTATTATTGTGTTTCCACTGTAGCCTGACCCTATGTATTCCCCCTCCCCCAAATAAGACCAGGCCGAGAAAAAGGCAGTGGTTGCCTTGTAACTGTGCTTTCATATGTGCATTATTGTTATTACTATTATTACTATTACTATCATCGTTTTCCCCCTTTAGCCTGTCCCTATGCATCCTTTTCCCCCTAATAAGACCAGGTCCAGGCTCACATGTGCACATCTTATAGGAGTGTTTATGTAGAGGCGTGTAATACATGAAAATTATTATTATTATTATTATTATTATTATTATTATTATTGTGTTTTAACTTTAGTAGCTTGCTTTTTTTTTTTTTTTTTTTTTTTGTCGTGTCAGGAGTGACTCCTGGTGTGAGAGAATTGGCCGTCTGCAAGGACGTTGCCCAGGGGATGCCTGGATGATTTGATGTTTTTATCATCCTTGTGGGAGGCTTCTCTCATGTCCCTGCATGAGGAGCTGGAGCTGATAGAGGGAGCTCATCCGCCTCTCCCCGGATTCGAACCTGCGACCTGTCGGTCTTCAGTCCTGCCAGCACAGGGGTTTAACCCACTGCGCCACCGAGGGCTCCATACTTTAGTAGCTAATACATTAATAATATTTTATTATTATTGTTATTATATACTAGTATATTGTTATTATATAACATCATTATATTGTTATTACAGATTACTATATTATTATATATTGCTATATTATTATTTATTATATAGTACTATCTTATTCTATATTACTATATTATTGTTATATTATTATTTTATATTACTATGTTATTATATTGCTATATTATTATTCTATATTACTATAAGTAGGGTGGCCTTTTGCAGCTGACAATGGTAATTTTGTCTGCGCCGATTGTGTTTAAGTCCAGGCCACGGTCTTTAGGCACTGGACACAGTGTGGCGATCACCTCTGGAACCCCCTTGACTGGCGTGTTCCAGAGTCTTTGCAGTTTGATCTTTAAATCCTCGTATCGTGTCAGCTTTTCCAGTTGTTTCTCCTCAATCCTGCTGTCACCTGGGATTGCAACATCAATGATCCATACTTGGCTTTTTAACTTGATCATGAAGTTTCAATTTTTCCCAGGAACTATCCATGGAGAGCCTTCTTTGGCCAGTTTTCTCTTCTGCTCTGCATTGTATTTTTATGGTATTCCCTCTTTGTCTTTTGCACTTTGAAGCAGTTTTCGACTATTGACTTCCATCAATGTTGGTTCTTGACTGTCTTTCACATAATCTGCCAGTGTTTCTCTTCTTTGACCGCTTGTTTTACTTTCAGAAGCCCTTTGCCTCCTAATTCTCTGGGCAGGTAAAGTTTGTTGACATCACTACGCGGGTGTAATGAGTAGTGGATTGTCATCAGTTATTGTTATTATTATTATTATTATTATTGTTATTATTATTATACATTCCTTTCTCATCCTGCTGTCTCAGCCCCATTCTTAACTGTGGGTCATTCATAAGTCGAATGCCTATAACTCTACTATATTATTATTATATTACATGCTGGTCGCTTCTCCAAGTGGCCAGATACTGGTCAAAGGACATTTAACCAGCTACCAAACCCACAAGTTGTGTATTTTTCTGTTTGTTTGCTTTGTTCTGTTAGAAATGTAATATAATGGACTGGCTGCCCTGACACGACAAATAAATAAATTATATTACATTATTATTATTATTATTATTATTATTATTATTATTATTATTATTATTATGCTGGGTGCCTGTAACATGGCCTGTCTCTCTGCGGCAGGTTTCCTGCTGGGCAAGATGGGGGAGCGCGGGGCGCCGCTGGTGAACGTGTGCCAATGCCTGAACGAAGCTGTGATGAAGATCGTCTCCATGGCCGTGTGGTACTTCCCCTTCGGTATTGTCTTCCTGATCGCAGGGAAGATCCTGGAGATGGAGGACCCCTACATAGTGGGGAAGAAGCTGGGCCTCTACGCCATAACCGTGGTCACTGGGCTGGCCATCCACAGCCTCTGCTTTTTGCCCCTCCTCTTCGCCCTCATCACCCGGAAGAACCCCTTCGCCTTCATCCGCGGCATCCTCCAGGCCCTGCTTATCGCCCTGGCCACCTCCTCCAGGTTGGACATGCCCACTTTTATGCAAATCCCCATCTTCTCTCCTCAGGGATATGCCCCTTCCATGCAAATCTCTCTTGCCTTATTATTTTATATTATTACTGTATTACTTTTAATATTATTATATTATATATTTTATTCTATTATTTTAATACTCTTCATATTTTAAATTATTTGTATATTTTATTATATTGTTTTTATAATACTATTTTATTCTTTTTAATTGCCAGTTTGCTACTGAGCGCAATTTAAAGTGCTGGCTTTGGTCTATAAAGCCCTAAACGGTTCCGGCCCAATTTACCTGTCTGAACGTATCCCTCCCTATGAACCACCTAGGAAATTAAGATCCTCTGGGGAAGCCCTGCTCTCCGTCCCACCACTCTCACAGGCCCAATTGGTGGGGATGAGAGAGAGGGCCTTCTCAGTTATTGCCCCTTGGTTATGGAACTCCCTTTCTGCTGAAATTATATCAGCCCCCTCCCTCCTGTCCTTCAGAAGGTTGGTAAAAACTTGGCTGTGGAACCAAGCTTTTGGGACAGCGCAATAAGGCAGCAATAAGAAACCTCACCATGCTACCAGATTCTATGCGGACTTTAATGTTGAGAGAAATGATTTTAATGTTTATGTATGTGTATTTATGTCCTGGCATTGAATTTTTGCCATTATATGTTGTGCTCTGCATTGAGTCCCCTTCGGGGTGAGAAGGGTGGAATATTCATGCTTTAAATAATAACTAAATAAATAGCTCGGAAGCAGAGGGGCAGCCAGTGGAGCTGCCATAACATGGGAGTTGATCTCTCCCAGTATGGAGTTCCAGTTAGTAACCTGGCTGCCGATCTTTGGATCAGTTGCAGCTTTACGTCCTGGTATGGTTTGGGGAGGATGGACTTTGCTCACTTTCTGAGACCATTGCGACTCTCAACAATGAGGGATCAGGACCAAACTTGAGACACATAGCCCCCATGACCCACTCTACATTGTAGTGCATTTTGGAGGAGAATGGATGATGGGACTTGCAGTACATTATTCAGTTTCTGAGACCACTGCGACCCAAACCAATGATGGATCAGGACCAAATTTGGCACACAGAGCCCCCATGACCCACTCTATATCCTGTTGCGGTTTGGAGGAGGATGGACCATGGACAATGGGACTTACAATACCTTCACTCACTGCCTGAGACCACTGCAACCCATGGTGAGAAGGGCGTAATATAAATGTTTCAAATAATAAATAAATAAATAAATAAATAGTAATTTAATATTATTATTATATTTTATTCATTTTATGCTTTTACTATTATATTATTTTTATAATATTGTATTATTTTAATATTATAATTTTTATATTATAATAATAATAACACTCTTATTATATTATTTTATAATAATTATAATAATACTAGCTTGGATACCCAACGGTGCCCAGGTTATTTGAAGACAGTATTGTTTGTTTTGGGGTATTAGGTAATATCATTTAGTTAATTAGTAATACTATTAGGAAAAAGCCTAATAGTCTTTGATTTGGTTTTTTTATTAGTGCTCCCATTAGGAAATGCATAAGGATGTGGGTGAACTACAATTCCCAGAATCGTGGGTCAATCCTCCATGTTGCATCTGTGTGCCAAGTTTGGTCCAGATCCAACGTTGGCTGGGTTGAGTGCCCTCTGGATGCAGGTGAACTACAACTCCCAAGATCAAGGTCAATTTCCACAAACCCTAGCAGTATGCTCAATTTGTTATGGGGCTTCTCTGTACCAAGTTTGGTCCTGGTCCATTGTTGGTGGGGGTCACAATTTCTCTGCATGCAGGTGAACTACAATTCCCAGATTCCCAGGGCAGTCACCCCCAAACTCTGCCTGTATTCAGAGTTGGGCATGTTGGGTCTGTTCCAAGTTTGGTCCAGATCTGTTATTGAAGGGGTTCAGAGTGCTCTGGATGCAAGGTGAACTATAACTCCCACATGGGTGGGTCATTCCCTTCCCAACCCTTCCAGTATGTTCTGTTGGTCACCAGAGTTCTGGGTGCCATATTTGGTCCAGATTCGTCATTGGTGGGGTTCAGAGTGCTCTGGGTCCAGGGTGAACTACAACTCCCACATCAGTCCCCCCACAAACACCTCCAATATGTTCTGTTGGTCACCAGGGTTCTGTGTCCCAAGCTTGGTCCAGTCCTGTCATTTGTGAGGGTTGCAGTGATCTGTAGAAGTGGATGAAGGTACTGCAAATCCAATTGTCTGTGATCCATCCTCCCCCAAAGCAGACCAGGACAAAGTGCGCCATAGGAAGTCAGTATGCCAAATTTGGTCCAGGTGCATCGTTCGTTCAGGTCACAGTGGTTTCTTGAAGTGAGTGAAGATACTGCAATTTCCATCATCCATGGTCCATCCTCTCCAAAAACTCACCAGGATGTAAAGTACATCATTGAGTGTCTGTGTGGCAATTTTGGTCCAGGCCTGTCATTTGTGGGGGTCACAGTAGTCTCTGGATGTGGATGAAGGTTCTGTAAATCCCATCATCCGTGATCTATCTTTCCCCCAAAGTGCATCAGATCGTATAGTGGGTCACGGGGGGTGGGCTGTGTGCCAAGTTTGGTCCAGGTCCATCATTTGTAGGGGTTGCATTGGAAGTACTGCAAATCGCATCATCCGTGATCCATCCTCCCCCAAAGTGCTCCAGGACATATAGTGCGTTATTTGGGGGGGGGGGGGGTCTGTGTTCTAAGTTTGGTCCAGGTCTGTCATTCATGAGAGTCACAATAGTCTCTTGGTGTTGACGAAGGTACTGCAAATTCCATCATCCAATGTCCATCTTCTTCCAAAGCGCACCAGGACATATCGTGGGTCATGCAGGGGGGCCTGTGTGCCAAGTGTGGTCCAGGTCTGTAATTCGTGGGGGTTGCAGTGGTCTCTGAAAGTGAGTGATGGTACTGCAAGTCCCATCATCCATGGCAAGTGTGATCCAGATCCATCGTTGGTTAGGTTCATAGTGCTCTCTGGATGTTGGTGAAATACAACTTCTATAAATCAAGGTCAATTTCCCCCAGACCTCTTGTTCAGTTGCTGATCAATTCATGTTTGCTATATGTCGTAGGAAAGGGTTAAGGGAAAGGCACTGGGCACAGTCATGCAAATTCCACAGCAATGGAAAGAGTAAGGAACCCTAGGCTGTATATTCTGGAGGAAAAACAGAACATTGAAATTGTCCCTGAATTAAAGCCTTCCCTTGGGTGGTGGGCAGTATGGTGTTTGGCAGGGGTTGGGAGACATGTTCATGGCACCCGCTATTTTATTTATTTATTTATTATTTGAACTTATATGCCGCCACTCCCCTGGGGCTCGGAGCGGCTTACAAGAGCGGCTAAAATCTAACACAATTTAAAAACAATTCAAAACAATTTAATATAACCTGGAGGCCGGAGCCTGTGTGAGTGGACACCTCCGCCACATACACATTTTCTAGTTAGATAGATGTAAATAAATATAAATCAATTTAATATGTGAAGGTGACAGAATGGCCCTTTTTATATGGGGCGCTAGATAAAGGAAAGAATGAACAATAGAGAGAAAAATAAATGAAGGAAAGAATAGATTATTATATTATTTTTAATTAATTTTTTATTATATTATTTTCAATATTGTTATTGTATTTTATCATGATATATTATTATTGTATATTATTCTTTAATATTTTTATTATATTATTTTTAAATATTACTATATATTATTATTATTATTACCGGTTATGCCCACAAGTCCTAAACAGCTGGTATATTATTATATTATTTTTAATATTATGATTCTATTTTATTATTGTTTTCTATTAGTATGATGATTATAGAATCATAGAATCATAGAATCAAAGAGTTGGAAGAGACCTCATGGGCTATCCAGTCCAACCCCCTGCCAAGAAGCAGGAATATTGCATTCAAAGCACCCCTGACAGATGGCCATCCAGCCCCTGTTTAAAAGCTTCCAAAGAAGGAGCCTCCACCACACTCCGGGGCAGAGAGTTCCACTGCTGAACGGCTCTCAAAATATTTTATTAATTTTAATTCAAACCCTCCCTCTTTCCTCCTCCTATCCCCTACACTTCTCTGAGACACGCCCCCTTTTATTCAAATCCCTCTCCTCTCTCCTGACACTTCTCAGTGACACACCCCCTTTTATGCAAATGCACCTCTTCTCCCCTCCTATCCCCTGGCACTCTTCAGGGACACACCCCCTTTAATGCAAATCCCTCTCCTATCCCTGACACTTGTCAAGGACACGCCCCTTTTTATTCAAATCCCTCTTTGTTTTCTCCTATCTCCTGATACTTCTCAGGGACACACACCCTTTTATTCAAATCCCTCTCTAGCCTCTTTTAAGCCTTTTAAATGGCCGTAAATGGCTGGGCCTCAATGGCTCTACTGCTGGCAATGGAAGCTTCTGTACTGCTAAACCTGCCTCTGTGTTCTGCTCCTGTGAGCATGGAGAAACGCAAGATGTCGCCTGTAAGTCTGTGAGATAGCTAAAATCAAAATTAATTCAATTTAATCTTCTGCCCCTCGCAGCTCGGCCACCCTTCCCATCACCCTCAAGTGTCTTCTAGAGAACAACGGGATTGACCGGCGCATAGCCCGCTTTGTCCTCCCTGTCGGTGCCACCATCAACATGGACGGGACCGCCCTTTATGAGGCTGTGGCCGCCATTTTCATTGCACAAGTCAACGAATATGACCTGGACTTGGGGCAGATCATCACCATCAGGTACAGAGTTGTTGCAAATGTTGGAACCCCAACCACATCCTGCGCCAGTTTATCGTCCTCATCAAGAGCATAGATAGTCAGAGGAAAGAGTTGGAAGGGCAAAGCCTTATTTTTTCATATTATTTTTATAATATTATTAATAAAGGACACACCCCTTTTATGCAAATCCTTCTCTGTTCCCTCCTATCCCTACACTTCTTAAGGACACACCCCTTTTATGCAAATTCCCTTCTATTCCCTCCTATACCTACACTTGGAGTCACGCCCCTTTTATGCAAATCCTTCTCTGTTCCCTCCTATCCCTACACTTCTTAAGGACACACCCCTTTTAATGCAAATTCCCTTCTATTCCCTCCTATCCCTACACTTGGAGTCACGCCCCTTTTATGCAAATCCTTCTCTGTTCCCTCCTATCCCTACACTGCTTAAGGACACACCCCTTTTATGCAAATCCTTCTCTGTTCCCTCCTATCCCGACACTTAAGGACACACCCCTTTTAATGCAAATTCCCTTCTATTCCCTCCTATCCCTACACTTGGAGTCACGCCCCTTTTATGCAAATCCTTCTCTGTTCCCTCCTATCCCTACACTTCTTAAGGACACACCCCTTTTAATGCAAATTCCCTTCTATTCCCTCCTATCCCTACACTTGGAGTCACGCCCCTTTTATGCAAATCCTTCTCTGTTCCCTCCTATCCCTACACTTCTTAAGGACACACCCCTTTTAATGCAAATTCCCTTCTATTCCCTCCTATCCCTACACTTGGAGTCACGCCCCTTTTATGCAAATCCTTCTCTGTTCCCTCCTATCCCTACACTTCTTAAGGACACACCCCTTTTAATGCAAATTCCCTTCTATTCCCTCCTATCCCTACACTTGGAGTCACGCCCCTTTTATGCAAATCCTTCTCTGTTCCCTCCTATCCCTACACTTCTTAAGGACACACCCCTTTTAATGCAAATTCCCTTCTATTCCCTCCTATCCCTACACTTGGAGTCACGCCCCTTTTATGCAAATCCTTCTCTGTTCCCTCCTATCCCTACACTTCTTAAGGACACACCCCTTTTAATGCAAATTCCCTTCTATTCCCTCCTATCCCTACACTTGGAGTCACGCCCCTTTTATGCAAATCCTTCTCTGTTCCCTCCTATCCCTACACTTCTTAAGGACACACCCCTTTTAATGCAAATTCCCTTCTATTCCCTCCTATCCCTACACTTCTAGGGGACACGGCCCTTTTTATGCAAATACTCCTCAGTTCCCTCCTATCCCTACACTTCTTAAAAACACACACACTTTTTATGCAAATCCCTCTCCCTTCTTTCCTCCTATCCTGACACTTTTTAAGGGCACACCCCTTTTTATTCACATTCTTCTCATCTCTCCCCCTATCTCCTGACACTTCTCAGAGACACACCCCTTTTTCTGAGCACATGTCAAGTCCTCCTCCTGTGAGCATGGAGAGAGGCAAGATGTCTGCTTCAAAGAGCTAGATTGTTGAATAGCTAGGCCCTGACTTTCCTCTAGGGTTGTAGTTATTTGAATACAGCCTTGTCTACCTTTTCAAAGCTTGACCTTTTGCTCCCACAGCATCACAGCCACGGCTGCCAGCATTGGGGCGGCCGGCATCCCCCAGTCGGGCCTGGTCACCATGGTCATCGTCTTGACCTCGGTCGGACTGCCCACTGAAGACATTACCCTCATCATCGCCGTTGACTGGGCCTTGTGAGTCACTCTCCTTCCTTCCTTTCTTCCTTCCTTTTTTCATTCTCCTTCCGCTTTGAGAGAAAAAATGGAGTATAAATAAACATAATAATAATAATACTCTATTGTTGAAGGCTTTCATGGCCAGAATAACTGGGTTGCCGTGTGTTTTCCAGGCTGTATGGCCATGTTCCAGAAGCATTTGCTCCTGACGTTTCCACATCTATGGCAGGATCCTCAGAGGTTGTGAGGACTGTTGGAAACTAGGCAAGAGAGGTTTATGTATCTGTGGAATGATGTCCAGGGTGGGAGAAAGAACTCTTGTCTGCTTGAGGCAAGTGTAAATGTTGCAATTGGCCACCTTGATTCACATTTAATGGCATTGCAGTTTTCAAGGTCTGGCTTCTTACTGCCTAGGGGAATTCTTTGTTGGGAGGTGATTAGCTCCCATTCACACCTACCTCCAACAGACAAGAGTTCTTTCTCCCACCCTGGACATTATTCCACAGATATATTAACCCCATTTTTCCTAGTTTCCAACAGACCTCACAACCTCTGAGGATGCCTGCCAGAGATGTGGGTGAAACGTCAGGAGAGAATGCTTCTGGAACCAGGCCACAGTCTGGAAAACTCACAACAACACACTAATAATATTAATGTGATGGTCTTAAGAGGATGGTTGACCTGTGAAACCCACAGAGTCTCCGAAGAAGCGTGGGTCTCACCCCTCCCTTTCCCTCTCTCTTTCTCGGCAGGGACCGTCTCCGGACTATGACCAATGTACTTGGTGACGCGTTGGCAGCTGGCATCATGGCACACATCTGCCGAGAGGATTTTGCCACCGTGGCCCCCAAAGTAGGGCCCGTCCAGGAGGAGGGGGAGGAGGAGGAGGCCAGCGGGGAGGTCAAGATCCGCAGCAGATTTATCTCACTGCCTGTCTCTTCTCTCTCTCTCTCTCTCTCTCTCTCTCTCTCTCTTTTCCTTGCCTTCATTTCTGTCTTTCTCTTCCTTCCTTTTCTTCTTCTCTCTCCTTCCTTCTTTCCTTCCTCTTTTCCCTCCCTTCTCTTCCTTCCTTCCTTCCTTCCTCTTTCTCTTCCTCTCCTCCCCCCTTCCTGTCCTTTCCTCCCTTTCTTCCTCCCTCCTTCCTCATTTCCTCCCTTCATCCTTCACTTTCTCCCTTCCTGTTTTTTCTTCCCTTTCTTCCTGCCTTCCCTCCTTTCATCCTTCCATCCTGTACTTTCATCCTTCCTTCTTTCCTCCCTCTCTTCCTTCCCCTCCTTCCTTTCCTTCCTCTTTCTTCTTCTTCCTCCCTCTTTTCTTTCCTTCCTTCATTTCTTCTTCTCTTTCCTTCCTTTCTTTCTTCCTTCTGTCTCCTTCCTTCCTTCCTTCCTTCCTTCCTTCCTTCCTCTTCCTCTCTCCTTCCTTCCTTCCTTCTTTTCCTTCCTCTTTTTGTCCTTCCTCCCTTCCTTCCTTCCTTCCTCTTTCTCTTCCTTCCTCCTCCCTCCCTTCCTGTCCTTTCCTCCCTTTCTTCCTCCCTCCTTCCTCATTTCCTCCCTTCATCCTTCACTTTCTCCCTTCCTGTTTTTTCTTCCCTTTCTTCCTGCCTTCCCTCCTTTCATCCTTCCTTCTTTCCTCCCTCCTCTCTTCCTTCCCCCCTTCCTTCCTGTTTACCTTCCTCCTTTTCTTTCCCTTCCTTCATTTCTGTCCTTTCCCTTCCTCCCTTTTATCTTCCTTTCCCTTCCTTCCTCCCTCCCTTTCCTCTTTCCTTCCTTCCTCTCTCCCTCCCTTCCCTCCCCATCCTTCCTTCTGCCTTTCCTCCTTCCCTTCCTCCTTCCTTCCTCTCTCCCTTCCTTCCCTCCCCCATCCTTTCTTCTCTCTATCTCCCTCCCTCCCTTCTTCCTTCCTTCCTCCTGCCAAGGCCCGCAAGGCCAAGAAGCCCCCCGTGGTGGTCCCTTCGCTGGGCCTCCCCAAGAACCACGTGGTGGAGATTGTCCGGGAGTCGGGTCCCCAGCAGAACCACTTTGGCGGCGTCTGCCACGTCTGACTGGCACAAGGGCTTTGGGGCACACCCAGGAGGAGGCATGGGGTAAGCCCTTGGGACTCATTATCCGACAAGGACGGAATCCAACTCCCCCAAAGCCGCCTTCTCCAGGAATTCTTCTCCTTCCTTGGGATGACTTTGGATCCTTTGGGATATTGAACAACATATCTATCTGTCTAAAAATACGCTTCTTTCTGGCAAAAGGCTGGCGGCAAGGCTCCCAAATCTAGCTGCGAAATCGGAGCCTGATAAGAGATTTTGAGAGAGATTCACACTGTGAAGTATCTTTTCAATCCATTGAAGCGAACCGAGGATGAAAGGAGGAAGAGGAAGAGAGGAAGTGGGACATTGAGAAGGCAATGGAGTTGATGGGGAAGAGCAGGGCAAGAGAGGAAAGAGCGGCTTCCCCGTCGCTTTCCATGTTCCTTCGGACTTTGCAACGCCGGCCCTGCAGACACTGATCTAGATGGTGCTTTTTTATACACATATCTCTGTACAAAATAACAAATAAAAAAGGGTGACTGAAACGCAGTGGTTGCCTTTGTGGCTCTGTTGTTCTTTCGGTGTTTCTTCCCTCTTGTCTACACAATTCTAGTAGGCATGAGCTAATTCATGAATGGATGGCCCTAATTTAGCATTAAAGTCTCCCAGTAAAATAATTATTGCTTGCGTATACAATGCTGTTAATTCTTCCACCATAATTTCTAACTGTACCCAGGTATCAGGACTATAATAAGAGGATGTGACTGGCGGGATGTAAACATTTACCAGTATAAGCTCCATTTCTTTATGGCTGAACGTAATGGCCAACATGTTATGATTATCACCCCCCATATTTATTTATTTATTTATTTACCTTACTTATATACCGCTGTTCTCAGCCCGAAGGCGACTCACAGCGGTTCACAACAAATACGAACAGCAAAAATTCAGTGCTACAGTATAGAAACAGTTAACAACCTAACACATTACACAATTAATAAACAATTACTACAATACCCATTCACTGTCGTCTCATCATCAAAAACATGTTCCAGATTCGTCATCCATTGTTCCATTCCAGTGTTCATTAACCAATCATTGCACTAATTATTCGAACGCCTGCTCAAACAGCCAGGTCTTCACCTTTTTGCGGAATACCATTAGAGATGGTGCTAGTCTAATGTCCGTAGGAAGGGCGTTCCACAGCCGAGGAGCCACCACCGAGAAGGCCCTATCTCTCGTCCCCGCCAGCCGAGCTTGAGAAGCAGGCGGGATCGAGAGCAGGGTCTCCCCGGAAGATCTCAAAGTCCTGGTGGGTTTATAGGCAGAGATGCGGTCAGATAGGTAGCTTGGGCCGGAACCGTTTAGGGCTTTAAAGGCCAACGCCAGCACTTTGAATTCAGCCCGGTAGCAGATCGGTAGCCAGTGGAGTTGGCGCAACAGGGGGGTTGTATGCTCCCTGCGCTCCGCTCCTGTTAAAATCATGGCTGCCGAGCGTTGGACTAGGTGGAGCTTCCGAGCTGTCTTCAAAGGCAACCCCACATAGAGAGCGTTGCAGTAGTCTAAACGGGATGTAACCAGAGCGTGGACTACCGTGGCCAAGTCAGACTTCCCAAGG
>NW_026847771.1:48631574-48643975 GCF_025583915.1 Anolis sagrei ordinatus
TTTTTCCGTTGTTACCCAGCCCTACCAGATGGGCAGTGCTCCATTAAAAGGGTAAATATCTAATACAAGTACAAAGTTTTGTATCATTAAACGGTTGCCTTGTTCCTTCTGGGCCCGTTCGTTTGTGTCCATAGGCTGATAAGGGTTTTCCCCATTTTTGGCTTTCCCTCCTGGAGTCTTTGCTGCAGGGAGTTGCTGCTTCCCAGTACTGCATAGGGCCTCTAGTATCTGTGATTGCTTCTCTGATTGCTTTGTAAGTAAATTCAGGATCTCTATTGCTTTGGAGCTCAGGAGTTCAAGTGTCTTTGCCATTAGAAGACATTGCTCAGAAAGCAATGTTAAATCAATTCTGTTCTCTATGTGTTTTGGAGCTTGCAATATTGCCTTTTCCTCAACCCCCACATTCTGACTTACTTGATCAGGGAGTGGAGTCAGCTCCTCATCCCTCAATATTTTTAGTCATCTTTAAACCTAATGTGTGTTGGTTCGCTGTTGTGGGGGTCTTGGGATGGTGATTGTTGTTTGTTTGTGCACGTGTCTGTTTTTGTTTTTAATGTTGATGTGGTCAATAGACTATTCAATAAACTTTGCTTAGTAGGCATGAGCAAAAAAAAATTTTTTTAAATAAAAACTTTGAAAATTCCCCAAGAATCCATGGATTAGTCAAAGGTTTTTGTTTTGTTTTGGGATGTTAGGTAATATCATGTAGATAATTAGTAAGTTAGTTTTTGATTTGGCTTTTTATGAATGCACGCATTAGAAAATGCAGAAGGATGTGGGTGAACTACAATTCTCAGAATCATGGGTAAACCTTCCCCAAACCAGACCTATATGCACAGTTGGCCATGTTGGGTCTGAGTGCCAAGTTTGGTCCAGATGTCGGTTGGGTTCAGTGCTCTCTGGATGCATGTGAACAACAACTCCTAGATTCCCAGGGCAATCACCTCAAAACTCTGCTTGGTATTCACAGTTGGGCATGTTGGGTCTGTCATTAGTGGGGTTCAGAATGCGCTGGATGAACTACAACTCCCACATGGGTAGGTCGGTCCCCCCACAAACACCTCCAGTATGTTCTGTTGATCACCAGGGTTCCGTGTTTGAAGTTTGGTCCAGATTCATGAACAACAGGGTTCAGAGTGCTCTGGGTGCAAGGTGATCTACACTTCCCACACGGGTGGGTCAGTTCTCCAAACCTCTCCAGTATGTTCTGTTGGTCATAGGGGTTTTGTGTCCCACGTTTGCTCCAGGTTTGTCATTTATGGGGGTCACAGTGGTCTGTAGAAGTGGGTGAAGGTACTGCAAATCCCATCATCTGTGATCCATCCTCCCCCAACCTTCACCAGGACAGAAACTGTGTCATAGGGAGTCTGTGTGTCGAATTTGGTCCAGGTGCATCATTTCTTCAGGTTGCAGTAGTTTCTGGAAGTGAGTGAAGATACTGTATTTCCCATCATCCCTGGTCCATCCTCTCCCAATCTGCACCAAGTTTGGTCCAGGCCCATCATTCATGAGGGTCGCAATGGTCTCAGGAAGTGAGTGAAAGTACCTCAAACCCCATCATGCATAGCAAGTGTGGTCCAAATCCATCGTTGGTTGGGTTCACAGTGCCCTCTGGATGTAGGTGGACTGCAACTCCTATAAATCAAGGTCAGTTTCCACCAAAGTTCTTGTTCAGTTGCTGATCAATTCCTGTTTGCTGTGTGCCATAGGAAAGGGTAGGGAAGGGTTAAGGGAAAGGCAGTGCGTGGGCTTATCCAAATACCACACCGATTGAGAAAGGATCCCTGGGATGTCTATTCTGGAGGAAAAACAGAACAATGGCTTCAAACTACAAGAAAGGAGATTCCATCTGAACATGAGGAAGAACTTCCTGACTGTGAGAGCCGTTCAGCAGTGGAACTCATTGCCCCAGAGTGTGGTGGAGGCTCCTTCTTTGGAAGCTTTTAAACAGAGGCTGGATGGCCATCTGTCAGGGGTGATTTGAATGCAATATTCCTGCTTCTTGGCAGGGGTGGACTGGATGGCCCATGAGGTCTCTTCCAACTCTTTGATTCTATGATTCTATGATTCTAGGATGAAATTGTCCCCGAATGAAAGCAATCCTTGCGTGGGGGGCAGGATGGTGTTTGGGGAGGACATTGGCCGAGGTTGGGAGACATGTTCATGGTGCTCGCTGTAACCTGCAATGTCTTTTTGAGGAAGGGGCATTGGTGGCTCTTCATCAGGAGAAGATGGGGCAATGCTGACAGGGGGTAGGGAAAAGGCAGAACTACTTAATGCCTTCTTTGCCTCGGTCTCCTCACAAAAAGAAAGTCATCTTCAACCTCAGCAAGATGGAGTGGATGAGGGATTAGAGGACATCCAACCCCAAATTGGGAAAAAAGTCGTCCAGGAATACCTGGCCGCTCTAAATGAGTTCAAGTCCCCAGGGCCAGATCAACTACACCCAAGACTATTGAAGGAATTAGCGGAAGTTAAACATGAGCCAACAATGTGATGTGGGGGCAAAAAAAGCCAATGGGATTTTGGCCTGCATCAATAGGAGCATAGTGTCTAGATCTAGGGAAGTAATGCCACCCCTCTATTCTGCTTTGGTTAGACCACACCTGGAATATTGTGTCCAATTCTGGGCACCACAATTCAAGAGAGATATTGACAAGCTGGAATGTGTCAAGAGGAGGGTGACTAAAATGATCAAGGGTCTGGAGAACAAGCCCTATGAGGAGCGGCTTAAGGAGCTGGGCATGTTTAGCCTGAAGAAGAGAAGGCTGAGAGGAGATATGATAGCCATGTATAAATGGAGGAAGCCACAGGGAGCAGGGAGCAAGCTTGTTTTCTGCTTCCTTGGAGACTAGGACACGAGCAATGGCTTCAAACTACAAGAGAGGAGATTCCATCTGAACATGAGGAAGGACTTCCTGACTGCGAGAGCCGTTCAAGAGTGGGACAGAGTGTGGTGGAGGCTCCCTCTTTGGAAGCTTTTAAACAGAGGCTGGATGGCCATCTGTCGGGGTGATTTGAATGTAATATTCCTGCTTCTTGGCAGGGGCTTGGACTGGATGGCCCATGAGGTCTCTTCCAACTCTAGGATTCTATGATTCTATGATCACTGTGGGTTAAAGCTGTTAGTAGAGGTGGGAGGCTGTCTGTGGAAGTGGACACCTTGGCCACATACACATTATGTGTATAGATATAGATAGATTATATTATCATAATAATTTATATTTATAATAATAATATTAATATGATTCTGTATGATTCTAAGGATGACGGGAGATGACTTGTGTCCCTTTGAATGGCGTTGCGAAATCTCAAGGCATTTACAGATCTCCGATTACTAAGAAAGGCCTCTTTGTCTCCCCTTTTTCCTCTTGATAAAGAGCATCCTGCCTCCGTATCTTGGGTACATAGAGATAGAGATCGCTCTTATCAGACTTCTGCTTCAGTAGAAACCCCAAAAGATGCCTCTGATAGACATGACATTTTGGATGCTGCTTCTTTCGTGTGTTGTTGTTGTTGTTGTTGTTGTTGTTGTTGTTGTTATTATTATTATTATTATTATTACTATTATTATTATCTTGAAGGCTAGAGTGGATTAGCCTTGGTCAGTATTTGGATCACACGTAGGACACTTCCCAAGTGTCTAGGACGGTGTGATGTATCAGAAATAATGCGTGCAGATCCCAGTAGGGTGGCCTTTTGCAGCTGACAGATGGTAATTTTGTCAGCGCTGATTGTGTTTAAGTGCAGGCCAAGGTCTTTAGGCACTGCACCCAGTGTGCCGATCACCACTGGGACCACCTTGACTGGCTTGTGCCAGAGTCTTTGCAGTTCTGATCTTTAAATCCTCATATCGTGTCAGCTTTTCCAGTTGTTTCTCTTCAATCCTGCTGTCACCTGGGATTGCAACATCGACAATCCATACTTTGTTTCTAACACAGTTGTGAGGTCAGGAGTATTGTGCCCCAGAACTCTGCCAGTCTGAATTCGGAAGTCCCAGAGTAGTTTCTTTAACTTTTTTTCCAGCTTGTGATCCCACGAGTTCTTTGTTGCAGGCAGATGGTATTGGTGGCACAAGTTCACAAGAATCATCTGAGCAACAGTGTTATGCCTCTGCTTGTAATCTGTCTGCGCGATCTTCTTGCAGCAGCTGGGATGTGATTGTTTCATCTGCTTCTTTGATGAAGTCTTCTGCCAACAGTTGACCAAACAGGCACAGAGAAGAGATGTAGTAGTCATGGGCGATTTCAAGTATCCCAATATTTGCTGGAAAACAAACTCAGCCAAGGGTACAAAGTTCAAAAAATTCCGCACTTGCCTAGCAGACAATTTCATGGTCCAGAAGGTAGAAGAGGCAACAAGGGGGTTGGCTACTCTTGATCTCATCCTAACAAATGCAGAGGACCTGATCGATGCAGTTGAAGTGGTCATATCCTTAGGGGCAAGTGACCATGTGCTCCTGCAATTTGAGGTACAAAGGAAGGCCAAAACTAAGACAAGTCAAACCCGCATTTTGGACTTTAGGAGAGCTGATTTCCAAAAAATGAAAGAAACACTGAGCATCATTCCGTGGACGCAGATACTAAAAGACAAGGGAGTTACGGATGGATGGGTTTTTCAAGAGTGAAATAATCAAGGCATAATTTCAAACAATGCCAACAAAGAGAAAAAATATTTCAAGTGTAAAGAAGCCAGAATGGATGTCCAAAGAACTTCTAACTGTGCTAAGACACAAAAGAGACATGCAAAAGAAGTGGAAAAAGGGAGAAATCACCAAAGAAGAATTCAAACAAATAGCCAACACCTGTAGGGAAAAGGTCCGCAAGGCTAAAGCACAAAACGAGCTCAGGCTTGCCAGGGACATTAAAAACAATAAAAAGGGATTTTTTTCTTATGTCAGTAGAAAAAGGAAAAACAAGGAGGCGATAGGGCCTCTTCGAGGAGAAGATGGGGCAATGCTGACAGGGGATAGGGAAAAGGCAGAACTGCTTAATTCTTTCTTTGCCTCGGTCTTCTCACAAAAAGAAAGTCATCTTCAACCTCAGCGAGATGGAGTAGATGAGGGATTAGAGGACATCCAACCCCAAATTGGGAAACAAGTCGTCCAGGAATACCTGGCCGCTCTAAATGAGTTCAAGTCCCCAGGGCCAGACCAACTACACCCAAGAGTATTGAAGGAACTAGCGGAAGTCATTTCGGAACCATTGGCAATCATCTTTGAGAGTTCTTGGAGAACGGGAGAAGTTCCAGCAGATTGGAGGAGGGCCAATGTGGTCCCAATCTTCAAGAAGGGAAAAAAGGATGACCCAAACAATTACCGTCCGGTCAGCCTCACGTCGATACCAGGCAAGATTCTGGAAAAGATTGTTAAGGAAATGGTCTGCAAACACTTAGAAACAAATGCGGTCATCACTAATAGTCAACACGGATTTATCAAAAACAAGTCATGCCAGACTAATCTGATCTCTTTTTTTGATAGAGTTACAAGCTGGGTAGATGCGGGGAATGCCGTGGATGTAGCGTACCTGGATTTCAGTAAGGCCTTCTTCGACAAGGTCCCCCATGACCTTCTGGCAAGGAAACTAGTATTTTGGCACACCCTTCCCCAACCAATCACTGATATATATTTTCGTGGGAGTTCTGTGTGCCATATTTGGTTCAATTCCATCATTGGTGGAGTTCAGAATGCTCTTTGATTGTAGGTGAACTATACATCCCAGTAACTACACTTGCCGCACTTGCTCCCTTGCCTGGCCCGCTTTGGGTCCGGAGGCATGCCTGAAGACCCCGGCGTGTGCACCAAAAGTCACCTCTTCTCCTGACTTTCTCCTCAGCCATTGGGACCAAGAGAGAGAGAGAGAGAGAGGTGGAGATGCCCACCTTTCCTGAAGGTAGGCGCAAAAACAAAGGAGGGAGCGGAGGTGGGAGATACCTCCAGCCGGAGGGGCTCTCTCTCTCTCTCTCTCTCTCTCTCTTTTGGTCCCAATGGCTGAAGAGAAAGTCAGGAGAAGAGGCGACTTTTGGTGCACACGCTGGGGTCTTCAGACACGCCTCCGGACCCGAAGCGGGCCAGGCGCGGCGGCTCCGCCCCTTAGCCCACCCGCGGATTGGGGAAAGGAGAGGAAGCAGGTGGAGCGCCGGGGGATCGGGAAAGGGAGCCGGTCATGGGGAAGGGATCGAACGTGGAGAACAATTGAGTGCTGGCTCTGCTCGCACACCCGGTGGCCAGGTGGAGCAGGAATGAGAAGGGCGAGGCGAGACTCAAGGGCCCGGCCCCTTTGGGAAGAGGACTCCCCCAGACTGCTAGGGCTGTTGTGAGCTGAGGGGACGCTCCTCAAGTGGTGGTCAAGGGGCATTTACAGAGGCGCCTCTGCGCCCCTGGCAAAAAAACGGTTCTGCGACCGCTTACTTCACGTAATGGACGAGCCGCCCCTGCCTATGACCTTCTGGCAAGCAAACTAGTCCAATGTGGGCTAGGCAAAACTACGGTGAGGTGGATCTGTAATCGGTTAAGTGAACGAACCCAGTGGGTACTCACCAATGCTTCCTCTTCATCCTGGAAAGAAGTGATGAGTGGAGTGCCGCAGGGTTCAGTCCTGGGCCCGGTCCTGTTCAACATCTTTATTAATGACTTAGAAGAAGGGTTAGAAGGCAGGATCATCAAGTTTGCAGATGACACCAAATTGGGAGGGATAGCCAATACTCCAGAGGACAGGAGCAGGATTCAAAATGATCTTGACAGATTAGAGAGATGGGCCAAAACTAACAAAATGAAGTTCAACGGGGACAAATGCAAGATACTCCACTTAGGGAGAAAAAACGGAATGCAAAGATACAGAATGGGGGAAGATGATGCCTGGCTCGAGAGCAGTACGTGTGAAAAAGATCTTGGAGTCCTCATGGACAGCAAGTTAAACATGAGCCAACAATGTGATGTGGCGGCAAAAAAAGCCAATGGGATTTTGGCCTGCATCAATAGGAGCATAGTGTCTAGATCTAGGGAAGTATTGCTACCCCTCTATTCCGCTTTGGTTAGACCACACCTGGAATATTGTGTCCAATTCTGGGCACCACAATTCAAGAGAGATATTGACAAGCTGGAATGTGTCCAGAGGAGGGCGACTAAAATGATCAAGGGTCTGGAGAACAAGTCAGTTCTGCCTTTTCCCTATCCCGTCAGCATTGCCCCATCTTCTCTTCAAAGACGCCCTATCGCCTCCTTGTTTTTCCTTTTTCTACTGACATAAGAAAAGAAGCCCTTTTTATTGTTTTTAATGTCCCTGGCAAGCCTGAGCTCGTTTTGTGCTTTAGCCTTGCGGACCTTTTCCCTATAGGTGTTGGCTATTTGTTTGAATTCTTCTTTGGTGATTTCTCCCTTTTTCCACTTCTTGTGCATGTCTCTTTTGTGTCTTAGCACAGTTAGTTCTTTGGACATCCATTCTGGCTTCTTTGCACTTGTCCTATTTTTTCTCTTTGTTGGCACGGTTTGCAATTGCGCCTTGAGTATTTCACTCTTGAGAAATTCCCATCCATCCGCAACTCCCTTGTCTTTTAGTATCTGTGTCCACGGAATGCTGCTCAGCGTTTCCTTCATTTTTTGGAAATCAGCTCTCCTAAAGTCCAAAATGCGGGTTTGACTTGTCTTAGTTTCGGCCTTTCTTTGTACCTCAAATTGCAGGAGCAAAATGATGTTTATTTGTAGGTATGTATGTTTATATGCATATACCTATGTTTGTATGTATGCATGTATATATGTTTATTTGTAGTTATGTATGTTTATATGTATGCATGCATCTCTGTTTGTATTCACGTATGTATGTATCTCTGTTTGTTTGCTCCCAGTGAACCCAGTGAACCAACACCACCAAGGGGGGAGGGATCCGGACCAAATAGCAGAAGGTGATGGGAGTTGTAATCCAACCCACGTTCTTGCATGTTTCTTAACGGGGTCTTCCATAAAACAGTGATGACCTGACTGTGAGTCAATAAACAACCTTTCCAACACTTAGAGGGCCAGGCAAAGAGGGTGGGAAGAAGGGAGGGAGCAATGGAGGGGTTCTTCTTTCTGTCTTTCCTGCAAAGTGATAAAGACTTTGCAGGAAACGAAGAAGATCTTGTGGGTTTGATTTTGCAGGAAATGCACCTCTTTTCTTGCTCAACCCAGACCATAAAAGGGAGAAGCCAAAGAGGCTCACAGCTCCGTCAGCCGACCGAAAGGATGATGCCCGCCTTCCTCTGCCTTCTCTTGGCCTCCGCAGCCCTGGCCCTCTGTAAGCAAATGCCTACATATTATTATTATTATTATTAATAATAATAATAATAATAATAATAATAATAATTTTTATTCTTACTCCTCGGCCTTCCCACTTGGAGGGCCGTTTTCACAGAGGAAAGAATAAATTTATTATTGTGGCTATTTTTGTCATTATTATTATTATTATTATATTATATAATATATAATTATTATATTTCTTACTCCTCAGCCTTCCCACTTGGATGGCATTATTATTATTATTATTATTATTATTATTATTATTATTATTATATTTCTTATTATTATATTATTTATTACTCCTCGGCCTTCCCACTCTGAATGTGTTATTATTATTATTACTGTTATATTTTATTATTATTATTATTATTATTATTATTATTACTCCTCAGCCTTCCCACTTGGAGGGCCGTTTTCACAGAGGAAAGAATAAATTTATTATTGTGGCTATTTTTGTCATTATTATTATTATTATTATATTATATAATATATAATTATTATATTTCTTACTCCTCAGCCTTCCCACTTGGATGGCATTATTATTATTATTATTATTATTATTATTATTATTATATTTCTTATTATTATATTTATTATATTTATTACTCCTCAGCCTTCCCACTCTGAATGTGTTATTATTATTATTACTGTTATATTTTATTATTATTATTATTATTATTATGTTTTTATTATATCTCAGCCTTCCAAATTGGAGGGCCATTTTCATAGGTGAAAGAATAATTGATGATTATTAGTACGGTATTCCTCAGCCTTCCCACTTGGAGGGCCAATACCATATAATTATCAGAACGCATAAAAATATACCGTATATTCCAGCATATAAGACGACTGGGTGTATAAGACGACCCCCAACTTTTCCAGTTAAAATGCAGAGTTTGGGATATACCCCTCTTTCAATGCACACCAGATAAAAATTTAAAAAGCATCAAATTTGATTTCAATATGGTAATTTTTCTATTACTGTACCTCCTTCTCTGCCTCTCAGATCTTGCACATGCGCACCTGCACCACTTCACTGCAGTCTTCAGGAGCGAGATCTGAGAGGCAGAGGAGGAGGTATGGTAATAGGATACAAGGGCAGGCCAGACAGGTAAAAGAGGTGTGTTTTTCTGGGCCCAGAGCCACTCTATCTCTTTTTTCCATACCCCGGGCACCCGGACGCCTGCAGCTTGCTCTGCCCTTCACTTACACCTTCTCTGTGAGGCGCCCCTTCACCTCACCATCGGGACCACATTAAGTCCACAAATCCTGATGAATGGATTTTCTTCTACCGTACTTGTACAGCGTCACCCTTAATGGTTTCATACAGTCACTGCATACGGCAGGGACGCAGCCACTGCAATTTTTGTGCTCCCCCCCGCCATATGCGGTAACCACATATTCTCCAATCCGGATTGGAAGTTTCAACACCCGCTCTATAAGACAACTCCTGGCGTATAAGATTACTCCTGTGTATAAGACTAATTCGTGTATAAGACTACTCCCACGTATAAGACGACTCCCGCATATAAGACGACCCCTGACTTTTGAGAAGATTTTCTTGGGTGAAAAAGTAGTGTTATATGCCAGAATATAGGGGAGATATATATATATATAAATATATATATATATATATATATATATATATATATATATACACACAATGTTTAATTATGGTAATAGATAAGTAAAATAGTATGGATCTTGGCGGCACTATGTGGCCAGGGGCGGCTCGTCCATTACGCGAAGTAAGCGGTCGCAGAATACTTTTTTTTGCCAGGGGCGCAGAGGCGCCTCTGTAAATGCCCCTCAACCGCCACTTGAGGAGCGCCCCCTCAGCTCACAACAGCCCTAGCAGTCCGGGGGGAGCCTCGGCTTTCTTGCCTCGCTGCCGGGCGATCCTCTTCCCAAAGGGGCCGGGCCCTTGAGCCTCACCTAGCCCCTCTCGTTCCTGCTCCACCTGGCCACCGGGTGCGCGAGCAGAGCCGGCGCTCAATCGTTCTCCGCGTTCGATCCCTTCCCCATGACCGGCTCCCTTTCCCGATCCCCCGGCGCTCCACCCGTCTCCTCTCCTCTCCCCTATCCGCAGCTGGGCCAAGGGGCGGAGCCGCCGTGTCTGGCCCGCTTCAGGTCCGGAGGTGTGTCTGAAGACCCCAGCGTGCGCACCAAAAGTCGCCTCTTCTCCTGACTTTCTCTTCAGCCATTGGGACCAAGAGAGAGAGAGAGAGAGAGAGAGCCCCTCCGGCTGGAGGTATCTCCCACCTCCGCTCCCTCCTTTGTTTTTGCACCTACCTTCAGGAAAGGTGGGCATCTCCACCTCTCTCTCTCTCTCTCTCTCTTGGTCCCAATGGCTGAGGAGAAAGTCAGGAGAAGAGGTGACGTTTGGTGCACACGCCGGGGTCTTCAGGCACGCCTCCGGACCCAAAGCGGGCCAGGCAAGGGAGCAAGTGCGGCAAGTGTAGTTACTGGGATGTATAGTTCACCTACAATCAAAGAGCATTCTGAACTCCACCAATGATGGAATTGAACCAAATATGGCACACAGAACTCCCACGACAAACAGAAAATATATATCAATGATTGGGGGGGGGGGGGAAAATACTGTTTGCTTACCTTTGAAAATTACCTAGGGCCGCCTCTGTGTGTGGCAGTGGCTCTGCTCCTTCCTGGAGGATCAGACCCAGATGGTAATACTAGCGGATGCCTGCTTGGACCCCTGGCCATTGACCTGTGGGGTCCTGCAAGGTTCCATTCTTTCCTCCATGCTTGTCAACATCTACATGAAACCGCTGGGCGAGATCATCCGGAATTTGGGAGTTGGGTGTCATCTCCATGCAGATGACACAGAACTCTACTACTCTTTCCCATTCCAGGGAAGATCTCCGGATCGTAAACCAGTGCCTGGCAGTTGTGATGGACTGGATGAGGGCCAACAAACTGAGACTTAATCCAGGCAAGACAAGGTCCTCCTGGTCAGTTGTGAGGCTGATTGGGGTATTGGGTAGCAACCTGTGCTCGACGGAAGGGGTCCCACTCCCCATGAAGACGCAGGTCCACAGCCTGGGGGTCCTCCTGGACTCAGCCCTGGCGCTTGATGCCCAAGTGTCGCCAGTAGCCAGGAAGGCCTTTGAACAGTTAAAGCGTGTGCACTGGCCTGACTTGGCCATGGTGGTCCATGCCTTACTTACATCCAGAATAGACTACTGTAATGCATTCTACATGGGGCTGCTTTTGAAGACAGTTCGGAAACTGCAGCTAATGCAAAGGTTGGCTGCCAAATTTCAAACTGGAGGTAGCTACAAGGAACATACCATGCCACGTCCTTTGGCTTCCAACAAGTTTCCGTGCTCAATTCAAGGTGCAAATAATGACCTATATAAAGTCCTATACGCTTTGGGTCCAGCCTATCTTTGAGACAGCATCTCTTTCTATGAACAGGTGCAGGCTCTGAGTTCGGCAGGGGAGTCCCTTCTCTCAGTCCCATCACCATCTCAAGCGTGGTTGGTGGGGATGAGAGAGAGAAGTGGAGGCCTTCTCTGTGGTGGCCCCTTGGCTCTGGAATACCTCCCAAAAGAGATTGGATTATTCCCCACCCTTCAATCCTTCCATTCCAACCTGAAAACATGGATGTTCAGACAGGCCTTTGACCTTGAGTAGGGTCAATGGGCCCATATGAAGCACCTGTAAATTGACGGCAGTTAGTTTTATCTGCTGTTGTTTTAAAATTGTATTGTTTTGATTTTAACATGTGTTGATGAGGGGTTGTTGTTATAATTTTATATGACTTGTTTTATACTTTTGTACTGTTTTTACTGGTTGTAT
Source organism: Anolis sagrei ordinatus (assembly GCF_025583915.1). Taxonomy (NCBI): domain Eukaryota; kingdom Metazoa; phylum Chordata; class Lepidosauria; order Squamata; family Anolidae; genus Anolis; species Anolis sagrei. Next base: position 48,643,669 of record NW_026847771.1, read on the forward strand.
GTTATATGTGCACCTTGGAGTGCTTTGTAAGCCGCTCCAAGTCCCTTCGGGGGGAGATGGTGGTGGGATATAAATAAAGTTTTATTATTACTACTACTACTACTACTAATAATAATAATAATAATATGTATAATAATTTATAATAACGTATAATAATAGTAATGAATATAATATCTAATAATCATAATAGTGTAGAGTAATAATGGCTATTGTTTTCTCCCTCAGCGGATGAATGGGCTGAAGGCCAAGGCCAGCCGGGTAAGTCTCCTTTTGCAATTTGAGTTTTCGGCAATCATATCATAGAATC